>JAKTSW010000026.1:0-185885 GCA_030580435.1 Babjevia anomala | reverse complement strand
CTACCGAGGCGGGAGTGCTTCAAGGAAACACTGGAGGATAACAAATTGGCATCCAAGGTCCATACAGCGGATGGTTTGATATTGTGTTATGGTAGAAAACCGTATGCTACAATGCAGGACGCAGACGGCGGCGCCTTTTGATTTTGGGATTCTGGTATAGGATTTCGGTTATTTGGTACTTGGGCGCAACTGGAGTTTATAGTGTCGCTTTTTAAATAAATTGTATATTTGTAACGCGCTCTCGGCTTTTATTGCCTGTCCAAATCGTTATTATTCGTTACTCAATCATTAACTTTAAAAATAAAATTTTTAGGAGTCATCATTGCTTTTATAATTGAACCGTAACCCAACTGTATGTAGTAAAAGATTTACCACCATTTACCGTGTTGGACATACTTCCAAAGAGAAAATAACATACCAGCGAGAATAGAGGGCGCAATTTTGGCTTCGGCCATTGTTAGCTAGTCAGCTAATAATCGAAGACAAATTCCAAGGATTAAGACGTAAACAAGCTAAAGACAAAATCCGAACAATGGAGATTGTCTATATGACGTTAAACGAATTAGAAGAAAATTGTTACAATCCGAGAACTTTGTGATTTCTTTAACACGTTACGTTGTCGATTAGCGAAGAGCAAGATTGCTTCTACAAAATAATGACGTAGGAAGCTACTCTGAAGCAATGCTTTTTGCATTTGTTACATGGTAGCGCTACCCCTCAAAATTTCCTTTTTTGGGAAATCGTATGACCCGTCCATTATTCTTATCCAACTTTCAAATCCTTCATGACACTGTGATTCATGATTTTCAAAGATTCGTCCGTCGCCGAAAACAACATAGTTTCTTGATGTCTGGTGAAAATCCTTCAGCTAAAATGGAGAACCAGCGACACTCTCGGAACTGGTTTACCAGGAAGGTAAATGCGAAATATGGTAACGACAATCTTCCTCAAAGTCCTACGACAACTTCATTTGATTCTGTTAACTCGAAACCTTGGTTGTCTGTCGATTCTGTCCAGTCACTTCAGTCAAGCAGTTCTCATAGAAGCCTGGCCTCTGACCGATCTCACTCGGCTTTAAGGAAGCTACTGAATCGAGGGTCGAGTAAGAAGAAAGATTTGGTACGCAGTCCTGCAGAGAGTCAGCATGCTAGTCCTGCTCCATACTCGTCACCGCCATCTAGCCCTATTAGAACGCCTGCATTAATTTCAGTTCCCGAGCCGAGCTCTGCCGGTACGTATGCAAATGTGATATCTCACGATATTCAAGACCGATCAGCCGAGAAAAACGAAGAGTCTGTGATGCAATTCAACTCATTTAGAGAACATAACGTTTCGCAAAACACTGGCAGTAAACAAGACACCATGCACGATCCTGCCGTTACCGATTTGGACACATTTTTGGATTCTGGATCTGGAGACAATGATGTAATGAATACCCTCGAGTCTTCGTATCGAACCGATAACAGAAAGCAAGACCTCTCTGTTCCTTCTGGTGCTACTGGCGATGGTGGCCAAAGCAATTTCAATGGGGCCAGTAGTGAAAATATAAAGTCTACTATGCAAGGTTCGATTGGCACGACAGACAGTGGACATAAACGCAAAACTGAAGGTGCGAATTTGATATCTGGTAATACTGGTAATCTTGGTTCGGCTTATAAAGCCCGAAGTAGCTCAGAAGTCAATCATGCCGGCGAAGAAAAGCTTTTCAACAAGCTCTCTTGGGAATCATTCTGTGATGTTTACAGAAATTCCCAACTATCTGATGCTATAACCTATGCTGAACCGCGAAAGGAAGCGTGGATGCAGTATTGTTCTTCTCACTCAACTCGAAACGGATTGTTTGATATCTGGTCCATTCTGTCTCTGAAAGTTTTGTTAAAAGGGTTTGTGACTCTGATCTGATTTCGTTCATTTATGGATTTTATGACTGAAGTTAACCACATTATCATGACTGACAGCTCCTTCATATTTTCGCCGGCTAAGAAGGTTTTGCATGATAGCTCCGAGCCTCGAAGAATTTTGAACGTGAAAGCCTATGCACGAGGTACACATACTCTATTTTCCTTTTCTGGCTCTATTTTTTGCTAATCAATAAGCGGATCAATTTTCTTGGTGCCTTGCTGTCGATTATCCTTCGGCAACGGTTTATGGATACAACCCAATTGATCCTGAAGTCCACAGCGGGGAAGGTCCTTCTAATTACGTAGCGGTTACGGAAGGCAAAGCATGGGACTTGCCATTCGAGGATAACTATTTTGACGTTGTCAGCACAGTGTATAACTTTTACTTAAAGTCATATTGTATTTGATTGAGTGCTGACGTCTTTATCTTTTTCGTGAAAACAGAGGTTTATCCTATTTTTTGAAATCGGAGCAATGGATTATTACCTTAGCTGAACTGAGAAGAGTCTTAAAGCCAGGGTAAGCTCTATCTTTGCCATTTTGCTTTACATATATTGATATCCTAAGTGGGTACTTGGAAATGTTTCTCACGGACTTGAAGCAGTTGAACTTAAGTCCTGTAATGTGTATGTATTATAACTTTACTTTGTAATTTTGGTCCATGCTGATCTCTTCTAGCGCATTGGTGGCGTCAGCTCGGTCAAACAGTCGTTGCCCAGGGATCTGAGGTCGAGCCTACAAAATATTTAATTCAAAGGATGAATTCATTGGGCTTTGACTCTATTAAGCGTGTGTGGCTTGCGCTTCCACAAGGCTGGGGAGGTAGGTGCACTTGGCGGACGAATTACTGGAATCAAACTAATAAAATCTTGTAGGTCAGATCAGACAAGTAACAGAATTTTTGTGTGCAGGTCACGCGCAGATTATAATGGACAGATTTGGTTTTTCACCGAGGCGGGAGTGCTTCAAGGAAAGACTGGAGGATAACAAATTGGCATCGAAGGTCCATACAGCGACTGGTATGATATTGTGTTATGGTAGAAAACCGTATGCTACAATGCAGGACGCAGACGGCGGCGCCTTTTGATTTTGGGATTCTGGTATAGGATTTCGGTTATTTGGTACTTGGGCGCAACTGGAGTTTATAGTGTCGCTTTTTAAAATAATTGTATATTTGTAATGCTCTCGCAGCTTTTATTGCTAGTCCAAATAGTTATAATTCGTTACTCAATCATTAACTTCAAAACTAATTTTTTTGTGGAGTCATCATTGCGGTGCTGTCACTTATGCTGTGAAAAGTAAGCCTTTGACGGAAATTAAAGTGATGTCGTGCAATTGCAGTCTCTGTTCCCGGGTTTGTGCTTTTTCTCCTACTATATCTGCTTGAGCATTTCCTTAACATATCGAAACAGAATGGCGAACTATGGATCTATCCGATTAAAGCCTCGGTGAAACTTTATGGTCAGGACTCTCTGGTAGACTATGTCTTTCTCCATGACGACTCTTTGCACTCGTTCTTTGGGACCTGTAGTGTTTCAGTAGTTGTGCGCGTGCTGGATCCAAAGAAGGATATTATGCCTATCAACGTAAAGACAATAAATGGAAGTAAATTGGAGAATTTGAAGTTGCAGAAATATGATGGGAAGAAGAATGATCCACAGTATATTGTGTGTTGACACAACCAGTTAAAGAATGCAATGTCTATTGCAGCGCAATAGAAGTACGAATGTAAACAAGCATATATACCTGTATGAATTATCGCAACTAGGTTCTTCATGACTGTTTGCCTACTAGATGGACGAGAGTTAGCACAGTAAGGTACCTAAGCAAGACAAGAAGTCCTATCTGGCTTAAAATCCGGAAAATATAAATCCGCATCTACGTGAACGTCTAATTGACATTGGTGCACTGTTAATTAATCTGTCTCGCGTAATTAGATGTAGTAGTTTTTGTATCTGTACTTTATAAACACCCTTTTATTTGAGTATGCTGGCCGATTTTGCGTAGATTGTGAAGGTTTGATTCTACCTTCATAATTGTTGCAGATATTCCTGAACTGAAAAGCCATCTATCGGTTCAATGGGGAACCGAAGCATTTTATCATCAGATCTTCTTGAAATGGTTTGTATATTTCCCATGTTTGAATTGTGATGCCAATCGGATATAACAACGCCTTGCAAGAGTTTTAGTCCACAGGGAAAAGCACTTCTTTCGTCCAGACGAGGCAGCAATACAGCAAAAACCACTGAGTGCTACGAATACCTCACAACTGAGGTCTGCTTTGGTCAACCTTATCAACCAGGGATGAATACGTTGCTATGTAGAATGTTCCACCAAGAAATGCTTCAACAGAATCCAGATGTTTATTATCTTCAGATTGGACCTCAGGAGGTGCCGTATTGCCTGGATGACCTCAACATCAATTCTGTAGACTGGGATTCTCACTTCAAGTTGGCACTTTGTAACATACAGATTTGAGCACTCAAATCAAACTATAGCGGAAATGCAAATTCTTGTTCACTGTTGCGTCTATGTCCGAGATGCACGATGAATGTACGTCCACGAGAGTGAAAAACCAGTTTAGAGGTTGATTTGGTACAGACGTTGACTTATACGATCAACTCTCGATATAACGATACTCGATCGAACGAAAAAACATTGTAAAAATGGACAAGCGATAATTCGACCGGAATGGAGTGAATCACTCCACTTGTTTAAATACATCTGTCATTGACTCACAACAAAAGCGAGCAGGACGCTCATTATTCTCGCGGTACCCGTTTACAATGTGAATGAAATTTAGACATGCTAGAACATCTCGGTTCCACAGCCTGCTTTTGCCAGGCAAGCAATCCTTGTTTTGGCATTCGAGAAGTCCATGGACTAGCCGCATTTTAGGTTGCCTATCTTTTTTACCTGCCTTCTCATCTTTCTTTTTGACGTTCTCCTCATCTTTCCTCTGGCCCTCCTCTGGATCCTGAACGCAGTCCCACTTCCGCTTTCCTAAACCCGACTTCCTCTTTCTTTGCTTACTATTCAGAGGTCTAGGGTTCTCGCGGTATTTCGTGGCCTTCACCCTATGATTGCATTTTGGGCACCAGTAGATGTCCGAAACTCGTCAAGGAGAACAACATTAAAGCTCTTTTTGCGGAACAGGTCTTGGAAGCCTTTCTTGCGACTAGGTGCGTGATACTTCTTCGTGGAGTTATTGTAATTACCCATAAGTATTATCAAGTTATCACCAAACTTGCTCCGCAAGGCGTTAGCAAGATTATCGTCTGCCTGCTGTCGCTTTCGATACCTCATCCAACGGGCCTCTCTAAACTCCTTTTTAAAATAAAATGAGAGTAGAAATTCGTTTGCCTGTCCCCGTATCTGTAAGGATGAACGGAATTCCTGCAAATCGACAGCGCCAGTGTTGTGGACGACAGCTTCCTCATCCAACTATGATACTCGGCTCTTAGAGGCTGACTTAGGTCTCGTACGAGATCACCCTCCATAAGGCAGTATTCTTTCAAACCGCTCTCTCGCCTGTCCTGACAATAGGTATACCGAAACTTCTGTATATCTTGATGCTTTTGTGGCTTCTTCCGCTTCGCAGCCTTTTCCAGCTTCTGCCTTTTTTCCTCCTGGCTCTGTAACGAGCCCTCCTACCCCTAATTTTGTTTTGAGCTAATCGCTCTGAAGTGTCGACAGAATCATCTGGAACCTCCTCCAAAGTTGGCTTGTTCGTTTCTGGCATGGCTTCATCTGCCAGGGCCTCGTCTGCCACGAAACTGGCAGGCTCACCAGAATCCCCAGCCAATGTCGAGAGCTCGCTCAATATATAGAGGAGGTCCCGATAATTGGGATCAATCACTATGACCCGGCCTCTGCTCCCTTCTCGATCTTTGGTGGACCAATTATCGAGAGTAAGTTCGAGCTCGTTGGCCCTCGACTTTGGTGATGGCTTTTTTGTCTGTGTTGCCCTTTTTGTCGACCGATTTTCGGGCGACTCCTCTTCTTGCCCTTTCACATATCTATACAAGATGGTCAACTTGCAACCATCTGTGCTAAAAAGACCGGTGGAAATGCGACCTTTACGCCGGAATATCCGAGACTCGAATTTGATAAAATCCTTCCATAGAGCAAGTGGATTTCCAGAACAGTCCGGACGACAAGCCCGTCCGGTGCTGTTCTGTCGGTTTCTCTGCTCGCCATCAGTGTCTGTCTCCGAGCGTGTTGCCTGCTTTGTTCTTTTCCAGGGTTCGCAACCGGCGTGACTTTCATCTCGCCGCTTTGACTCAGATCGCATGGTCTCCGCCCTGATACCCAGGCAGAAAATCCGGCAATCAATAAATGTTGCGCACGGTATCATTGATTTCCTAACTGGTATTGTCAGTGTTTTGTGGATGTTATGAGCCTTGGCATACTTGGCCAAGGCGACCATCGCCATAAGATATCGTTCCGGCCTGTGCTCTATATCGAATTTCTATGAGTAGGTGTTTTTCTAGGTGCAATTTTTATGGTATTCGTATATGCTGTGGCTATGCGATTGGCTTCGTACTGCATGACCTGCCGGAGTGACTTTAGTTGTATTTTGGAATAGTTGTAATTGTTCTCGAAGGATGCGAGGTGTCTTCTGATAGTCATTCGGCAATTATTAGTCAACGTCTCTGCGGACCCTTCCATCGTCTTGCATTCCGTTAATAAGAGAAGCCACTCCCGAAAGAAGTTACTGTTCACATATTTCCATGAATTGAGAGTGTGCGGCCCCTGTACATTCGAATCCATCGATGAGATGCTACTGCTGTCATCATCGCTAGACAGGTATTCGTCCGCGTTCTGCTCTTCCTCAAGCTTTTGCAGCAGAACGTCCTTAGCGAGAAAGTATCCAGCAGGACTGATCTGGCGGACTCGTTCCACTAGATCATTAATGCGTTCACAGTCTGAAACTGTGAACACAGAATCTAGTCGACAGCAGATGGTCGAATAACCTTCAGAATTTTTTAAGCTCACGTTGGCTGATTCGGAGCTTCAAGACTGGGATGGTCCAGTCCTTTATAGACCTCAACATGCTGATTATTTGCAGATCTATTACGATATTTAGTTGATTTGGAGTTGCTAGTGTAACAATTTGAAACATCGCTATCTAAGTTTGTGTTGAAGGGAGAAGGATCACATCTCAGCAAAGAAAACTCACCACAGGTTGTAGACGACGCCAAACAGTGTGCCAGTGCATTAACCCTTCCTCTTTTTCATCGACTTTTTTCTTTCTTCTCTTTTCTTTATCGTTTCACCAACCTACGATATCATCTTTCCTCGACTACGCGTTCTCGCATCCTCAACTGACTCATACCTGTCCCTTTCCGTCCCATCTTTACCTTTCCTTTTCCTTTCTCTTCCCTTCTCATCATCCTTTCTACCTTCTTCGTCGTCGCCTCACCCCGCCTTCGCACATCTCTCTTCCTTTGTGTTCTACCCTTCTAAACACTTTTCTGGTTGATCTATTTCCCGACTGATTTGCTCTGCCACCATATTTATCGTGGCTTTTCTTATTAAGAAATTCACACGCCTCCTGCATCTTGTTACAGCTTCCGCAGACGTAACGGTATCAGGCTTTTCTTTAGTTTAGCTTCTACCATCCTACGCTTTGTGTATCGTACACTTGGATCCGCTCTTACGTGGTCATCGCTTCTGCAAAATTTACCAACTCTATTTAATCAAAATCGAGCTCGGATCATCTCAAAATCATTAAAAATGACTGACACAGAACAGTACGACCAGCAGGACTCTCTTTTTGAGAAATCATTCGTCTCGGCACCTGCGCCAGTCAGCAATATTCAGGCGACATCTTCCGAGGAGCCAGCTATCTCAGAAGAAAACATTGGTGCTTCTCAACTAACTCTTCGCGCACTTGTCTCCGGAAAGGAGGCTGGCATTATCATTGGCAAGCAAGGAAAGAACGTTGCCGATTTGAGAGAAGAGACTGGTGTTAAGGCAGGCGTCAGCAAGCCTGTTCCGGGAGTGCCCGACAGAGTTTTGACTGTCACCGGTACTCTCGATGGTGTCTCGAAAGCATACTCGATGGCGGCGCAGACGCTGATTGATAGTCCTCCAGCTGTTCCCACCACTCGAGTCGGAACTACATGTATGATTTCATATGGCGTTTTTAGTTTATTTTGCTGGTCAGTTTACTTACATTTTTGATTTAGTGGTTCGTCTCCTTATCTCCCACAATCAGATGGGTACCATCATCGGCCGGCAAGGATTGAAGATCAAGGCAATACAAGATGAATGCCATGTGAGAATGGTTGCCTCAAAAGAAATGCTTCCTAATTCCACCGAGAGAATCGTCGAGGTTCATGGAACTGCAGATGCCATTCGTCTTGCAGTGTGGGAGATTGGAAAATGCTTAGTTGAAGATTGGCAGCGCTCAGCAGGAACTATACTGTACGTCCCTCAGCCGAAGAGTGACGGATTCGGATCTTACGGAACCCCGCGTCCTAGAACCGGAAATCCGGCAGATTTCGAAAATGACAATGGAGATGGTTTGGAGCAGACCCAAAATATCGCTATTCCTGCTGATATGGTTGGTTGTATCATCGGACGCGGTGGAACTAAAATCCAAGAAATCCGACGTATGAGCGGTGCCAGAATCTCCATCGCCAAACAGCCTCATGACGAGTCAGGTGAACGTATGTTCACCATCAAAGGAACGGCCGATGAGAATGAGAAGGCACTTTTCCTATTGTACGAACAGTTGGAAGCCGAGAAGGTCAGACGGCAGCAGGAACAAGAGCAATACGACTCTCATCAAATGTAAATCTAGTTTATCTCTTTTCAAGAAGTACCCTGCTATCCGTAATCCTTCATTTATGCGGAGAATAAGTTTGCAGACTGAATCACTATCGCTCTCGTATCAAATAATCACATTATCGAATAAAATCCTCTCTCTCTTCTGGTTAAGTTATCACTTCGCTGGGTTATTTCTTGTGAAGAATAATTTTTTATTGCCCGCGCACTTGTACTTCTTATTTTTTATATCATTACCTTTATCTGACACGCAGATTGGTTGATTTATTGTACCATGTGAATAAATCAAGATTACCTTTCTCTCCGAAATTCTATCCTGTTCACCTCTAAATTTTCGTTCCATCACTTTTTCAGATCCTTTTGTTTTGCGTGTTTCTTATCGGAACATGCATTAGTATTGTAAACCGTCTAGCATTATAATCATATGTATAGACCACCTTGTGTCGTCTCGATAGCACATTATTGCAGCAATTACTAGTTCGTTTTATACATAGTTGCTTCAGATACATGACCTCTTCTCGATACCCATGGTCTTTTAAATCCGTTGTCACCTTATATTTCTCAGAGATAAACAAACATGAACGTTACATGTTTCAGAAGGCATATTGAACATCTATGCCCTCTTTGATTTCACATTTTGCTGATCTTCCTTTCGGTGTAAGAAATATACCGGTCAAAATAATGCGGTCACGATATTTTCGATATGACTCGAGTTTTGTCGAGTTTTGCAGAGACCGTAAGCGGCAAGTTCCAAAATATAAATGGTTGGGAAGTATGAAACATTGAACTCAAAGACCTAAAAAAAAATTGCACAACTACATATTCTACTAATTTTCCTCGAAAAATAATGCCACGGAAGAAATCAGCGGCTAAGAGAGCTCGTGAAGGAGTAGGAGCTCAAGCACCGAACAGTGCAGCTATGCCTACAAGCTATGTGGAGCAACCGGCGAAGCGTAAGCTGCTCGATTTCTCAGACGATGAAGGAGACGACAATAACGACGGCAATGCCGTGACGCTGGGTATAAGTGAAGCTTACGCAAAGCGATTCAAGCACAATAAAGAGCGCGAGGAGCTCATGAGATGTAAGTGGGTCGCTATTGATGTCTTGATATAACGAAGCCGACAATATTTTCATATCTTGATATGCCAATGCTGATGCTAGAACACAGTACAGGAGAAATACAAGAACGGCGAGCTAGACGAGAGTGAGTCGGAATCCTCCTCTGAAGAAGAGGATGAATATGGAGACTTGGCTACAGAGGATGTCGATGAGCAAATCAACCAGGTGTTGACTGCAATTCGTAACAAAGATAAAGCATTGTTTGATCACAATGTCAGGTTCTTTGACGAAGTCGATGAAAACTCTGTGTCCCAGACAGATAAGAAAGTTAAACCTATTTACCTAAAGGATTATCACAGAATGAATCTTCTCTCGGCAACGAAAGATGAAAAGAATGCTGAGCCTCTACCTCCGACCATGCAGATGGAGTATGACAGACAAAAGCTAGTCAACGAGATACACTCGGCTGTGTCTGGAGGCACAGATAATGAGGGTGAACAAAACGACAACGAAGATGACGATGACGGATTTGCTTTTACAAAAGTCAAAGAGGAACGAGAAGTAGAAGCTATAGAGCTGCCAGATCCCAAAGCCGATCCAGATGCCTTCCTGGAGACTTTTTTTAGTTCGCGGGCTTGGATTGCTGATTCTCGCAAGAAATTCAAGACTGTACGATCTTCTAATGAGAAAAACAATAGCAAGAATATTGAGTATAACGGCGCGGATGAAGAAGAGCTTCATCCACATCTGAAGGACGAGGAAGATAGTGACTTTGAAGATCGCGCGGAGGCCTTCGAGACGTCTTATAATTTCCGCTATGAGGCTGGTCAGGAGGCAGCTGAAATTGTGAGCTATGGTCGTGACGTCGGCGCGGACAGTATTCGGAGGGCTGACGAGACTCGGAGAAAGCTCGCCAGACGACAAAAGCAAGAGGAGAAGGAAGAACGAAAAGAAGAAAAGGAGAGAGAGCTGCAGCAATTTAAGAGATTGAAGGTTAAAGAAGTCATGAACAAGCTCGAGAAAATTAGAAGCGCGGCTGGCTTGTCAAACGAAGATATCGACAAGTTTGATGAAAATGATCTCAATGGCGATTTTGATGATTCTTTATGGGACCACAAGATGAAGGAAGTTTTTGATGATGGGTTCTATGCGAGAGATGTAAGTTTGATACGCATTTTTTTGTTACCATTTGTGTTTTACTAACTGGACTTTCTTGTAGAAATCGAAACCTGAATGGGATGATGATATTGACATCACAGACATTATACCCGACTATGCTGAAAGAGAGGATGAAGTAATCAAAAAAATGTCCAAAAAGGATAAACGCAAACAGCAAAATGAGATCAAAAGGAAGAACAAAGAGCTGCGCGAGAAAGTAGAGGAATTTGTTGATCAAAACATGCACCTCGATGACTTGGCGGAATCGCCAGCTGAACTTCAATTTAGATATCGCGAGGTTTCTCCGGATTCGTTTGGCTTGGATCCGGCAGATATTCTGATGGCTGATGATCAGCAATTGAATGAATACATTGGTTTGAAGAAGCTCGCACCTTATCGCGATATTGGCAAAAAGATGAAGGACAAGAAGAAGTTTGCCAAAAAGAAACGGCTAAGAGAGTGGAGGAAGCAGGTTTTTGGAAATCCAAGTGGACCAGAGATTGCAGAAGAAAATCAACATGCAAATGGCGCAAAATGAATCACGCTATAATTGTGAATTGATAAATCCTAGGTAGATGCATGTATTTCTTATGATGATGTCCACAAGCAAATATTTCTGTATATTATACGCCTCGAAACTCAACAATACGATCTCAGATGACAAAAGGATCTTGATCGCGCTTATCAGTATCTCAACATGTTTAAAATCAGCTGTGGATAGGTATTTAAATGATCTCTTCCGTGAGTTCATTAAGCAATTGTAGTCATCAAAGTTAAGTCGATTGATTGTAGACTCTCAATTCAAGATTGGGAGTCATATATACATATATGTAGTATGCGTATTTCGATGTCGGAGCACCACAATTTTTTGGCCAACCACAATTGGACCTGAAGGTCACCACCCACTTGCCATATCTCGCTAGTTTGGCAATTGCAGTAAGCTCCACCAGTGAAAAGATACGGAAAAGCTGAGCCCTGGGCCAAACAGAAATTGGAACAACTTTCAACGAAGATTCCCTCATAGACCAGTTGTCTCGGCTGGCTGCCGTTAGGCCGTAGCCCACTTCGGCACTCTGAAAAATCAATTGGCAACACTGAGTTTACATCTTATTATCTACAAGTAATTCGTCAAGAAAAGGCCAATTAAGATGCGTAAAAGACGGACAAGCCGCTTTGACGATGTGGCCGTCTGAGTTAATTAATTCGCCACGCGGTTGTACGCAGCTTAACCGATTGCCAATATATGGAGCCAAATGGCGCCCGAAACAGAGCAATTGACTACGTCCACATCGATCGATTGCTGAAGATTGGAATGCTACCGGACCATTGCCCTAGAAAAGGTAGTGTTAAAGCTTCTTCCGGGCCCTCGGATATTCTGCTGCTAGAGCAAGAATTAACCCGGGTGGTGGGTAGTTCGGATAACCAAAATAAACGGCGGCATAAAAACCATAAAATTTGACCGTTGCGGGAAATATCGGTAAAGGGGCGGGATGAAATAAAGGTACAAAGATGCCGGGCAAGCTCAGCCAATTGGAGATTCTGCTGGAACAAAATTTTTAGACATTTCGAACATTCGTGACGGGTTGTACGCAGTCGGTACTTATTACACGCAAGTCGTGCTCGTTAATTCAGCACTAGGGTGCTGAAAATTACCAAACTTTGAAGTTGTATTTATTGGTTGCCACTACTGGTATCGCTCGTGCTGTATTTATTTATTTTAACTTGCACTTGAAATTTCTTCTCTTTTTTTTTTTTCTTTCACCAGTTCTGCACTTGTTTATTCACATACAATTAGCTGCAAACATGAGCGAGAGATCTGCTACCACTGTGAGTTTATTCCCTTTATCAATTGCATATTGAAATGCCACCTTGCTACGATATACTTCAATGCCGTCTTTGGATAAAGTCTTATTTGTCAGGAGCTGTAAAAAATTTTTCTTAGCCGTCAATTTGGTAAATGAAAAGAATTCTTTTTTACAGCTCAATTGCTACTTCTATCACTGGTGTAGTGCGTTTTCAGAGTAATTGATGCGAGAAAAATTCTGTCCAAGATGGCATTGGTTTTGTTGTTGACAAGGCTGAGTTTTTTGAGGCAAAGTCATTGTCAGATATTTTAGTACAATTAGTTAACTTGATATTTAGAATTTCCTCATCGACTTCATGAGTAAGCTTCTTACGACTGCGTTCACTTTAGTATTCGCTTAGAATGAATTTTGGCAAGTGTGGAAACTAACTGAATTTTAGTGGGTGGTGTTTCCGCCGCTGTCTCCAAGACTGCGGCCGCCCCCATCGAGCGAATTAAGCTCCTCATCCAGAACCAGGATGAGATGATCAAACAGGGACGTCTTGACAGAAAATATACCGGTATTGTTGACTGTTTCAGACGAACCATGGCCGACGAGGGTCTTATTTCTCTCTGGCGTGGAAACACCGCCAACGTCATCCGATACTTCCCTACACAGGCTCTTAACTTTGCCTTCCGTGATAAATTCAAGGCCATGTTCGGTTTCAAGAAGGATGAAGGATATTGGAAGTGGTTTGGAGGTAACTTGGCCTCTGGTGCCGGTGCTGGTGCCACCTCTCTCCTCTTCGTCTACTCCCTTGACTACGCTCGTACCCGTCTTGCCAATGATGCAAAGTCTGCTGGTAAGGAGGGTGCCCGTGAGTTCAACGGATTGGTAGATGTTTACAAGAAGACTCTTAAGACTGATGGTATTGCTGGTCTTTATCGTGGTTTCGGTCCGTCTGTTGTTGGTATCATTGTCTACCGTGGTCTTTACTTCGGTCTGTACGATTCTATTAAGCCCGTTGTCTTGGTTGGTTCTTTGGAGGGTAGCTTTGCTGCTTCGTTCTTGCTCGGATGGACTGTTACCACTGCTGCTGGTGTTGCTTCGTACCCTCTTGACACTGTCCGTCGTCGTATGATGATGACTTCTGGACAGGCTATCAAGTACAAGTCTTCCTTCGATGCTTTCACCAAGATTGTTGCCGCTGAGGGTGTTGGATCTCTCTTCAAGGGTGCAGGTGCTAACATTCTCCGTGGTGTTGCCGGTGCTGGTGTTATTTCGCTCTACGATCAGCTCCAGCTGATTATGTTCGGAAAGAAGTTCCAGGGTGGCAGTGGTTAGAAAGGTTACAAGTAGTCGTACTAGCTAATGTAATCTTGTTTTTCTTTTCGTATTTGAACGTCTCATTATATATTTCTCTATATATATTTCATATAACGTTTTATTTATATTAATTTACATGTAATGTCCAACGTTTATTTGGTTTTGGTAGAGATAAGATTATAAATGTATAATGGCTATATATAATAATGACTATATATAATAATATTCGCTGCATCGTGAAAAAAATAACAAACGTGACGATTGATAAGCTGGTTTGGATGATTTAGGTTAACTGATCCAAAGTTAAAGTTTATTGGCGAAAACAATGAATTGTATCAGAAATTTTCAGGCGCTTTTTGGCTGAAGCGCAATCGCGAGCGAAAATGTGCTAGATGCTTAAATGTTCAGCAGTTTTGGCTCAATAACCGAGCCATTCAGTAGGGCCTTGTTTCACTTGGTTTATCAAGTACTAAGTCCACGACGCCTTATCTTCTCCGCAGGCGACGCGTCGTCATCGAGGGTCTCAAGAATGGACCTTATATACAACCCGAGTTCTCGACCGTTCGAATTCGAATGCCCAGAATGACTGAAACACACCTTGATAGCCTAGTTGCAGGTTTTAAAGGGTCATTAATGGGTCAGCAATGGGTCTCTTGTACGTCCATCTATTTTCTTTGTTTAATTGTTTCAAGTCCCAGCAAGTTGCTTTGCTGATCAAGTAATCAGTAACAGAGATCGTAGCATATCTGCCAGCACATCTGAACACACCGCTGCGGCGCTGCTGTAACGTATCTTCATCGCATCACAAAGCTATTATTATAGAGACAAAGCTGACATGAAGGTGGTGATAAAATCCTGTATCACTACTGATTGCAACAAAGATGATCCCGTGACTTGATCCTGTCTATATCACAAAACAGAATTTCTCGGTAGCTAAAACTGCATCAGTTCAGAGCACAGAACCGTGATATTCTATTATAAGTCAATAGTGAGATCATTGTGGTGTGGCCTCTGTAGTTTCTTCTTCAATAGCCGTACGGTTGCTATTAGTCATGCAGTAAGGCTGAGTGTCGGTCTTAGGACAAACTCCTGAAAATAAAATCCGTGGGTTCGCTTCGATGACCATCTAATTCATATAAAGGTTACCCTATTCGTGAAACCGCAATGTCGATGAAACCGATTAGATTCCCAAAGGCTGCGCAAGCCTTGACAATCTTAAAACAATTTGATGACTCTTCATTTCTTAGAGTAATATCTTTTTTTCAACATACTATCGTCTTTCGTATAGGCACATCACGGCACACTGTTCCTGTTGAGCAGAAAAGCTCACAGTTGTGCACTTGCTTATCTTCTTTTTTTTTTTCTTTTCTTTCTTTCAAATCACGCTTCAATACGCAAAGTTTCTTTCGAAAACGTCAATAATTCCCGCCATTTTCGCTTCGTTTTATATCACTGAAGGGATCAGTCTTACCAGTAGGTTAAAAACCTTAGAACTGCAGTAATTCGAAGCTGATTTGGACAGAGTGGCGCTCGCGCTTGATTAGATAGTGTCGTTTGAAATATTGAGTGATTGATCAATATCGACGAAGTCTACAAAGTTTTATATATCCATCCTTCGGAGAATTTCTACGTTTTCTGGCAGTTGACAATTGCACTGAAGAAAGGGACGCGAAGAGAATTTGAAGAGTGACTGTGTCGACTGCGGGAGTAATTGAAGAAATCCTTCGTTCAACAACATTTGATCATCGACGAATTGCTTAATGAATTGAGACTTCTGAATAAAGCCGAACGTTACAATGAGTGGTAATGTACACGACCAGTTTGAAGACACGGATGTCCAGCATGATGATGTTGGCCCGGACGGAGAGCTTGTTTCCAACGATCCAAAAAGACGTAGAATAGCTCGTGCATGCGATAGTTGCCGAAAGAAAAAGGTTTGACCATATTTTACGATGCCTTTTGGCTGCTACCATCATGCTAATATAATTATCTGTCAGATAAAATGCGACGGTAAACTGCCCTCCTGTACGAATTGTTTGAACTATAAGTCCACTTGTGTGATCACTTATACGGAGAAGAAAAGGAATCCGCCTAAAGGGTATGTTCATAGTTTTTAGTGTATAGTGATATGCATTTGCTGCCAACCATAATACTAACATGGTCAGAACTAAATATATTGAGAACCTGGAATCTAGACTGAATAAAATGGAAGGCCTCGTTAAGGCCTTTTTACCAGATTACAAGGCAGAAGTTATGGAGATATCTGATATAGAAAGTGCACTTGTCCACCGACTCAAACCGGCTGTAGATGAGTCACTGCCTCATTCAGCTACACAATCGAACTCACCGAATAATGGTAATATAAGCTCGCCGTCTGTGTCTCCGGTCGGATCAGTGGCGTCTACAGCGGCGATGAATGCCTCGACTTCTAGTAGGCTATCGATGTCAGATTCCACCGATAATGGCCCTGCGAATCACTTGCAACCGCTTGATTCGCGGATAAGTTTTCCAATCACAGAAGACACCGTCAGAGCGTTCCCACTTGGTGCGAGCATGATGCACGGTCCCCGAAGCATTGATGTTGATCTAGAGAGTAGTGAACTTTCAATAGATGAACCACCGTCGCTAGGTACTAAAGAGCTGTCATATGACAAAATGGATGCCTTTATTGCTGATACTCATGGAGATGGAAAGTATATAGGTATTTACTGACTCAATTTGACGAAAATTGTCTAATCTGTCACTTGTATTAACTCTAATTAGGCTCTTCTTCAACTTTTTCAATACTGTCTCCCATGGGATTGCAGTGGATTGAAAACCAGGTCAAAGAATTCGATTCTGCTAGCAGGCTAAGAGAGATTGTCTCTCCTGCACACCACCTAGCGTTAAGCCATTTGGAAAGAACCCCGGAAAATATGTGTGACGATATTTTTTCTCAATCCATTTTGAAGAATCGTAAGCCACATCCATTACCTGATTCAGAACAGGCAAAAACATATATCGAAAGTAGGCAATTTTTCTGAGACTTTTGTTGGGCCTTTTGTCTGATATTATGACATTTTCTAACATTGCATGCAGTTTACCTATCTGTTTTGAATCCTATTGTACCAATATATAATAATGAAGATGTGTACCGATTGTGGAACCACATCTACGCTCCAAAACCACAGTATAAGATAGTTGAATATGTGGCTTTCAATGCTATACTCGCGATAGGAGTAAAGATATGTACTTGGAGGCACCTGCAAGATGAAGGGGAATCTATATCGATAGACAATTCTATGAATGAGTCGAGTTGGCAATATTTTTTAAATGCGATGTCATGTTATAGCGAAGTGGCTTGTGGCACCAACAGCATCCTAGGCGTTCAATCGCTTTTAAGTTTGGCGGTATATGTTCAAGGCTCTGATAGCATGGAGATGAGTTACATGATAATCTCGACAGCAGTTCGCATAGCACAAAGCATAGGATTACACTCTCGTTGGACTTCGCTAGGATTACCACAAAAGGAAGTTGCTCGAAGAAAGAGGATTTTTTGGATTTGCTACTTGTTTGACAAAACAATCTCCTTAAGAATAGGTCGCCCTTCTACCATACATGATCAGGACGTGTCAACTGACTTACCAACCGAGTACGATGGTTTGCAAACGTTGAATTCTGGAACAGTAGAAGAGACAAACAAGGTTCACACTGAAACGTTTTTCTATGTCGCTGTGAAGCTTGCAATGATTGAATCGAAGGCGTATACAAAACTTTATTCTGCTACTGCTTCACTGGTTTCAGAGTCCGAGCTGCTGAATATAGTTGGAGAACTCGACAAGGAATTACTGATATGGCGAGATTCTGTACCATTGAGATATCGGCCGGATCATGAGATAATTGAAGAAGACAAGTCTATTCTTATGAATGTGATCCATCTACACTTTGATTACTACAACTGTTTGATCACAATTCACAGGCGATCTTTGCACCATCCTACTTGGAACCGAAAATCCTCTGATGAAAGTCAGAGACGTAAGGTTAGACCGCTTTATCCCAGAGTTTTTGCCTCTGCAGGGCTGTGTGTACAGGCTGCTCGTGCGACAATGTATTTACATAAGCATTTCGAGGATGTAGACCTTGCTTGTGCCTGGATGTTGCTTTATTTTACAGTCACCTCTCTATTCATTCTGTTTGCCAATTGTTTGCAAAATCCTAGACATTCTTCCGCGAGATCCGATTTGGCGCTTATGCGCTCAGCTATCACATTACTGTCTCGAGTAGTACCTATCTCTCCTCAACGAGCGAAGCTACAGCTCTGTCTTGACATCGTCGAGGAGATGGTTCGACTTGCTTTATCGGCAATTGAAAGAGCTGATAGGAATATACTTCAATCACCTCCTGCATATCCACGCGCGAATGTAGGCTTGAATAATTCATGTTCGAATAGTGTTGGTCTTGCACAAAGTCAGTCTACATACAGCAGGTCAGAAACTCCTACAGATCCTGGTTCTTCGGTGGGAGCTGCAAATACTCAGCCTGCAGCCAATCATTCGAGTTCGCAAGTTGATCAACAGATTTCTACAAGTTTTATCACGACGGACTATTTATCATCATTCTCACAGCCTAATGACCGGTATAGCGAGCCATCTACTAAAACTGAAGAGGATATCGGAAATATGCATACGCAATGTAGCGACATAGCTTCTGATTTCTCACCAAATAAAGAAATGCGAAATTCCGCAGACGCCACTGAAGGTATGATGAACAACGTTGGTGATGATTACAGAGGAGCTAACTCCTTTTCAGTGCTTCCTATTGGGAAGACACCTTTAAGTCTCGAAGAACAGCTATCGTTCGATAATTTAATGAATTCAGAGCAGCTGTTTATTCCATTAGAGGCTTGGGGACTCTCAGGACTTTTTAGCACAACTCCGAGCGATTTTACTCAAGGGTGGTCTGGTGAATTCTGATGTCTCTGCTCCCACACCTCTCCAGTATTTCTATTCCTGTAAATATCAAACTTTATGGATATGTAATTTTATATCATGGGCGGGGAGTATTATAGGGGATCCATAGGTATAGCCTGAAATATCTGACATAATTTATTCGAATCTATTTATTTGCATTAATGAGTTTTAAATATGTGTCTCTGGACGATAGGCAAAGAAGTGCGGAGAACAAAAAAAATAAAATTGCACTCACCTCAACTCTGATTGAATAAGTAAATGCAAGATAAATTCGCCGTAGCCCATGTCAAAAATGATATAGCTGTTCAGAAAAGTTCATAAGCATTGGTCATTGCTTCTCTATGGCTTGGAGTTGATTAACAAGGATCAGATAACAGCACCAACAAATCAAAAAAGCCACAGAAGATCATACAAGATCTATGATATCCTATAATCATACACATTCAAATTACCTCTTCTTTCAGTTCAGTTTTCTGGCCTTAGAAGGTGCTATACATGCTATCCGGATCCTTGTCGAAGAGGTTAGCAAAAGAGATTTTGATACTTCATCAAGGTTAGGGCATGTGGCGTTTGCTCGGGGTCTTCTCATCTTTCCGCTTGAATACACGCCTACCCTTTTTTTTGTCAGGAGCCATCATTATTAAGCTTTAGAGTCTTAGATTCACAGATTTATTTTCGTCATCGCCTATTTTTCCTTTTTTTTTGCATCTGCCAAAAAGAACTTTGCTTTGTTTTTCATCTTGCTCGCTCCTTTGACTTTGTTTTAGGTGCCTCTGCTAAACATTGTCTAGTTCGGCAAGGGAGAACGACGGAACAGTGAAGAACAAAAAGCTAGAAAAAGAGTGCAATTTAATCTAACGAAGACTTAGACCGAAAAGTTCTGCTGCAGACTGGCTTTATAAGTAGTTTGAGTCTTTCGGATTCGGATTGCAATTTTTGTTCGAGGAAGGCAGATTATTTACTTTCGACGATTATTTGATCTGACCGTAAATTCATTTGAAAAGAAGGGATAAAACTTCGGCAATATTTTAAGATAGAGATGATGTCTAGTCGAATATCTCTATTCAGATTTGCGACTACTGCTGTCAGGACAGTGGCGTCAAGACGAGCGGCTAACTTACTGCTGACGCAGCAAAATGGCAGCATATGTTCAAGTCAGATGTCTTCAGCTGTTGCATCGTTTGGAAGGCCGATGTGGTACTCCTCTTCTGGATTTGGTTCTTCTTCAATTCCCCTTAACCGTTTTCAAGTGAGGCACCTCTCCGACGACTCGAAATCCAAAAAGAACCTGTCAGGGAAAGATTCGAAAGACAATGAGAAGGGTGAAGATGAAGCAGAATGTATGTAACTCTCGGCATTACGCTCTACGGAGGATCTTATGATATTTAAATTGTTGTGATTTTGTCGAACTAACAACCATATAGCCGATAAACATAGACTAGAGCGCGAACGCTTGTTTGATGAGGAGGAAAATGCTAGACGTGAAAGCCGTAGTAAAGATCCTGAAGAAGAGGAACGACGAAGGGAGTTACAGGAGCTGAAGAAGCGATTAGAGGAGGCAGGTGATAAATCTTCACGCCAGTCTACCAAGGAAGATGGGAGCGGCCCTGGTAGTAAAAAAGGCAAAACTGATGAAAATTTCAGAATTTTACAGTTTGATATCAATCCAAACATCTACAATATTGTACTGGGATCCATAGCACTTTACTTCGCCTATACGTTAATGACTGACTCGGGTCCGTCTGGTCGGGAACTGACATGGCAAGAGTTCAGAAACTCGTTATTGGATAAGGGCTACGTGGAGAAGTTGACTGTCGTGAATAGAAATATGGTTCGAGTGAATCTGAAGCCCGATGCTGACCCAACAATCAGTGGAGTATTTTACTTTACTATTGGGTCGATTGATTCGTTCGAGCGAAAGCTGGAAGATGCTCAGAGAGAGCTCAATATTTCATCACGTGATAGAGTGCCGGTCTCTTATGTCGAAGAGGGCAGTGTCATGAACGGTTTGTTCACTTTGTTACCTACAATTATCCTCATTGGAACATTATTTTGGATAACTAGACGTGCTGGTGGCGGTGGAAGCAATGCCAGTGGCCTGTTTGGTGTTTCCAAATCACGTGCCAAGCTGTTTAATCAGGAAACGGATGTCAAGATTAAGTTCAGCGATGTCGCCGGCATGGATGAGGCCAAGGAGGAGATCATGGAGTTTGTCAAGTTTTTAAAAGAACCTCAGCGCTATGAAAAACTAGGCGCCAAGATTCCTCGAGGTGCTATTTTGTCAGGACCTCCTGGTACTGGTAAGACTCTGCTGGCGAAAGCTACTGCTGGTGAGGCCGGTGTCCCGTTTTTGTCTGTTTCGGGATCTGAGTTTGTTGAGATGTTCGTCGGTGTTGGAGCCAGCCGAGTACGTGATTTATTTAAGACTGCACGCAAGCTGGCGCCCAGTATCATTTTTGTAGATGAGATCGATGCGATTGGAAAGTCACGTGGAAAATCAGCGAATTTGAGTGGAAACGATGAGCGTGAAGCCACTCTCAACCAGCTTTTGGTTGAGATGGACGGTTTCGATACTTCGGACCATGTAGTCGTTTTAGCGGGTACCAATCGAGCAGACGTATTAGATTCTGCTTTGCTGCGTCCTGGTCGGTTTGACCGACATATTACGATTGATAATCCCGATGTTGAGGGACGTAAGGCAATTTTCATGGTTCACTTGGCCAAAATCAAGACGAATTTGAACATCGCGGAGCTATCCGGTAGACTCGCGGCATTGACTCCTGGGTTTTCTGGAGCTGATATTGCAAACTGTGCCAACGAGGCTGCCTTGATTGCTGCTAGGCATCAGGCGACCACTGTTGGAATCGAGCACTTTGAGGGAGCTATCGAGCGTGTGATTGCTGGTTTGGAGAAGAAGAGTCGTGTGCTTTCGGCCGAGGAGCAGCGGACGGTTGCCTATCATGAGGCCGGCCATGCTGTTTGTGGATGGTATTTGCAGTGGGCAGATCCTTTATTGAAGGTTTCGATCATCCCCCGTGGACAAGGTGCGTTGGGATATGCCCAATACCTCCCTCCGGATCAATATTTAATGAGCGTGCAGCAGTTCATGGACAAGATGGCGATGACACTTGGCGGTCGTGTTTCTGAGGAGCTACATTTCGCGAGCGTAACCAGCGGAGCCAGCGATGATTTCAAGAAGGTCACGCGAATGGCGACTGCAATGGTGACTCAACTAGGGATGTCCGAGGCTGTTGGGCTGGTGCACTTTGACAATGACGGACAGTCGTTCAACAAGCCATTTTCGGAAGAGACAGCGACGCTGATCGATAACGAGGTCCGACGGATTGTGACAGATGCCCACCGCCGGTGTAAAGAGCTGCTGGACGCCAAACGGTCAGAGATCAAGCTAGTAGCGGAAGAGCTACTGTCCAAGGAAGTTATCAACCGAGATGACATGGTTAGACTTCTTGGAGAACGACCATTCAAGGAGCGCAACGAAGCCTATGAAAAGTACATATCTGGAAAATCTGCTGCCGCTCCGTAGGTCCATATGCCCTATAACGATTTGCACATTTCTACGTTTGCTACTCTACATTCTCATTCCTTTTTGTTTAATTCCTTTATATTTCTCTATGTATATTTCTCTATGTATATGTCTCCTCCTCTATATCCGAATGGTTGTATAGCCATGGCATAGCCGTGCAAATTCTTCGAATGGCGATTGGCGCGCCGCAATGTAAATAGTACTCTGTTATATAGTGACTGGCTGATGCTTGCATTTCGCAGTTACGAAGAGATCTTACATATTTATCTGGTAGAACTTGGCCAATCCTATATCCGCACCTAGCCCAAAAAAAAAAAGACCGCACGGAGATACGGCTCTTTTTCTCGAGGGTTAGGTGTGCTGGCGATCCGAGAACTAGAACGCAGAGCGTGCTTTTTCGCACGCATTACCCTGCTTGTGAAGTTGCAATATTGCGTCATCATGGCAATGCAATGGGCCTGACAGACCGAGTCCAGCCTCAAAGAGAAGAAATTACGAAGCAGTCAGGTGCCTCCATCTACATTGTACTTTCGCGCTATTCCGTACCCGGCAACGAGCGTGCCTAATCTGTGCATACCAGCTGGCATCAGACCAGGCGTAGACTGGATGTGGCTTGTGCATTGGGCAATTGCATGGACTTAAACGGACCTGCATGCAAGCCCCAAATGCATGTGTGCTCCGCAGGTTAAGGCACAACCGCCATGACGTGCAGGCTATAAAGACACGTTGCTGCTTTTGGAAACGGACATGGGTCCGCTGTGGCAGGACGTGTCTCTATTTTTACTTTTCTGACCTCATGCACACCGACGTTCCAAATCTTGCTTCATACTTTAAAATTCCGACTTTTTCTGTTCAGAGGTCCTTAGCGATGATCCTATTAGCTTCGTTCATGGAGACACTGGATGCTTCTGTAAAGACTGCCGCATTCTGCAGACGAACAATGAAGTGTATCTACTGGTCTGGTTTGGTCTTTTCTGGGCTATCTGCAGCAGTATGCTAATATTTAATGCTCCTATTTGTTGTCTAAATGTTGTAACGGTGTTCCCGTTTTGGGCACCCGCAGAAGCTGAGTTGGTGCGTTTTCTGGGTTGTTTGGCGGAGGGCCATTGCGATGCATTTAGGCCGTATGCGGGCATAACTTCGCGGCACCTACGATTGTTCTTTTCCTTTTTGGGACAAGATTTGACGTTATTTTTGTGTTTTGTGTTGGGATTCTGGGATTCTGTCCGAACGCAATTAGGACTGGCGGACCTATTTTACGATTATGTATTATAATGCACGCTCCGCTTCTTGGATTCTGCTTGGTTCTATGCTCACACGGCCTGACTATCATTTCTTAATAATCCAAGGGACATTAAAAATAATAACTCGCATCATAGTCGCAATTACCTTTCTTTTCAGTTAATTTTTTTATTTCAATTCAATCCACTCGTCTCTCACTTACTCAATTATATTTTATTGCTTTTGCGGTTTCCAAGCCAACATTGTTACCATTATCTTGCTATCTGTATATCTTCCGCGATCCGATATTTACGTGCCTAGAACAAATCATTAGCGGTATTTCTGATCAATACTGAACGGTTTCCTTTCCGGTTTCCTTTACATCAGCAATCATAATTGGCAGATAGTTTCTAATGGCTGCTTTTACGGTTTGTTTTTGAAACATATTTACGATCGTCGTGGGTCTCGACGATGTCTGGACATTTCGACGATATGTCGCGTTATGAACTGGACTGACTTATATTTTAGGATATCCCCGCTTCTTACAACGTACGACGACGATCGTCAGTGAGCACGGCGCCGTACTCGATTCCTAATGCGCGGCAGTCTGCGTATCCGAGTCCGCCGTCGTCGATATCGTCTAGCTCAGGGTCGTCTTTGACGAGAAAGCTGCTGGTCGCCAGACGGACCAGCGAGGGCGAGTCCGGCAGACTGAAAGAGGAGCTGAAGTGTGAGAAGTGCGGCAAGGGTTACAAGCACATCAGCTGTTTGACAAAGCATCAGTATGTATTATTTCTTTAATTTATCTGCTCATTTTGCCCTTTTTGCTCTAGGGTAAGTCATTGAGATCCGCAACAGGCTGCTGGCCATTCTGGGGTAGGTATATGGCATCTGCAATTGGTTCTACATTTTGACGGTCATATATACTATCGCTCTGATCGCAATCATAAGCTACATCCTACGCAAAATAGAGCTTCTCTTTGGTGATGAGAAGGAATTATAAGAAACAAAAGTATCATTGATCACGAAAATGACTGAAAGAAAAAAAAATTATAATAAAAAAAATAAAAAAATACTCTATTTTGATTGTGGCTGTAGTTGTGGTTGTGAAATTGCGTTGGAAAGAGGGGGGAAAGAGGGGTAAGGGTCAGCAGCCGTTCTAGTAGTGAACAGCTCAGATGAGGAGTTAGCACATCGCGTGACTCGCATTGATTTTGGAAACGTGTCCGATCGTGTGCGATCCAATGACCGCCAAATCCACTCAATCTTACTCGCCCCAACCGGTGATACCGTCAGAGTACCGGTTGGACCCTCGGACTCAGCTTCCAATTGTGTATTGAAACATCGTGGACTTCTTTTCTCTTGAACCTTGAGCAATTGGGCAGATTGGACAATTGAGCACTATGTGAGAGTCTGGTTTAACTAGGTTTCTAATTTTTTTTTATCGCAGATGGGAGCATACACCTGAATGGACTGTCACTTCGAAATTGCTTATATCAAAGCATCAACAAGTGCAGCTACTGGAAGCTGCGTCGATCCTAGTGTCAATGACTGATGACATGGACATTCGGAGCACGCCTGGATACTCGTCTTCGCCTTCGGACATTCTGCTGTTTGACGAAGATGATTCGATCGAGGAAATGGACAAAGACGACGATGAAGACATTGAAGATATGGATTTCAATGAAGATGAGGGTGTTTTCGGCAAGATGGAAGAGTAAGCCGACTATAATGCACCTTTTTTGCATGCCAGTCGCAGCTGTTCTTTCGCTATCTTCTTCTCGCACCTAATAATCATGTTTAATCGTCACATCTTTTTATATTATTCGTTGGCGTCTTGTTGATATATTAAAGTGGAAAGGCGCTACATTTATTCTGCCTTTCCTTCGTACTCTTTCTTTTCTTTCTATTTTTATTCTTTTTCGCAGTACTTGGTAACGCCGGTTGCAAAGTATAGTTTGGGTTTTTCTCACCGGATTCGGATAGTTTTCTTTTGATCATCGGGGTGTCAAGAAGTCTTTTCAGGATGGTCGTTGGAGTCGATCGTATGTGTGCATATTGGGGTTTGGTTTCCAATAGCGACGATAGTTTCATTGTCAATATTCCTCTTGTTTTTATCATCTATCTATTTTATCAGATATTCCTCATGGTATTTTGTAGTGTCATTATGTCTTACATATTCTATCATCATTCTTATCATAGTAGTCCTGTTTATGCCAAATCAGACTTCTCAATCTTATATTATTATTCACTTTTTTGCTTCTATTTCACGCTGTTAATTTCTCGTTTGTTAGTAAGTTCCGTTTCTTCAGCCGTAAAGATAAGAAGATATGTATTAACGTTCTTCCATTTTATGAGATATCATTTAAATAGATTCTTCCTTACTTCACTATCGTTCAACGTTTGAGTTTTCATCGTCTGAAAATTTCCTACATACGGTCACACCAATTAACATGATTATTAGAATTTGGGAATATATACAAAAAGTAGTAAAAGAGATATTTTTTACTGCAAGGATGACATGTCAAATATCATAAATATTTTAAAAATCGGTAATAGAACATTATTATCTTTCATAATGTATCCATCCAATAAGCAGGTCCATCTGACTCGAATAAATAAATAAAAATCTCTAACCTAGCTATCGACTGTTATATACAAACATATGCATGCTGATTTGGTTTGAGATGTCCAAATAGCGAATGATTCTGTTGGGAAAAAAATCTTGACTTCCGGTTTGCCTTTCTGTGGAGCCTTAATCTTCTTCAAGGTCTCAATCTTCCTCGTTTTTCTAGAAAATCCTTGGCCTCGTTTATCTTTGTCGCTACATACGGTGACCCGCCACGATCAGGGTGGTTCAGCAACATGATTCGGCGGTGTGACTCTCGCAATTTCGATTTCGTAAGCGTCGACTCAGTGAGGCCCAATATAAGGAGTGCCTCCCTAGGGTTCATCTTTGCATCAAATCCACCCTTGTGATATTTCACAAATCCTGATGCACCTGCCGGAAGATTTCTATATCGTTGCACCGCACGTATTCCTACTCGAGCCTATATTGTTAATAACAAAACAGCAACTTAAACACATCGTTCAACAATGATAAAATTTGAAGACACCTACTGCGAACGCTACGGCAGCTATTCCTGCACCAATAATGATCGGATGACTCTATACAACATCTTAGCTATTTCTCCAAACGGATATTGCTGATTCACGTATGTCCTTCTCATTGATCATAAAATGAACATACCATAGTATACTCCTTAGCTTCACGGAAGTATTGCTGAAACTGTGTGTTGTTGTCACTTATAGATACTGTTGGGGTCCCTTCAGAGTGCAAAGAAGACTGTTGCTGCAACCGCTGCTGACTTGGAAGAGATACTGATGATGAAGAAGACGAAGGCGCCACTGGATAGCCTAGCAATTGCTGTGCCTCTTCTTCGAGCGAGGGCATGTAGAAAATATCTTTGCTTTCTCGAGAGGAAAAGAAAGGAAGTAGCTAAAGCTATACAGATACAGAAAAGGAAACGAGAGAACAAAAAATGTAGATGTTTTTGAAGACTGTATGCTTCAAAGGCCTTTGAGGAAATTCCTACTCAATTCTCGACGGCCGAAAAATTTCCATGTCCGCGGTAAAGATTAATCGTTGCTGGGGCTCTAGGTGGTCATGTGACTAACTTTGGTTTTCTCCCAACGCGTCCTTTGATCTGTGCTTTCGTACATTTAAATATTCACTCATAGCATTGTTGCATTGCTGCGATATTTGGCGCGTAATTAAGAAGAAATCGTTGTAAACTTTTGAAATTTTGTTACTATCGATGTTTTAAAAATAGAGAATGGCTGACAAAGAGGTTCGTTTAATGTCAAGATTTCGGTCAACCTGAATGGCTGAATGGCATCGACTCACATTATTTACAGGCCACCATTTTCCTGATTGATCTGGGGAGCTCAATGGGGAACCTTATTGAACCTCAAGATGATTCCCCTCCTATATCCAGACTGGACTATTGTCTCCGGTTTGTTTTTGACAAGATCTCAGCAAAAGTACGTTCCAGTGACTAAAACTTCCCGTTTGGATACTGATCAAGCAAGATTCTTAGCGAAAGGAAGACGGATGTCGTTGGTGTTATAGGTATCCGAACAGATGGTATCTTCTTAGAAGCACTTATGAAGAATTTTAAGCCGAGACTGATATTGTAGAAACACTCAATCCGCTCGCAAAAGGAGGGGATATGTATTACTCCAATATTTCGATTCTATTCCCTATTCAACAGTACGTCCCCTACTTCATATGAGCGCAGAAAACAACTAACATATTGACTGACTAAAGATTTTTTCATTCTCAATTGTTGGAATTAAGGGACAAGCTTGTGGTGCAAAAGAACGACTCAGGCGATCTCTTCTCCGGCATTATCGTCGCACTACATCAGATGAGTCTGTACTGCAAAACCCTGAAGTACATTAAGCACATATATCTCATGACCGATGCAGCAGGCCCAATTGATTATTCTGATTGGGACAGCATAATTCATCAGATTCAATCTCAGAATGTGACGTTGACGATAATGTGAGTTCTTGGAATTTGGATGTCAAGTTGATGAATCCTGACCTTTTTGATAGGACTGCCGATAATGGAGAACTGGACGGGGAAGATGCAGAGCTGAGAGTATGTTTTCATTCTAATCTGAAGATGTTGTAACTTACGCTTTTATTTTTTCAGCAACAAAGCTATACTGAAATGAAACGCTTTTCGAGTGAAATAGTAATGCACAAAGGCTTGGAATCAGATCCCCGAGTTTTTTCGATGAAAGCAGTGAACGACGAATTCAAGATTCCCAGTGTGAAGAAGGTTCGTCCAGTGCCTACTTTCCAAGGTGCTCTGCTCATAGGTGACCCTTCTCAATTCAACGATTTTCTTTCGATAGATGTCGAAAGATATCCGTGCACAAAAAAAGCTACTGCAATCTCTTCATCCGCTTATGTCTCATCCACATTATCGAAAGCTCCTCAGCCAATAATGACAGAGAGACACTATGAGATACCCTGTGATCAAGAAATTGGCAACGACAATGAAGACGTTGGCGAAGACGACGTTAAGAAAGAGCAGGTCGACTCCAGAGACTTGGAGAGAGGTTATCTCTACGGCAGAACCATTGTGCCCATTTCTCGCACTGACGAAGAGAACCTTAGGTTTCAGACTTTGAAGGCACTCGAAATAGTAGGATTTATACCAAGCGACGGTGTAAGGGACTTTGGAGATTGCAGACTCTTTGAACTGTTGCTCATACGATATAGGTACGCCCCTTTGAGTTTCTCACGGAAACAAGCTACATAGTCGCAAAAAAAAGCGATTTAAAAGATACCGTTGCACTTTCAAGTCTTGCTCGCGCGATGTACGAACTAGACACCTATGCAATCGCCAGGCTTGTTACCAGAAACGACCGCCCACCCGTGATGGTTGCGTTGATTCCAGATATTCAAAGAAATATGGAGTGTTTCATTGAATGCCAGGTAACTAGTTTTCTGAACCTTTAGCTGCTATAATATTTCACTTCTAGCGACTACATAGATGACTGAAGTTATTCGGTATCTAGCTTCCTTTCACTGAAGATATTCGTACACTCTCATTTCCATCCTTGGAAGTCATACGGAATATCAAAGGCAGGATTCTGAAGGAACACCGGTTTCTACCAACAGAGCAGATGAAGAACGACATGAGAGAATACGTAAATTTTATGGACATGACAAAGATGGACGGTGATGAGCAGGAGGAGTAAGTGTCTTTGGATTATGCCTCGATCTATTAGGAATTGAGAATCTAAGTTTTTAAAGAGTATCATATTTGCGAACAGGAGACGCCTTTAATCCAACTATCAATCGTATCACCGAGTCAATCAAGCACCGTGCTCTGCACCCTGATACAGAACTCTGCCCTGTGGCTGATATTCTATTAAAATACTCGCGTCCACCACCGGAGTTACTGGAATTTTCTAATCCAATCCTGCATAAATTGCAAAATTCGTTCGCGGTGAAAAAGGTACCAAGGTTTAAGAGCGGCAAGAAGAGGTGGGGTGCTATCAAAAAGGAGCAGGACGAAGGAATCAAGACTATCAACGTTGAGAGTTTGCTATCATCATCATCATCGTCGTCGTCTTCAGCCTCTGCAACTGCGGCAGGTGAAATTCAGGAAGTAGGAAGTAGGCAGACCACATTTGAGCAAGATATTGAAAAACTTAGAAGTGGAGATATGGGTCATTTGGAAGGTGATCTCGCGCAGCCTGATTATGATCCTATCATAAATTCCTGTGCGTTTATGCTTTTAATTCTCACTTATTTTGTTATCTATTTACTAAATATGACATCCACTAGTGTTTGAGAAGGGTGGGGCTGCGATTATCTCCTTGATCAATGACAATCCTGATGAGAATCTGATCATTGATAAGTTATCTCAGTTCAGATCACTCGCGGTGGAGCTTGACGAAGCCGGATTATTTAATAACTTCATTCTGACGTTACAAGAGCGGTTGAATATGGGAGATACTGTCTTCTCGTTGGATGGGAAAAGTCTATGGCAGAAGATCGCATCCAGAGAACTAACGGAAATCACAGATGATGAGTTTAAAGTCAAAATTGAGACAACGTGAGTCAGAAAAGGCTGTTTTCCTCCATATTGTACTCAGTTCAAGTAAACTCAAGTGAGGTACCATGAAAAGAAATGATATTTGCTTATATCGTATCTGCAAGAGGAATTTTTATATGCAAGAGCAAAAGAGAGATACTTCGTAGAAGTGAATATAGCCAATACAACGATTTGGAATGGTATTTGACGATAAGTGGATGATACTGAAGACAAGATTTAGAAGCCACATTACTCCCTGATAAAATATCATTAAGTATCTACCCGAACGACTATTGAACTGAAAAATCAAATTTGAAATTAGAAAGATATCCAAAAGCAATCTAAGCACAGAAGTCGATCGGAAGCACCAGTATATCTTCAGTCCACCAGACAACAACATAAATAATAGTCGTAGGATATACAGACACACTTGCCACAGATTTGATGGACCATTGGCGATATTACCTCTACGCTATAAAAGCAATAGTACATAAGCATCATCCTTTCGTCACTTCATTCTCACTAAATGTCCTGCCAACTCAGCCGCCGGTAGATCGGAGAGAAAGCAAAATAAAAGTTCCAGAATGATAAGCGAAAAATTTAATGGCGGAACACACCAGTGCGACAACTCGAAAGATTTAGCAACTAGATACGAGCCTAAAGATAACATCTCAAAGTCAAAGATATAGTATTTCCAGATTCTTTTGAGTCAATTGATGTCAATCGTAATGAGAAATTTTGAATGAGAAAGTTTGAACACTCACAATAGCAAGATGGATGACAGAAAACAAATATTCATCAACGCATCTATGAGACTATACAGAAGTTTATTCGGAAAAGATGAGCTCCTGATCTCTTTCGTATTCAAATCCATGTTTGTTCGTTGCAATGAGGGCAGCCGTGGTCTTTTGCATTGAAGTCTTAATATCCGGGAGTTAAATTTAACACTGGCGCTATCATCATATCTAGTTTTAAGGTTATGATCGTTACAAGGCTGAGTTGCGACCACGACATTGATGGAGGTTCTCCTATAGGATGTTGAGACGTCCAGATTTTCTTGGTCTCTTTGACATAGATCCGTTGTGTTCAACTTGTTCTGTCGCAGTTTTGTTTTTGATATTGCTCGCTTAAAAGCAGAAACAGGATTTGGATTTGTTTGGACCACAGCAGGTACCAGATCTTTCATGAATTTATTTACTTCGTCTGATTTTATAACCTGTTTGACGCTGAATGGGACATTCAGCGACTTTATCGCTAACACTGGGTTCTCGGTAGCAATTTGATTTTTGTAGGAATTTGAGCGGTCTTGACAGACATATGTAGTGAGTCGGCTTTGTTTCGGATTAACTGTAGTGTTTAGCGCGGTCATCTCTGATTGTAGATCGTTTCCTATTGCTCGGTCCGCATAGATAGTTCCACAGCAGTCATTTATCTGCTCGTGCATTTTCTGTTTGGGTTTCTGTAGTCGTTTCGCATTCGAGTTCATCCTGTTAAATTTGTGAACAAGATCATCAGTACTTTCGTATTCGGGACATTTTCCAAATCTATTCTGCGAAATTTCGCTTGCACAGATTTCGCGCAATGGATATTGGTCCACAAAACCAAACCTTTCTGTAGCATTTGTCGCTGTCGTAAAACATTCTTCCTCTTCAAAACTTCGGGACAAACCGATTGTAGCGCTGTTGTCAGCCGCAGCCGAAAAGGCATATCGTTTTCTGATATGGTATTTTAAGGGACCCAGAGCTTCTACAACATCCTTAACTGTATAACGTGCCTCTGTCGAAGGTTGGTTATCATTCGTTATGCTTTTCTCGGACTCAATAGGACTATTCAAAAAGTAATCTTGATATGCGTATGTCTTTTCTGAAGTCGAGAAAATGTCAGTAGCAGTTAGGCGTCCACGAATATTGCAACGTAAAAGCAAGAAATCATCGCAGTGCGGTCTTCTCGAATTCAGCTGTTGTATGATGCGTTGGAAATATAGACGTGTACTTATATTGTTGTGAGATATTTTTGAAAAGAAAACTTCATGCTCGTTAGCGCACTTGCCAGTAACACTCACAAAGATGCCAAAGTTGGATTTTGCATATTGCTTATAGGTGGACAAGGCTCGACCCATGGCAGCAAACGAACCTTGAGACAATGAAACCAGCTCAGTATGTACAACTTCTTGAGTTGTGTTGCTGGTAGACTCTCGGTCTACCCCAAATGCAGCCGGCGTTTTCGGATTTCGCATGGACGAACAAGCGATCTGCTCGCAAAGAGGATTGGACATCTGGAATAAACTTTACTCTAACTGTATAGGTCGGTGTCCCTTTGTATTTTAAATTGTGAAAAAACGAGAATTAAAGAAGTGATATGATGAATTAAAGACCAGGTGATATTTAAATTCTGTCCAATGTTCGCTTTCTAGTTTGACAGCGACATATATGCAGATCGCTTGCCATCTCCTTTCCAAGGCTTATTTCAATAATTATAGGAAGACCCGATCTTAATTTAAAGTAAACCTCTTAAACCGCCTTCACGGTAGAGGAGATATTGATAAACATCGTGAATCATATTTATTATCCGGTTTATTCGACGTGAGTCAGTTCTGCAATCTGCGAACATAAAATCTTAGTTCCACTTCCAGCTGCTAGATTAGTTGGTAATTTAGACATTTCTAAACTATTAGGTATTCGAGATGGCAACTAGTCTATAGGTTTCAATCAAATCAATATCGGATCACTTGAAGCGGCATGTACAGGTTAATTCTGCTTCAGAAAAGGGTACTTCCTATCGATTTCTTAAACACAGCTGCACGTTAGAGCACCAGAAACGTATTGTCAGTGGATCTCAAAGTCGTCAAATGTATATAGTATTGAAGTCATTTTCTGAGGTTGGCCGATTTTAGGTTTGGGAAGTGGTCGCTCTAAATTATTATCCGACATCGGGGCGATCTAAAAGCTAACACAAAAAAATGTTGTGTGCATAATACACTAAGGTGAAGTTGCTCAATATGTCAGTGAAGCAGAATCGACAATTAATACATTGCTTCACGCAAGGTTCCATTAGAAGATATTATGCAAGTCCTCTAGACAGGATTGCTAATGTTCACCGTCGATGTCTGACGACCACTTCTTCAATAAACGCTGATCATGGTCCAAATAACCATATACAGGTTTTTAATCGGTCAATCAAAAAAATTCAGCGTGATCGTGCAGCAAGCGACCCTTTAGCTGGGCGTGAGGTTGATTATTTGCGAGATGAGATTGCTGACCGATTGATAGAGCGAATGCTCTTAATTTCACGACAGCACGATGTCTTGCTCGATTTAGGTTCTGGAGCAGGCAGTCTTGAGAAAGCTATTGTGAAAGATCGAGACGATATCAAAGATAAGGCAGACTTGAAATCAAGGGTTCACAGAATAGTGATGGCAGAGCTATCCGAAAAAATACTGTATAGAGATGCGGATCCTGAACAGTTTACGTTTAACAAGGAATTGGATATCACCCGAGTGAATGTCGATGAGGAAGTGATATTCACGCCAAATCTCTTGGATGCAGTCACAGGCGATCCTCACTTCAGCGCCGGTAAGCAATTAAGCGATGCGCTCTTTGAAAATAAGGTTAATGCAGTGATAAGCAACCTATCGCTCCACTGGATCAACGATCTTCCAGGAGTGTTACGCAAAATAAAGCATATTCTCGTTCCTGATGGGCTTTTTATTGCGAGTATGTTTGGAGGTGACTCATTGTTTGAATTACGAACCTCGCTGCAGCTGGCAGAGATGGAAAGAGAGGGACGGATTGCGCCCAGGCTCTCGCCTCTTGCTGGTACGTAATATTGCTATGACTAGAGCTGCTTTGCATGCATATTGGTTCTGTACGAACTGACTACCATAGATGTGCGGGATATGGGAGGATTGATGCAACAGGCTGGATTTAATCTGATAACTGTTGATGTTGACGATGTCATAGTATCTTATCCAGATGTGTTTGCGTTGATGCATGATCTCCAAGCGATGGGTGAGACCAATGCTGTCTTCACTCGTCCTCATATCATTCCACGAGATGTTTTACTTGCCACGCAGCCTATTTATCAAGCGTTGCATGCTAACGAAGACGGAAGTGTCCCAGCTACTTTCAGAATTATTTACTTGGTATCGTCCTAAGTTTCCTTTTTCGTTCCATTTCATTCTTCCGTGCTAACGTTCTAGATGGGATGGAAGCCGAGCCCAATGCAACAGCAACCTCTAGAGCGGGGAACTGCAGACGTTAATCTGAAGGAAATTTTGTGATTTTGTAAATATATATGTAGATACATCAAATACAGATTACATTGCGTTGTATCTGATGTTATGGAAGCATCTTTAATGCAATTTTTTTGTTGGACGAAGCCATTTCTTTAAACTTGCGTATTTCATTTTGCCTATATTCTGGTCTACAGCTTATGGCTGGTAGGCCTTGTATGACTAAGTAGATATTTGTGCTGTCGCTGATATTCGTGGATTCGGCGTTGAGCCACGCGTGATCTCTAGCCAACGTTTGCTTACAATGCTCCATTCGCTGAAATAGGCAAGCCGGCACCACACTGTAGACCAAGTTCGCGATATTCGACGAGACAAATTACAAATTTTCATATTCCGTTTCAGTCCCTTCTCTAGTTCATTGACCTGAAGTTTGCGCGGCAAGTCCACCTATAGTACAAATTTTTGCAACGTCTTTTCTCCCTACCGGCAAAGCAGAAGTTATGACGGTCGATTTTCGAAGAATCAATGTCGACGCATTCGACCCGGAATTCCACATCTTACCCGAAGAACTCATTCCACCAAGCATCGCCTCGTTGCCTCCTTTATCACTAGCAGAAATACAATCGAAATCTCAGTCGATCCGCGGCATGCTCGGCCGTGGAGATCATTTGGGCGCTTTAACTGCTGCACTGGATGACCCGCCCTACACTAGCAACAGTGAAGTCAAGGTATGAGCGTATATGTACAACGACGAATCAATTAACGTCGCTTTTAAGAAGCTTCAAACATTCTTCAATCAGCGATCTGAAGCAATAATCTGTTCATTTTCTAATCTCATTGATGATCTGCCTGCTAAGCAGGGAACACTGAAGAGGGGATACTAACGTCTTTACTATTAGGATGTACATCTGTCAGCAGTTATGGAAATTCTATCAACCATCAGGTCGAGCGAGATCAGTAAGATAGTTGCAGAATTGACATCGGAACAAAGAGACACATTGATTAAATACCTCTACAAAGGCATGAGTGTCCCGGAATCTCACGGAATCTCTGGTGTTCTATTGGGATGGTTTGAAAAGGTAATCGCCAATTCTACCTTTATTTGCAAGTGATTGATATACCAATTGGCTGTTCATGCTTGCTAACAACATTGTCAGGTTACAGAGGTTACTGGACAGGGTGCTGTTGTCCGATATCTTTCGGATAGACGTACTGTATAAACTGTCTTTCCTAAGTTCTAATTATATTAGAGATAACTGGAAGTCATTTTATTCAGTATATTCTTTAGAGAAAATATAGTGTGACACTATAGTATATATTCTATGCTCAAAAAGTAAACAAAATTAAATGTAATTGCTGTGACCGCATTTAAACCGCAATATGCTATCAGCGGCTATGAGGATCTTTAGAGTAATACATTGGTAAACAGATTACAGATCTCGTAATAATTGCTTGCCATCCACTTCTCGCACCATTAAGCCTTTCATCCGCTTTAGCGCATGCAAGCCAAGTCCAGCCTTCCATTGCTCATCTCTTTCGATTATGTACGTCACCTCAATTGGAGGATCAGTTTTAGTGATAGCTCGAATGATTGAGGCTCCAGGTATGTCATGCTTGCATGCAATAGTTAGCAAAAGAAAATCACCAAAAGAAATTTATATAAGCTACCTCGATAATGCCCAACATCCAAGATTTCAAATCTCCTCCTCTGGATCCAGAGGTGTCGTCCAAGAATATTCCTTCAGAGTTGAGTCTAAGAGATAAACTCTCTCCAACAAGCTTAGTTGCTCTATTGTCGGGGTCAAGCCTCACATATGCAGAACTCAACGAAATCCTGTTAGAGTCTCGCGATGGTGCAGCTCTAGCTAATGGTGAAAACATCGATGTCCGCCGTTTCGCCATATTTAATTTTGGAATGCTGTTGTCTGACTGGAATGAAGCTAATTTATTCTTCTTACTTGGTTGGAGTTCCAGCAGAGCTTTTTTGTTAGAAGGAGAAGACCTAACTGAAAATTGTGATTGCAAAGAAGATAAAGGTGATTCAACGAATGACAAAGCGGAATCTGAACAAGAGGAAGAGACAGAGTAGCTGGTAGAACTGGTTCCTTTTGGTATTCTAGAGGTCATACTTGGTCCAGAAGCAGAGTAAGGAGTATCGTAGGGTTTAAATGCATGTATCTGCGCAGTTTGTGCGGTTCTCCGTGAGTGTTTCAGTACGATCGAGGACTCATCCGACACGACCGAAGACTCGTAACTGGAAGAGGAAGATTCGGTCGAGCAGTCCTCGTCAGATGATAACGAGCTGAGCTGATTGATTGACCTGTGAGTATACTTGCGACTTTCGATAACATCATCAGGCATAATCTCCAAGGCCTGTCTAGTTAGCTTAATGCTGTGTAGGTCATAGTTCCCATTTAGGGATTTGTAATGTTCATAATCGGGCCTGAAATGGTCTCGTCTAGTTTTGAAGCCTTCATCAATTGCAGAAGTTATTTGCCTGCTTTCTCTCTTGCCTCTGTCAGCTTCTGATACTCCTGCCTCCTTCGGCGACCGTTCTTGTATGTAAATTGATGCAAGAAACCATGCTATAGCTCCAATGACAAGCCATGTCAGCAGAACAGATATTAAGTCAACAAACTTGAATAGCCATATATGCAACCACACACTTATCATTGGAGAAGATTTCGAGAGCAAAAATCCAAACACTGTCCCCAATAAAAAGAAGAAAATAGATGACGAAACCAAAACTTGCGTGCCATTCTGATTTGGCAGAAGTATATGCTCCAACGCCATTCACGCCGAGTAAGAAAAAAAAAGTGGAAAGACTTTTAAACCGGAATCTTTAGAAAATGGGGGTTTTTGCCTGGTCTATTCAGCGTCTCAGTGATATCAAAGCATTTCTTGCTGATTCTATCATGATCTAGTTAGCTTGCCAAACCTTCCCGTGCCTTCTGAAAACAACTGTACCTACTTCACTTATGACAAGATATTACGACAGAATACCAAAGCATGTCCAAAAAAATGAGAAAGAGTTGGCTAGTTGGGAAGTCTCGATATAACGATATGATTTGGCGCTGGATATAACGAAACAGGCAATGAATTTTCGTTATAAATATATTACCCTCCTTACTCGATAGCTAATTATGACGTTTCCTGTTCTCGCTCAAACACAGCTAGTCCATGGACTTCTCGAATGCCAAAACAAGGATTGCTTGCCTGGCAAAACCAGGCTGTGGAACAGAGATGTTCTAGCATGCCAATTTCATTGACATTCTAAACGGATACCGCGAGAGTGATGTGACTCGCTCCATCCGGTCGAGTTATCGCTCCTCCATTTTTACAGAGTTTTTTCGTTATATCGTTATATCGAGATTTGAATGTAGTTGGGAAGCAAGATTGGAGTTGGAGCTAAATTTAAGTTGTTCGCTATATTTGATCTCTTTTTCTTTAATAGGCAATTTTTCAACAATTCTCTGCATTATGCTATGACCGACAATTATATGGCATAAGCGTAAGTACATTTCACATTTAATACAGTCAATTTGGTTGTCGTAGAAACTGGAGAATGATCATGATGCGAAGTATTTATGTTTAGCAAAGCCGTTTAAATCTAGAACATGAGATATGAGATTGTACGATCTATTACTGCTATATTAAAGTACACAGACAGAAGGCCAATCAATATGGTAGACAATTGACAAAATATACATTGGAAATTTCCATATAACTAAATCAACTTAAAAAGAAATCATGAGTGTAATCAACTCGTAAATGGCCGATCTTTATCATAATGAACTGGGTAAAAGCACATATATTGTATAATCTCGATGCGTATAACTTAAAATGTCTCTTCCACGTCTACGTCCGCGCTCTGAACGGCGGCGATGTCTTCTGATGGTATTTCAAAACCGTCCTGAAATGAAGGGTTAGCTAAATCGGCAAGCTTACTGCGTTGTAAGTTCTTTAGCAAGCAAGCAGGCTTACCTCTGTTGTATAAAGAATCTCTTCCAATTGCTTAATGAGCATTTCCTTTTCTGAATCGATGCCCTTAATCTCTCCGCTATCGATCCTGGTAGTATCCTGATCAGAAGCGGCCTGTAAAAGAATTTCGATCTCTCGCAGCTTGTTGAAATAGAAGTCACGTTCCCGTTCCAGTCCCTCTGCATGCTCATGCATTGCCGCCAGGTCTGCTTGTAACTGTATAATCTGTGCGCTATTCGATGGAGTCCGCGGCTTCGCTACTGCTGTAGCTGAACCGTTAGACGACACCCTGCCAAGCGGCTTACGGCTTTGAACAGTGGATGATACCACTCTTACTGCTGGCCGCAGTGTGTTTCCTGAACCGCCTCGTCTACTGACAGCATCATAATCGCCGCCAGGAAAGTATTGGTCCCAGAATTTCTTAGCCCACTGCAGAAACTCCAAATTATCCTGGAACTTGCATTTGATTAATCTCTCTACAGGGATGGACTTTTCGATGCCATGGTGCAGAAACGCAGTCTGCAACACTTTGAAATTGGCGATATATTGATACTCAGCATTAACTCCGAACTGAATGATTGAATTAGCTCGAGTAATCTAAATCGTTATAACGGTTGCGCAAATATTCATTCAATGATTAGTACAAAAGTATGCCCGTTTAACTGACTGATCCTGCTGTTTCACCTACTAGGTCATTTCAACGAATTACTCACCTTCACTTTGTTCATGGGAACATCTCCAAAAATACTATCAAAGATTTGACAGAGCGCGGCACCTGTTCCGCACTGCTCGACGTTTGTGAAATTGGTTTGCAGAAGGTTGTTCATCCAACTCAGAAGCTCTTGTCTGGACTCGCCCATGATAATAGTCTGTAAATCTTATTTATAGAAGCAGAGACAAAGTACTTGAAAATAAATTTGAAATAAAATCAATATCTCTGGGTAGAGTATATTTTACCTCAGGCTTAAACAATATCTTGTATGTAGTTGTGAATTGCGTAAAGCTCGAGAAGAAAGAGCAAAGAATAAACAAGTGGAGGCGCGTAGAAACAAAAAATCCCGACACCGTACTACTCCAATACAAACAACCAACGCGTACCTGACTCGAAACTATCAATTTTCCTTGCGTAATCGGGCGTTAACATCGAAATTTTATCAGAACTCGACATCTGGGAACAATTTCCCCTTACTAGAATCTGCATTTCCTCATAAATTTTATATTACTTATTTCTCTTCAACTCGATTTATTAATTTTTCTATGTTGCCGCGGGTGATGTTATAGAAACAGAATTACAGACTGAGAGAGAAAACGTGCATGAATTCCAAGTTTAGGTAGACGGATGCGACTAGATAAAAAAAGCAGATAAATTATTATATATATAATAAAGAGTCCAATTGCTTTCCATATTATACGAAATTCCAGTCAACACCAGCATACACGCGAGAGCATTCATACCAATTTATGAGCGTCATCACCAAAGTCGTTTCAACAATGTGAAATAAAAGAAATAGAGTCAAACGCAAAACCGAGTGAACAAATTAAGTACAAACGACATGAACACAGAACCAAACAATGAGCGCGGCAAAGCAAGGAAATAAGAACTGTAGGAAATTTAAATTAAATCGAAGTGAAAGAAACTCTATCATATTTAGCACGCACAACCTTGTCCACCGTTGGCTTCTCCGGGTCTTATAGTGTCCAGATCTACTCTACCATCAGACTGACCGTTTCGCCCTCGCGCACCAGGACCCCCGCCTCTCTTGTTCACAACTTCTTCCGGAATCTTTGAAGCAATGGCAAGAAAAACGTCTCGAACATTGGCACCTGTCTTAGCTGACGTTTCGAAAAATAAGAGACCCTCCTCCTCGGCAAACTTCTTTCCTTCTTCGGTTGAGATCTTGCGCCTGTCTTCCTCCTCCTCACTCTCAGGGTCTTCCGAACATAAATCAAGCTTGTTGCCGACCAGAGCGATCACGATCTTGGGACTGGCTTGTGCGTGCAACTCATTGACCCAGTGGCGAGCCTTGATGAGAGAAGTGGGCTTCGTGAGATCGTAAACAACTAGCGCTGTCTGAGCGTTTCTATAGTACATAGGCGCAAGAGAAGCGAATCGCTCTTGTCCAGCAGTATCCCTACGAAGGTTAGCAAAACTTAAAGAAATTTTCAGATAAAACCAATCAGCAAATGTACCATCACATACCATATTTCAAACTTAATAGTTCTATTCGGTAATGTGCATTTCTGAGTCAAGAAGGCGGCACCGATTGTAGGCTCTAGATGAATTTAGTCAGCATATATATAAATTACAAGTTGTGCAACTCAATAAGATGACTTCAGAGATCCAGCAAACCCTATTCGTGCATTGCAAATATTCGCATCGATGATTCATCTCATCTACTTCTGATATTTTAGAACAAAGACCAGAAAACTCCTTCTTAGCAGATCTAACCAAAAAGCCAATCATCGTCGATTCCAAATGCGAACTATGCGAATATAGCAAGCCCAAAAATCATGAACTCCCACTAAAAACCGCTCTCTTCAAAAGTAACTTAAAGAACTAAAAATACACTCCAAAACCTACCCTTATTTTCTTGAAAGTCGTTACTAACAAATCGCAGGACTAAACTTGACTTTCCGACCGCTGCTTCACCGAGAAGCACGAGCTTGACGGATGCAGTAGGCTTTGGTGCAGACGATGTGGCATCAAGCGCAGACATTATTGCAACAATTTATCGGATGTTTGAGAATGATTTGCGTGGAAGTAAGCCAAAAAAGAGGTGCAGCAAAATGCCTAGACTGAGATAAGTGCGACTGTTGCTAATCCAGAGAAATAACAGGCCTTTTCTGCGACTGATGCTTTACGAACAACACAGAACTTTCAGTGTCAAACTGAAGAAGTGAGAAAGTAACAAAGCAAGGAGAATAAAAGAAAGAAGGGAAAAGGATAAAAGCCAACCACGAGATTAAAAGGGAAGAAGTGCTCGAGAGAAAGCAGAGGATTTAGGATGGCGAGTTTGGTGGAGAGAAAGCGGCATTACTATCGTAGACGCTGAAAGGTGCCATAACATAATGCAATGGCCATCTTAGCCGGCACCGGTACAGTCAACTTTGTGTACAACGACCATGCCATATCCGTGTACTACGCGTGAAGCTTACAGGTTTATACGTGCAATCATAATGAATATACGCTGAGAAGAGATTGAACAAAGAATGTAGTGAACATGACATCACATTATCCCGTGTTTTTCAGAACGCTATTGTCCTCTTTCGTTACACAAACAACGCGTGCAGGTGTTGCTTGTACCACCTTAGCTTTTTGAGTATCGTTTATAAATCCTGCAATGTGATTTATTAAACAATGGATCTGGATTTGAGGTAGTTGAAGCTTGGTACTATTGTGAAACTAAAGGATTGAACGAACGAACGAACGAACGGACCGATATAGATGGAAAAAAATCCGTTTTATTCTTCTCATCTATCGCGATTCTCGGAAGTGCATGAGCAACCGAGGCTGACATACCCACACCGCCGAAGAGAAGCGCCTTCACAATCATCCGCTGCTCTGTGGCTGAGGCATCGTGATACAAGAGAGGCCGAAAGAATAGCGAAGGATACAGAGGGTAAGGAAAGGTGTTGAAGTGTGAGGACTGAACGAAGCTGAGAACAAAATCATAGAGTCACCGTCGCTGTCTGCATCACCAAAATCGTCATCTCCGACTCCGGAATCTTTGGCAGCGCGATCTTCTTTTTTGGATCAGGAGCCATTGAACTTGCCTGTTACCGATTTTGAGCATACCGGTACAGAAAGAGGAAGGGTATCGCCTCGACTCGGGAAACTAGTGTTGCACTTACAAGATTCTTGGCCAGAGCGACAGGTCCTGGACAGGCCAGCAAAAAAAGTCAAGTATTCTGATGGCAGAAAAAGAGATCCCGCAATTTTATCTAGCGACCGTAATGCAGGGAAGAAGAGTGGCACAAGATCCACGAGAGAGAACGTGGGTGTCAAAGAGAGACCTGCTGAAGCAGGGCGCCGTCGTTCTGCGCGAACGGCTGCAAGTAGTAGTCGTGTTGCTACTTCTCCTATTCAGGGTGATAGGCGAAATCCTGGACGAAACGTTGAGATAGGGCAAGAAGCTGTTTCTAACAAGACTCCAGTCAACACTCGGCTTCCAACTAGCCAGCAGCCCAGATCGCTTAAGCTCGGCACTAGTTCGCGAATTGTATTCAAAACAGAATCCGAATTGAACGAAATGCTTGCAGCTCCCAAAAAGGGTGGGATTGAGAAATCTAGTGAAGAGGAGCAGAGTTCTGAATATGAGGACGATGACAATGACGGTGCCTTTAAAGAAGACAACGATATTTACGGTTTGGGGATTGATATTTCAATCTATTGAACTTCTAATGCTAAAATCATGTCTAGTGTTTGCAGGAACACCACCTCTATCAATATCTACACCGAAGCGGAAGCGGCAAGCGACGAAGAAGCGACAATTGTTTGCAGACTCATCCAGGAAGCAAGCTATATCACCAGTTCATAATAACAGAAATAGAGGTTTTTTTTGTTCATTTATCATTTATTTAAACACATGATCAGTGTTAAGCTAATTGCTGACTTTTCCTCAAAAAGATAACCGAGAACAATCGTCGGGACCATCAAGGATCATGAAGAAGCCAAGCTTAAGGATTACTATGAGAGGACAGAGAAGATCTTCTGTGAATCCTCTTGCTGAGAAATCTGAAGGCGAGAAAAACAGGATGACGGGCAGCTTGATGCGCACGTCGATACCCGATCTAAGTCCATTTGTCAATGTAGTATCCCCTTCCAAAATCGAATCCATAGTAGCAAGGCCTCAAAAGCCATTAGTCCCGATCAACCGATCCCGCGCAACGGCAATGAATGAAACTTCACCACAACAAACTGATAGAGCTAACATAAGTATAAAAAACACAGAGCAAAGTGATGCCTTCAGTATTATTAGGCCCTTACACCGTGAGGTCGATGTTTACAAAGATAAACAGCCTCCAGCAAAGGGTACTAAAGTCACCGGGAAGAGAAAGGCTGTTCCGAAAAGTAAGGCAATCAAATTTAGTGACGAAGCTTGTCAAAATGATAGCAAAAAGGAAGATAGTATTGCCAAACGACATGAAGCAGCGAATACCCGGACAACAGGAAGGAAAGTCGAGAGCGAACGGGATCGAACCTGGAGCCGAGATATCAAGCAGCGTCGTGCTAGACGCCTCATTTACGATGATGATCTTGACGAATTGTGTCAGTAACTTTTCGTGCTACTGACTCTGTTGCTGTTGCTTTTTATCGTCCTTAGCTATTACTAATTTTTATACCCTTTTGCTCTGTCGTTTTGAACTGTATTGATACTGGACGTCATAGTCGATGTAGTACTATTGCGCTTTTGCTACTTTTACGATGTCTTTAGTGGCTTTTAACTCCAAAAGATTCAATTCAGTTAATTGCGAAAAGAACTTTATTGCTACAATTTATTGATATACCATTTTTTACATTGCCAAACACCAACTTAATGTATGCGATTCAAACATTCAAACTAAAAGACATAAGACAGAAATTTCAAAAGAGGTTTTAAAAGTCAATGTTCAACCTCCACGAATTTGCTGCCTGCAAAATGTCAGTCAACAAACAACTTTAAAAACTGAGAAACTCAAATTCCTTACGACCAGCCTTCACGATCCTGACGAGTAAAACTAATGCATATCGAAATTTTCGGGACCATGTGTCTATTTATTAATTAGCAGCTGTTCGCCCCAGTATTTCAAATAAATCATCACTGCACATTTTAACATCCTCCACGTCAACGTCATCCATGTCATCCTCGCTCGACCAATGGACAGAACGCTTTTTCCTTGTACTTACGTTATCATCATGATTCTCTGGTTCGTCCGCGACTGGATCTAGATTAGACTCTTTCTCAGACGCAAACTGGTCGTCTTCATCGTTCGAGACATCAAGCTTTGCAGATCTGACAGAGGAAGAAGGCAGAACGACCTCTCGCAGTTCACCAGCATTTTGTGCTCTTTCAGTCCCCTTCAATTTCTCTTGTTTCCTCTTCTTCCACTTTTTCTTCGCCTGATTCCGTTCCTTATGTCCATTTTTCGGAACTTTTTGCTCGATCACCGTGACCAAATTGTACTGATATATAAGAAATAAAGGATACATTGCTTCGAGAGATCGAATCGCAATTTCGGCGACAGTCACTGCTCGCGACGCGTGCTCTCCAGTACCCTCGATGGTTATGCTTGGAGATTCTACAATCTCCGACAGTACCCTTGACTCGAACAGATCGAATTGCATAAGGACCTTGTCGACCAGAGATCGAATTGTGTTCGAAGGCTTAATGACAAGAAGCTTATTCATGGTATAGACGGGTTGATATCGTTACCGTAAAGCAAAGGGATTATCAAAATAATCACAGCTTCTACCTGCCCGTACAAACTCGCTCCGTTCGTTGTTAAGATATCTTAGACTTTCATGGGTCTTTTTCTAGTCCCTATCACGTCGTGTTGGTGTTACAATTATTTTTAGGATTTTAAGTTGTAAAAATAGCGGACTTAGGCGGACTTACAGCGGACCGATGTGGACACAAAGTTACGGATTAGTAACGTGTAACGTGTTCTTTTTAAGATTTGGGGCAAACTGGGTCACAACTTTGTCCTCGTCTGGAATCTCCTTTTATTTTGGCGCGATCGCCAGTTTCAGCCGTTTTCTTCCTTCGTCTTCCACATATTCACATTCTCACCGCAGCTTCACCTCATTAATTCACCACACACAATGGCTGCCGCCCGCACAAGCAAGCGTTCGTCCAAGATCTCGGTCGCTGCTAGAGCAGCGGCTGTGAAAGCCGCTGCCGCCGCGCGGGCCGCCCAATCGCCCCCTTACAGGAAGGACGACAGCGCAGTTCCGCTCACGTCGCCTCTAGATCCACCGCGTGACAACACTAGCCCTTTGTCTCGACGGCGGTCAGCTTCAACCGCCAGCGATTCTACTTCCACCAGTCTTTCTACCGCCAGCTCAGACACAGAGACAAACTCCATCGACAGGGAGGAAATCGAATCAGTAGATACCGATGAGACGCAGAAGCTATCGCCAGCGCGAAAACGTACAGCTGACGCAAGCTATGGAAAAGTAAAGATCGCTAGATTGGATCATGAAGATGCTCAACGCCACTCACTTTGCGACGAAGTTGTGTATGAGGCTGCTTTCAAGAAAGAGATAGAGGGAATGGCCTGCGTATCGGATGTATCACACACTTCGAAAGCAGCTCATTCGCGCCCTGAGGGCGACCTTATTAATGGCCAACTCAGGTCGAATCTGCGTATTGATATCAAACCATCGCACGAAGCTGTGCAAAATGAATCGCTCATCTCGCCAAAATCGCAATACTCAGCGTTGTCGGAGCGATCCGAGTTTGCAAACTCATCGAATATATCTGCACGATCTACCAGCCGGGCCACGCCGGTACCTGCTATCGCTTCCACTTCTGCCGCCACGACCTTCCCGATCAGATCCAGCTCGAACGAGGTAGCAGTCGATGTGATAAAACGACAGTTTGATTTAGAGATCCTTCTCAAACACAGGGAAATGAGGTGTATCGAAGACGAAATCGCGAAGATACATATCATGATGGTTCAGCTGCGGCGGTGTGCAGGTGAATTTTCCACAGGTTCGGAACCTGATATTCTAGCAAAACACTATGCTCAGTATCTTCTACCGGACAGACGATTCTCGGAATCATCAACAGAATTCTCTGGTGGCTACGGTAGATCACGGAGTGCGACTAACAGCACCGGTCGAATGATGACCCGCGGGGTGCAAAACAATACATCTGCAGCAACATCAGCATCAGCACCCACCGGTCCTCAGCCTTGCATATATCGCCGGCATGATGGTATCTTGGTCAAATTGGTATGCCCCGACTGTTCTCGGAGTAGTTTTGGCAGCGCGCAAGGTTTTATCAATCACTGCAGAATTTCACACTCGCGAGAATTTGCCTCTCATGACAATGCTGCGCAGGCTTGTGGGGTCGAACTTGAAGAACAAGATGAGATTGGACTTGTCGCTCAGAGAACACGTGAAGCGCAGAATCAAGGCAAGCGAGATTACGGTACTAAGAGTTATCCTTGGAGCTACGAAAGCGGGTCACCCTTCCTACGACAGCCAATCACGCCACCCCATGAGCCACAATTGGATCAAATTCCTCGAAGCACCACTGAAATTGACATGAAGAGTGAGCAAACCGAAGAGAAGATGGATATGGAGAAAGAAATATTGAAAGATACAGATAAGGACAACAATATGAATTTGAACAAAAATCAAGAGAAAGAGAAAAGTCAGCCAATGGAGAAAAGCCCTAGGCCACTGCTGCCATTGGCAAAACCACCCCCTCCTACACAACCGCCGGCTACACGCCACTTGTCTGATCTGCTAAAGCACAATAAGGTCGATGTTGATTTGGCAGATATGGTTGAGAAATCCGTTCGAAGGGATCCTCGAGGGCATTTGTTCCCTGGAGAAGAGGAGGAATCGGACCCTGAAGAAGAGCGACTGAATCAGGAAGCGGCACTTCGTGCAAAGATGAAAAAGGCAGGCGCGAATGGACATCGAGGACGACTAATGGGCTCAGGAATTCGGGTTCTTGCTAATTATCACTGAAGGATGAAATCACCAAAAAGGCAAGTTATCATCATATTAACACAACAAACGGTCAACAAACAGTCAAACATGAGAGAAAAAATGTTGGATAGTGTGGAAGGTTATGAATTTATTTGAAAATTATGATATGATATGATATCGAAGAGATGTAAGTTAGACAAGTATGTAAATAAAGAAGCCGACTCCCAGTATATTACCCGCTCCTATCTAATCTTATCAATTCTGTTTTTCGTCCTACCCCAACAATCACATTTGAAAATCCCCACTTTCATCACTCCTCTGAGTTAATCCCCACTTTTATCACTCCTCTGAGTTTGTCTATTTGACGTCGCAACAGCATCCTAAAGGAACGTGCAATAGATAGTTACGATAATGGTATATAGTTTAAAAGACAGAACGGTGTTGATAACTGGCGGCACTGCTGGTTTAGGAGCAGTGCTCGCTAGGACTTTTGCAGCAGAAGGCTGCTCCGCCTTAGTACTGAACCACTCATCAGACAGTCCTTCATCGGTAGCTAGAGCTGAGTCGATCAAAGCCGACTTGTTAGCAGCTTATCCGTCTATCCAGGTGTTTATTATCCGTGCGGATTGCTCTTCTGTTGCCGAGAATGAACGTCTAGTTAAAGATGCGCTTATAGTCACTGGTGGAAAACTTGACGGGATTATCGCCAACGCAGGGTGGACTAGATTTTCCGATTTTGCCGATCTTAGCTCAGCTACGGAGGAAGACTTTGACAAGTGCTTCGCCGTCAATGTAAAGAGTCCGTGGGCCTTGCTCAAAGAGGCCGCTCCGGTTATGAAAGAGAACCCAGATGGCGGTTTCTTCCTAATGACAAGTTCAATCGCGGGGTCCTACCCTGCAGGATCCGCAATGCCTTACTGTGTATCAAAAGCGGCAAATTTGCATCTAATGAGATGTATGGCTTCTTCACAGGCACCTAAGATCAGAGTTAATGCGGTCAAGCCAGGGTTGCTGTTGACGGACTGGGGAATGAAGTACGGTACTGAGAAAATAAATGCAATCATCAACTCGACCAAGCTCAAGAAGGAGATCACGCTCGAGAACTGTGCATCACTCTTCTTAATGCTGGCAAAGAACGATAACATCACTGGTCAGGATCTTCAGATTGATAGTGGACAGTTCCTTTGATAGATTCCACAAGGGGTTGGGTAGAATCAAGAGTCAATTAATATAGAATAGATAGATATAGATAGCAATGACCTTCAATCATTTTGGGGTTATGGTTCAGATAAAATTATTGAGGAAAGCTGTATCAGTCCTATGCATAGAATGTAGCTAGTTTAGAAGCGCAGTCTATAATGGAAATATTATGACATTCTTTATCAGTGTCTCATTGTGAAAAATACAAATCAGCCTCCTTTTCTGTAGCTGACTTTCTCAACCTTGACCTCACCGTCAATATACTGATACACATACAGGACCAACACTGTGCCCTGGACATCCATGAGAACAAACGATGGGACAGGACTATCTCCCTCAGTCCACCATCCAGAGGACATAGCACCGGTTGCCGAGCCAGGGTTGATGAAAAACTTTCCCTCGAGTTCATATGCTTCAAAACGATGAGTACCTCCCCATATGAAAACGTCAACGTCCATTTGTCTGGCTGCAATCAGCAGCGCATCGGAGTCACTAGGAGGAACAATTGTGTGTCCATGAGTAAAACCAATTCTAAGTGAGCCATGAGTTACCACTTTCGATAATGGAAGCGACAAAGATGCGTCGAATTCACCCTTGACAATTTGTAAATCGGGAGAAACAGTGCGGAGGAAGTCGTATGTCTCGCGGTCTGTCAGATTACCAAGACAGAGTATCTGCGAGATTTTTCCAGGAGCTAGCAGCTTTCGAAACTAAAGTAGTTAATACAACCTGCATCAGGTTTGAGATATTGCGCGAAGTAGTCATCGCTATTATCCGAAGGTTATCACAAATACCTTTGCAGGAAGTTCCTATTAGAATAAAAAAAGCTTAGCAAGTCCATTAGACTCCATTTGATATTATCCACATACCTGTGCCCTGTCGGGGATATGAAGGTCGCCAATTGCAAGGACAAGCATTGCTGTGCCAAAAAACGTTTGACGCAGAGAACTGATAGGCGAATGAAAAAGGAACTATGTATGATACAGCAATTCGGGCGCAGACGACGATGATGAGGGCAAGGTTACAAGATTCGTGGTGTTGAGTGTGTGGGAGTGGCTGGGTATCGCAGCCACGAATTCATAGCCACGAATAATGATGGCAGCAATACAGTAATAGTCCCTATTATCTAATTCATTACATAATGCTACCACGGCTTATCTTCCTCTCGCAAATTTTTGGTGCCTAGTTTCGCAGCGGTTCATTGTTCTCTGTCGTAATTCATTGCCCACCCTTCGTAAGAAATTATCTGCCGGGGAAGCTTTACTTTCCATTTGGACATTTTCATTCAAGTTGGCTAGAATGTTGCAAGTAATTGAATGGAAAGCTGCAGCCGAGACGGAGTTCAGACTTGCTGTATTGATGTAAACTATAACCAGCTATTTTACTGAAATTTTACTGAAATTTTTTCGTTTACGTGGTTCTCCGTTGTCCCCACTCATAGTTCGTTCTCTAGCCGGTGTCTTCCTCTCCTTCCTTGTCCTTCCTTTCGTCTCCTCTCTCATCAATGGCCATTTCCAAAAAGCCATCTTCGTATTCAAACCAAGCTTCCTTACGACTCGCACAGATTTCTTCCCATATTACCCCTAAAAGCGCGTTTGCTCCTAAAATGTCTACCCAACCCCCCCACGATTTAACGCTCATTCCTGGACCAGTCGAGTTTTCGGATGAGGTGCTAGCCGCTATGGCTACTCCCACCCAGTCGCATGTCTCGGCTGCATTTATTGCTACGTTCTCGGAAGCCCTTGTCCTTCTCCGTCAGCTTTTCTGCTCGACCGACCCAGCTGCTCAGGGATTTGTTGTCGCCGGTTCTGGTACTCTTGGCTGGGATTTCGTCGCCTCCAATCTTATCGAGCCAGGCGAGGATGCTCTTGTTCTGCACACAGGTAAGGCACACTCACACCTATTTCTGTCAACTATAGTATATGCGTATAGATGATGGCTCTGAAGAAAACACTCTGACGGAACCGTATAGGTTACTTTGCTGACTCGTTTGCCGATTGCATTGAGACGTACGGCGGTAAGGCCACCCAGCTGATGGCTCCTGTTGGGGCTCGTCCTTCGCTCGAGCAAATTGAAACTGCTCTCAAGGAGAAGTCATACAAAATAATCACCATTACACATGTTGATACATCCACGGGCGTGTTATCCGACGTCAAAGCTATTTCCGAGCTTGTTCACCGTGTTTCGCCCGACACTCTGGTTATCGTCGACGGAGTCTGCTCAGTCGGCTGCGAAGAAATCGAGTTCGACAAGTGGGGTATCGATCTTGTCCTCACCGCTCCTCAGAAGGCGATTGGTGTTCCCACTGGATTGGCCATCTTCTTTGTATCTGGCCGAGCTCTCTCTACGTTTGAAGCGAGAAAGGTTCCTGCTGGGTCATACTATGCCTCATTCTCTCGATGGTTGCCAGTCATGCGTGCTTACGAGAAAAAAACTGGAGCATACTTCTCCACTCCTCCGGTACAGAGCATCCACGCACTGCTGGCCTCTCTACGACAGATACTGGCCGTTCCATTGGCTGACAGATTTGAGAAACATAGAATTGCCTCTGATTTGGTCAAAGCTGGCATTGACGTTCTTGGACTCAAACAGCTTGCTCCCGTCCACGAGGAGAGAGCTCACGGAATGACTGCTGCCTATCTGCCAGAGGGTATCACCGCTGCAGACTTGTTGCCAAAGATGGCCAAGCGTGGTATCATTATTGCTGGTGGTCTTCACAAGGGAATTGCCACAACCTACTTTAGAATTGGGCATATGGGTGTCAGTGCCATTGACCCATTGCGCAATGACCTTCCTAAAGTTCTTGCCGCACTCAAGGAATCTTTGGCTGATGCCGGATACCATTGTTAAATATGCTACATATGAACCAGATAAATTGTTTATAATAGTCATTTGTACGAGTTAAATATAAATAAAAATTCTTTCTTTTCGTTATTCTGCCTTTTTATGTTCTGTACAAAAGTCCAACATAATATAGAATTTTGCGAAAGCTGTTGGTAAAGTTGAATAACGTGTGTGTTGGAAGGCGTCCATAGAAAGTGTAGGAAAATATTTCGTGCTCCCAACTGTAGGTTGTATCATAATTTATAGCTCTGCCAAACAGCAGTATCGATAATAGCTGGACGAAGCTTCCCAGTTGAGCCTCTTAACTCTGACAATAACTGCTATTTATGTGGCTGATCTTCTCTTATATCACTAGCATAGTTTAGTCAATTGTTAAGTAAACGACAGCCAAGCAATATGGTCTACTACTTTACCAGTCAGCGTCCGGATTCATACCGTCCCGCTGTTACGATTTATATGGGCAAGCATAAGGAAGAGAGTATGGTTTCACAGATTTGGATATCAACTTGTTTCCTTGACTGGTTTATATATTAATCTTCACAACAGATGAGCAGCTCATTGCGCACGGTCTCACCCATGACGTATGGTATGTCTGTAAGGGATATCACAAGCCAAAATAATCGCTGACAGAGTCCTAGGTTTCACGCGGATAAACTTAGTTCTGCGCATGTATATCTACGACTACCTGAGGGACAAACCTGGGATGCCATTGAGGAGGACGTGTTAGAGGGTACGAGAATGCGTTGAAATTAGCTCTGCGAAAGAGATACCAACAGACTGACGGGCTACAGATTGCGCACAATTGACGAAAGCCAATTCCATAGAAGGTAATAAACGCGACAATGTGACGATTATTTATACACCATGGTCAAATCTTAAGAAGACCAAGGGTATGGAGACCGGCCAAGTTGGATTCAAAAAAGACAAGATGGTAACAAATGCACAAAAATCCGTTCAAAACTATGCTAATTGTTTTGTACGCTCAGGTGAAATCGATACATGTACAGACAAGAGTCAATGCGATAGTCAATCGATTGAACAAGACTAAAGTGGAGAAGTTTCCAGATCTCCTACAGGAGAAAATCGACCACGAAAAAGACAATATGGCGCAAGAGAGAGCAGAAAGGCTAGCGCGTACGAAGAAGGAGCTGGAAGAGCAGCGGTCCAGAAAACAAAAAGCTCTACAGAAAGACCATGCCTACGATGATATGTTTTCGGAAGAGAATATGGCAAAAAGTAATAATCAGGCCAGATCCGAAGACTGGGAAGATGACTTTATGTGATCTTTCAATGTAGCCACGAATAACAATAGTTGCATCAGCCAAAAACTGCCATTTCAGTTAAAAATGAGTTCCTTGAATTCTTTATTTCTTGTTTTTATATGAGATGGAACTACCAAGAGAAAAACTGAGAATATGGACCGGCTTGTCCATATTCCACGAATGTAGCCCAGCCACGATCCAGAGCGTATAAGCAGGGTAACTGCAGATGTCCTCTCCGTCTTTTTGTAGCAACGAAAACTGCGGCGACGACTAAGGGAACGCACTGCTGGCTATAAAATAAACTATCAACCACGCCATTAATTGCAACCACGATGGATCCATTTTCTGACGCAGGCGGTAAGTGAGAATTGAATGTCTGACATCACTGTCAATGGCAATTGACTAATGGATTGATTGGTAGAACTGTTTGCCATCCACAACCTTTTTTATCAGGGCTCTTACAAAGAAGTACTACTGCAGCCTCTTTCGGGTTACTCAGAGACGACAGCTCTGCAGGCGCGCATCTATCATTTACGATCACAAATCGCGTTGGGAGAGGCTGATGTGGTTCTTGAGGAGCTGAATGCGATAGACGAAGATGAGCTTGCGGCATCGCCGGGCTTGTCGGCCGTGAAGGCTTTAGCACTATATAAATCGGGTGCAGTAGACGAGGGTCTCGAGCTGGCGCTACAGTTATCACAGGACGATAGCTCAAATGAATCGGATGAAGATTCCGCGACTGTACAAGTTGTATGTGGAATAGTACTCCAACTTGCTGGTAAAACAGAGGAGGCACTGTCGCTTTTGAACGAACACGAAGGAAGTCTGGCGGCGGTGGCACTGATTGTGCAGATCCGCCTGGCGCAGAATAAGGCAGATTTGGCGGCAAAGGAGATCGCGATGGCCAAGAAGTGGGGACAGGACAACCTATTGGTGAACCTGGCGGAGGCTTGGGTTGGACTGCAAACAGGCGGCGACAAGTACCAGGAGGCGTTTTACATCTACGAAGAGCTCGCGCAGACACCTGCCAGCGCGAACGCAAGAGCATATATTGGAGAGACAATTGCAGACATACAGCTTGGCCGGCTGCCGGAGGCTGAGGACGCCATGAACTCTGCATTAGAAAGAGAGCCAAAAAGCGGCGACGTTCTAGCGAACGCGGTTGTCCTGTCTACGCTGCTGGGCAAAGACTACTCTGCGTACCTGAGTGTACTGAAGGAAGTGCACCCCGAACATGCCATGCTGAAAGATCTGGACGAAAAGAGCGCGCTCTTTGACTCGCTCGCCAGCCAGTATAGTACTGCCTAATCTGTATCATAATAAAGTATTTTAATGTCTTTAATCTTTGTGTATTGACCGTATTCAACCAAGAAATCAATCGTCCATCTCAAAACGATTGTAACATGTAACGAATTGTATCATTCTGTAACGTCGCTCTTTGAAAATTTCTAGATCTCAGATCACTGACAATACTTTGTTTACCCGATCCAAATTCTGCTGCAAACGCAGCAGCTGCTATCAATCAATAGAGGTTAGTTGACGCTTGTGCAGATTCGTGACACGTTGAGCCTTGTCGAAAAAGCTCCTACTTTGATCCTATTATCGTAATCCGAGCCGAACCTCAAAAAAGCATGTGGCGCAAGCACAACATTTCTGGCCTGATCACAAAATAGGAACGCTTTCGTTGAGTTCGTATTTCGATGTGAAACAGGTTTAGGTTAATGTGGCAAAGTAAGCATGAATCACAAGAAGTTACAAGAAGTTACTAATCAAAAAATAATCTAAAAACTTACCTGTTTGGGAAATCGTCAAGGAAGGCCCTGCTTATCTGTCTCGATCCGTAAAGTTACGACACTGGTTACCAAGTTATGGCACTACTCGTAACCAGTGTCGTAACTTTACGGGATACTTTGAGTAACCTGTAACTCAATACAGAGTTCAAGAGGACCTGTGTTACCTGTTACTTGTGAGTACATTGTGACATGTAAAATAAATTGGTACTTGCTCTATTGCTACGGCGTTCTTGCCGTATGCAGTTAGGGTCAGGGCAAAAGATCGTTGTCGAACCCGACCGGTCACTACAAAGGAGCATTATGTCATTCACATGCCAATCTCTACTTAGGGCCATCTTTTTTAGTTACTTTTCAGGTTCAGACTTGTGTTGCCGTGTACTTAGAGAACGATCATCTTTTCAATTTAATCGTCAAAATGATAATCAAGATGGTTTCTACGATCGAGATGTATCATCATTTCTGACTCGTCACAGATATCGAAGATATTGTCGCATCAAGATTGTGGCATCAACTGTGCGCGCAAGAACGCGTAATTAGATGGTTCAAATCTCCAAAACTCGTAAGTTCTAATTGAAACTCGCGAGATTACGAGGGTTCAAGCGTACAGATGCTGTTGCTCAGGCGAAATGTAGTTATTACGTCAGCAAATCCCTCGAGCAATTCCTCGCGAATTGCCAATGTCGTCGACGACGCTCCTGAATTACGGGTGCCTAGAAGTGTTCGATCGGCGTTCTCGGAGTCCAGACGCGGTTACGCCGGGTGTCTGTGGTGGTTGGCTGGACAACACGAACGATGCCTGATCGACCACCAACAGGATCGTCGGCCGCCCTGCGGGTTACTGCTACCCGCATGGCAAAGGGACCATCGTCGTAACCGGAGTGCGCAGATGACCGAGGTATCAAACCGAAGGGCAAGACAATGACAAAAAACAAGACAAAACACCATCGTGAAGTCCAAAAAATATGCTTTATCCGGTGAAATCGCTGCCAATAACGCGCTGCCAATAGCAATTGCCTTCACAGTATTGCCACAGAAGCGTTAGCGACTGCCACAAATGCTGACCAGACGCTAAAGACACTAACCATCGTGATTTCCCACATCGTGAGTTTCTGCCCAGTACTTCGTAACCTTCGACAACATGTGGCCTTGATCCAACCCCCTCTCTGGGTTCTCACTATGTTCTCACTGTCATTATCCTGCCACCGTCTTGCTCCGCAGCTGACGCTTTTTGGGTTTTGCCCGTCACGCTTTCAAGACGCTTGAAAAAAATTTTCTCGCGCTTTCGCTTGTAAAGCTTGCGCCGCCGCCGACACAGATGCAGGTGCTCTCTACGAATAAACAGACGATCACGAACTGCTTGGCGGCTGGTCTATACTACGCGACACAATTCTTCAACTGGATGCGGTGGACTCTCCGTAATAGCATCTACGACATAGTGGCTTTTTACGCTTAGATGTTGTCAGATAGCTTTTTGCAACGACCATCACTTTGAACTCACTTGATATTCATTTAGCACCCGACAGAACTCGTTAGATCTCTTCCTAGTCTAACAGCATTTATAGCACCGTATAGCACTCTAATAGTAGCACTGCTAGTCGTAGGTCCACAAAAGTCTAATTGTTCTGTTAGCCAGCACAGTGCCAGCAAACATTGGCCGCATCGGTCCACCGTGATGGAGTTCGATGGCCGATGATTAAACAATCCCTGCTGGGCGTCTGTCCGGCATCCTGCGGCGCATTATCAATAGCATCTGCTACTCTGCACACACCCAATGCGCCAATGCGGTACCTGAATGCATGCATTCCCTGGCCAACCCCCTCTTCCTGAGGGCAGAATGTGGGCGAAAATTGGCAAAAATCTGGCAACCGAACAAGAACTGAGTACTAATCCTGAAAGTAAGATTGTTGAAGCTACTGATGACATCGCAAACTCTGATCGCAATTGAACTCTACGAGAGCTGTGTCGTCACTGCGCCGATTGCGTCCTCGGCCGAGGCTAGCGAAAGAGAGTTTCGACAGTTTTTCCTAATATCTTCAGGGTATCCATGGCCAAGGCAGACCAAGGCAGACCGTTTCAGCTTGTTTGCCGACCTAGACTACATCAAGAGGCAGCTGCGGCCGGAGCCAAGTGCCAGTGGGATATCCATATCCACCAGCGACCCTGCAGATGCCAGCTAATACGACGACAAAGCCATGACGTAAATGGTATTCTCGAGAGATAGCAACTTTCGCAACATAGGTGGGTCGTGCCTGAGGCTTGCATATGTTCAGATCTTGAAGGCCGCCGCAATCTTGCTAATGTGGTTGACCCTGGTTGCCAGGATCCACTTGCGACCCACAACGACCCACATGAATTAACATGCGGGCCGTGGCGATTGTCAGGGATACTACTGGATCTATCCTAAGGCAGTGCCAAGTTGATTTGCTACATGTGCACATATCTCACGAAACCACGCGGCACTGCTCTAATTGGCATATGGCCGGCCGACCAGTTACAGTCTATTGGCTCTGTGGTTATTTTATTGCGCGTGGCGAGCGAGATGAACCTTATGCAAGCGATCTTCATTTCCTACCTTTAGCAAAACTCTTGCGGCATCTCGCTGGCCTCGCTTTGCCTATTCGGGTCAGTAACTTTTTCATTTCCTGCACTCATTACGTTTTGCTCTTTTGGTGCGCTAAACCGTATTGGTAAGGAAATTAATGGAAGCTAGACTATGTTTTGATTTGAGTTACTACTGGGTAACAGAAAACTCAGAATGACGAAAGATACAGTCGAACAAGCATGAATCACAAAGTACCTTTTATCTCTTCTGAACGGTGTGCGTTTCACTATATCAATTTTTGCTTCCTAATCTTCTTTGTCCTAACCATCGTGAAATTACAGCATCGCCATTAGGCTCCGTACCCACGCGCCAGAAGACTATCGTGTCCGTTTCTGCCTGCCGCCGTCTGGCATATTTTATAAATTAAGCCGATTCCCACTACTATCCCAAATTTCCTACTTTCCAACAAGCATCAATCTCTCTTATAACTTCAAGAGTACTTATACAAACTCATCTCTAAACATATATATACCTAGCTCTTATCTTACCTTCTCATATACTTCTATACGTAATGTCTCCTTCAATTGCTGTCAAGGACATTTACAACATTCCCAACGTCAATCACGTTGAGACTCACATACCTACCCGAAAAGATATTGCTATCTTTTCGGACTTTGATGGCACTATTTTCATGCAAGACACTGGTCATATCTTGTTTGACAGACACGGATGTGGCAGTAAACGAAGAACCGAGCTTGACCATATGATCCACTCGGGCGAGCGAAGCTTCCGCGACGTCTCCGAGGAGATGTGGGGATCTTTGAACGTTCCTTTCCACGAGGGACTCGAGGTCATGAAGAAGCATCTCGAGATCGATGCTGATTTCGAGGAGTTCCACGACTTCTGCGTCCGCGAGGGAATCTCCTTCAACGTTATCTCTGCCGGCCTTAAGCCTGTTCTGAGAGGTGTTCTGAATGAGTTCCTTGGGCCCCAAGCTGCCAAGCGAATAGATATCATCTCCAATGACGCCGTTATTTCTGAGGATGGCTCGGACTGGAAAGTCAAATGGAGACATGAGTGTAGTCTCGGACATGATAAGTCGGTCTCGATCAAAGAGTGCCGCACAAGTCTCCGAAAGCATCTTCCAGGCAAAAAGCAGCCTTTAATTGTTTTTGTTGGTGATGGTGTCTCTGATCTCCCAGCGGCTCGTGAGGCTGACGTCCTGTTTGCTCGTCGTGGTCTTCGTCTCGAAGAGTACTGTCAGCAGAACAACCTGGACTACATTCCTTATGATACTTTCGCCGACATCGAACGTGAAATCTCCAGAATTCTTGACTGCGGTGATCTCGAGCGATTTAAGAAACCTGAGAACAGAGTTAAATCTATTTTTTCCGCTCCTCAGACCGCTGCTATGGCTAGCGGTGGCAAGGGCCGAAGAAATGTCAGACCTTCGCTAGGATCAATGCGATCGTCTTATAGCTCGAGCATAGCTATTGTTCAGTGAAACCTTCTTTCGAATCATATAACAATTATTGGGTATTATAGGGCATTTATTTTGCTGGATGGTGTTAAACGGGTTATGACGATCAATTTTTTTTCTTTGCACTATAGAGGTATATATTATGAAAATCAAATGCTTTTCATAAACTTTTATTTCCTATTTCATTCCATTAGCATTCTTGAGAATCTTGAAAAAATTTGTAGAAAATTTTCGGACATGCAATATTCAAATTACCTTGTAATCTCTATCTAAGCGCCATTTACGACGTTGGTAGTCTCAGAGCCACTTCGAAGTTCCGTAGGTACGCGAGATCTTCCGGTCGTGCAATATCCGTACATTTTAATCGTAAACGCCATAAATCTCCATATGTTATGAAATAGGGTATAAGTATCGAAAGTCTCTCAGATAATGCCGCAACAGATCATGTAAACGATACCAGCTAAATGAAGCTAAGAATGAACGATGTGGACTATATCACCAGCTCGTCACAAAACCCGACATTACAGTCAGCAACGAATAACATCATAAAATCTAAAAAGAAAAGCGCGAAAGCAATACGAAATAAAACTAACGATGAGAAAAAAAGTGGAACGTTGGAATAATTTATATGTCGGAGAGGAAACGGATGCACAGGCCTCACGAAGGTGTGCTGACAAAATGCTTTTTGTATTCCGATCAACAGATTTGGAAACAAAATATCGATTTGTAGTTATACTGCCTAAATAGGAACTGAAGTTTTCAGTTTTCATTGTTCTGCGTACAACGATCGACCAGTACAACTGACTGGCATGGCGTAGTATGCTCTTTATTTTTTGTAGAAATTATATGGTATTAGTTACTTCTTAGTCGCTGCTTGGATTTCGTCAAGAGACAAAGGATGCTGTTATCATAAGCGGGACAAGTGGAACTCTAAACAACTTAGACTGGTGGTGTGGGGGGCAAATATCCATTTCCTCTCTGTGCTCTGATCGGCCTCTGATTCAGCATCGTCTCTCTTTTGAGGGACATGAGTTGAGCAGTTACTACGTCTTTGTGTCGTCGATATGGATAATACAATAAATGATGCTTGTGTATACATTTGAAATTCATCGGGGAGTTCGTATTCTTACAAACAGATCGGTTTAACTAGTGTATTCAACGTAGAGAGAAAATTATAGCCAGAGCATTCTACACCGGAGCATTCCATCATCGTGATATGCAATACCCTTCTGCCGATCTGATCTTCAGCAAAACGAGCTGATAGCTGATGGCGGCTTGTTTGTGAGTGATTTGTGGTGGCCATAATGAAATCTCAATAAGTTAACTTGTGTGGGGCATTGTCCCAACTTTATTTCAATATCGCGAAGTAAAAATCTGAACAGTAAATCTATTATCTCAGATCTCTTTTAAGCACTTATATCTTTGAATGATTTGAACAAAGTGGAAAAACGTATCATGATCACTCGAGGAGCATTTTTTACTTGTCAGAAAACCGTTAGCAGAAGTAGATCATCATGGATGTATCGATCCGTCGCAAGTACAAGTGTGCCTCGAACACTAAGGATCAACCGCTATTCTACTGACGAATCTCTGCGGAAGACACCACTGCACGACCTGCACGTTAAGCTAGGAGCAAAAATGGTGCCATTTGCAGGCTTTTTGATGCCGTTGTTATATTCAGGTCAGAGTCACGTTGATTCCCACCAATGGGTCAGATCGAAGGCCGGCCTCTTCGATGTGTCACATATGTGTCAACATAGGTTCGTCCGGTTTCGCTCGATCTCTCATTATGCTGACTTTGTTTCGATAGATTCTCAGGAACAGGTGCAACAGCGTTTCTAGAAAAGGTCACTCCAAGTGATTTGCGGAGTTTGAAACAGTATACATCCACCTTATCCACCTTTCTGCGGCCAACCGGTAATATCGTTGACGACGCAATCATAAGCAAGACTGGTCAGGACACATTTTGTGTGGTCACGAACGCAGGATGCCGAGATAAGGACTTAGAGTTCTTTAAGTCTGAAATTGCCAATTTTCCGCAAGATGTACATCATTACTTCTTTGACGGTCGCGGACTCATTGCTCTACAAGGTCCGCTTGCGGCAACAGTATTGCAGAGAGTTGTGAAGAAGGATCTAACAGACCTAAAATTTGGTCAATCTATGCTATTGGATAGCGAATTTGGAAATCTGTATATCTTAAGAGGAGGTTATACAGGCGAAGACGGCTTTGAAGTAAGCTGACTCTTTCATATCGCTGCCACTACAGAGGGTTGATCCTAATTGTTTGAAATAGATTTCTGTTCCAGCAGACACTACAAGCGCTTTTACACAGGATATTTTAAAAGATAGAGAATCAGTTAGGCCCGCGGGTTTAGCTGCCCGGGACTCGTTGCGGCTTGAAGCAGGTATGTGCTTGTACGGGCATGATCTGGATGAGACTGTTTCTCCAGCAGAGGCAAGCCTTTCTTGGATCATTGGTAAAAGAAGAAGAGAAGAGGGCGGATTCAATGGCGAAAAAGTTATCTTGGAACAGTTGAAAGATGGGTCAAAGAAACTTCGTGTAGGCTTCATCGTTGACGGACCACCAGCTAGAGGTATGTTTATATCCGCACGACCAAATATGCCATTGCGGTAGCATCAGTAAATATATTAACGCTGTTTTTAGAAGGTTGCACAATTCATGATCCCGAGACAAAGGAACTTGTTGGTATGTTCTCCTCAAAGTGTTAGAACAATATTTTTATGATTTATTAGGTTATATTACCTCTGGCATTCCCTCACCAACATTGCAGAAAAACATTGCAATGGGATATATAGCAAGAGGGTACATTTCTTTTCTTTGTATGATCGTGTAGGTTCGGTATGGCTAACAAAAACATGTAGACTGCACAAGTCAGGCACCAATGTCTTGATCAATATTCGGGGTCGACATAGAAATGCAACAGTGACAAAGCTGCCTTTTATTCCTTCAAAATACTACAAATAAGCATGTTCATTTAGAAAGAACGCTCTGAAATTACTGTGAACAGTTGTATTTAGTTAACTATTATGAGTGTATGCTCTTGTTAAACTAGCCTGATCCTACATTGATCCCGTATATAATTATCTATGCATAGATTCACAAAAAGGAGGAGAAAAAAGTAAATTATCTTAAGAACAAAGATTCTCGACAAACTGCTAAGTCTTGTATTTAAGAAGAATTCATATCTTTAGACCATTCACGGAGACCCTGTCATCATCAAAACTGCAGCAATTTGACAAATATTCTAACAAGGCGGCATCTGAAAACCCTTGCTAGTCAAGATAAGTTACATCTTTTTATAGATTTGATCTTTGTTCCTAGCATTATGTTGCTAATACCACATCTTTTAAGCTTTTGACCGCTCGTGGCAGCCGTTTTATCGTTTTCTATATACAAAACAACAAAAATTTCAAGCTTGGCGATTTTCAAATTTCGACGTAAAAGACACAAAAGCTAAGCTAGTTCCTCTTCATTTTTTTTTTTTTTCTTTACTTTTTTTAGTTTAAGAACATTAATACACATTTATCATTATCTGATCAATAACAATGGCCGAAGAACTTACTCATTTCACAATAAAAGGTGTTTTTTTCGGAGATAAAAGATCTGTTCTACGGGTGTCTTCTCTATTCTCATGAGCCTATGCATGATTTGAATATCGCTAACAATCTAATTATTTAGACGGATGGTTTCGCGAAGTCTCGGACGAGCTGTGGCCTGGTCAGGCCATGACTCTACGTGTCAATCAAATTTTGCACGTTGAGAAGTCACTATACCAGGACGTTCTCGTTTTCGAGAGCTCCAACTATGGCAATGTCCTTGTTCTTGATGGTGTAATTCAGTGTACCGAGCGTGATGAATTTGCTTACCAGGAAATGATTACTCACCTGGCTATGTTCAACCATCCGAACCCTAAGAAGGTGCTTGTCATCGGTGGTGGCGACGGTGGTGTGTTGAGAGAGATTGTCAAACACGAATGCGTCGAAGAGGCCATTCTTTGCGATATCGACGAGGTAAATTAGTTTTCTTTGTTTCTTGTGCTAAAATTACAATCAATAACTAAAATCAACAGTGTGTTATAAGAGTGTCGAAGAAGTATCTTCCTTCGTTGTCTGTCGGTTTCGAGCATCCCAAAGCCAAGGTTTTCGTGGAAGACGGTTTCAAGTTCTTGGCTCAGTATAAGAATCATTTTGATGTTATTATCACCGATTCATCTGATCCTGAAGGTCCCGCGGAATCTTTGTTCCAAAAGCCTTATTTTGAACTGCTGCGTGACGCCCTCACTGAGAAGGGAGTCATTACCACGCAAGGTTGTGCTGTGCTGTTTCTCTTTCCCCCATCCCATTTATAGTTTGCCTAAAATTTTTCGAAATTACTAATACTTTTTAACTTTATAGCGGAGAACATTTGGCTCCACATGCCTTTGATTAAGGATCTCAAGATGGCTTGCTCCGAAGTCTTCCCTGTGGCCCAGTAAGTTTTGATCGCGGCAGCAAATGACTGTGAAGTGATGTGTTAATTATTACATAGCTATGCTTATACCACAATTCCCACATATCCATCTGGACAGATTGGCTTTATGGTCTGCTCTAAGGATCCGGAATGTGTTGTTCAGAAACCTACTCGGGTCTTCGAATCCGAAAAAGAGAAGGAATTGTTTCGATACTATAACTCTGCCATTCATGAGGCTAGTTTCATCTTGCCTACTTGGGCACGCAGCTTTTTGAATGAGTAATTATACCGTTATAGCCTTTGTTTGGTTTTGGTATATTTATCTGACATTTCGTATAATGTATTTCCTTTTTAATTTCCGTATATACCTACGTACATAGCGTATCACATATGGGTTTATTTTTTATTATTTGTTTGGGTCCTGAAAAAGTTTGCTGTATTGCGTTTGGGTTTATTAATAATTTGAAGGTATTATTGTATTCTGTATCAAGTACCGAGTATAACTGCACGAACGCAATCTAATGTATCGATAACTGTAATCTTCATAGCTATACATAATTCTATTGACGGTCACTTGAGATGCAAAACGTTGACATGTAAAACTTAAGGCGTGCATAGTACGAATCCCAGATCATAAAAGTAAATTGAGCTAACAATGAAATTTATTGCTAACACTGAATTGAATAGCTATAAAATAAATACAGGGAAGGTACACATGAGTTAACGAGATGAGAAAGTACTTCTCTTTGACAAATATACAGAAGACGATCAACCAGACTAGATGCGTTGGAGAAGACGGAATGTATGGAGTAGAATAGAACGAAAAAGGCGTCATGAGCATGTCACAAATTGTCCTGGCCAGGAGCAACGAACCGGCTGTTTCCTACATCATGAGACAGCTACATCTATCGGCCAACATTCAACAAGAGAGCATTTCCCGGACCTGAACCACTGTCTGAAGGAACATACGTGACGTTTGCAGACTGTGCGAGCGTGCTGGCGATCTCCTTCGAAGCCTCGATTCGTCTAATCAAAAGTAAACCGTCGCCAGCCTTATCTAGAGCCTTTGAAATGGTATCTGCAGCCTCCGCTTCACCTTCGGCCCGAATAACAGCAGCCTGACGTTCCTGTTCAGCCTTCTCAACGATGAAACGGGCACGCTCAGCGTCCTGCTGCGCTATCTGCTTCTGCTCGACAGCCTTCGTGAATTCCTTACCGAACGTCATGTGCGTTATTGAAACGTCCTCCAACGCGATGTTAAACTCAGCCGCACGCTTTACAAGCTCGTCTCGAATTCGCCCGGAGACAATCTCTCGCTGAGTGATGAGCTCGGCCGCATCAAATTGAGCTACTATGGCTTTCAAAACTTCGTTACCAATCGACGGAAGAACTCGCTCATCGTAATCGAGACCGAGAGACTAGATAGAACTATGTGTTAGAACTAATGCATTCAACTTTTTAAAGATGTAATTGCAAGCATACCTGATATATCTGCGGGAGATGCATGACATCGGGTCTGTGCAGAACACGCAAGGTCAAGGATACCATCTGCAAATCCTTACTTCCAGTCACAGTGGAAATATTTCTAGGCTATTGGCCAAGTTAGTAAAGGCAGGTCCATTAATCGAGCAACGCCATCACTTATAATCAGAGAATATCCTACCTTGGTTCTGACATCATAAACAATAGCTTTCTGGAGCCAAGGCACCAAAAAGTGTGTTCCTTCACTGATAACATCCTGCTTGACTCCAGACAATCTATCGAAAATCACCGCGCGGCTTCCACCTTTGACATCATATAGCGAGTACTGCGCAAGGGAAATACCGACTCCGACAGGGATCGCAATACCTACAATCAAGTCAATCAACAACGAACGACAAAAATCCACGTCTAAAGAATTCGCAGATCGTCAATGACGGAGGAAAAGGAAACGTACGCGATATTAAATTAAGTGCTCTATTAGCGTTCATTGTCGATGTTTCGCTTGCCGAAGATTGAAGCCAAGAAGATCGAATGTATACTTAAATACACAGCCGTGGGTTTTCAAGACAATCTGGATGATTGGTATTTCTGATCATAGATGATGGAACTCAGTTGAAATTTTCGATCTTAGAGTTTTACTCCAGAAACAGCCGCTCACAAATGTGGCTTGATTGTGGCTACGAGGTTCTGAACTCACTATTTAATCCATACCGGTGTGTATATCACAGCACGAAATTCTTGTAACCAATCGAGACGGGCCACTTTCGCTTTGTCGTGAATTTTCATGCCGAAGCTGTTTTAACATTCGAGTTTGAAGATTCGTTGAATTGACTCACAATCCATTCCACATATTTCTAAAGCATACTCTTTCGTGGTAAGTTTTTTCTGTATATATGTCTATTCAGGGCAATATATATTTTGCATATTCTCGGTGAGCTCAATGAGCTAAGAAGGCCACTGATTTCGTGTTGGTTTGAAATGCTGCTTTCTATTCCATAAGCCGATTGAATCGGTTGAACAAGGATTTAATATAGTTTTAGAGTGAAGCTGACCTTCAATTCCGTTTTAGATTTGTTAAAACTATTAATTCATAATTTTGAAATGGCTGGTGATCACGGATATATTGGATGGTGGGGTGCGATGGGTGAGTTACTTTCTTCGACAAATTGCCAATGTTGCGAAAGGCTTATTTGATTTCTGGACTGGAATGAGATTATTTGCTGACGATTCGAATATATAGGTGGTCCTAAGCAGAAAGGTATAGTCATTTGCTTGTCTATTTGAAATTTTGGTCTAAGGACTGGTCGAAACTCTGGACCGGTACTAATGTTGCTCCTAGGAATCGTCACTTACTCTCTTTCTTCGCATGCTCAGAAGCCTTTTGCCGGCGCAGCTCATGCAGCTGTTTTCAACACTTTCCGAAGAGTTACATCGCAACTTATCTTTTTCATCGTTCCAATAGGTACCTACGTTTACGTCCTTAACAAAGCAAAGGAGAGGTAAGCTCAATTGAATTCATAGTTTGATTTACGTACAAGACATGCCAATACATTGATTTTCCTATAGGAACGCATTTTTATACAGCAAGGCTGGTCGCAAGGAGCTGGAGGCTATGCCTTAAATATCACCGGAAAATAGTTAATTGCAGTTTGGGAGAGTGGTAGTCTGTAGTCTACAAACCAATTTTTGTACAATGTCATACAAAAAGTATCATTATGATGAAGTAGCTTCTGTTCATTTTATACTTGTGCCAATCAAGAAGACTTATGATGAACCTAAAAGGAGGAATATTCCACTCGTTCGCCATGAGATAAAGGAGCATGAACCGATTCTATTCGTACATTTATCATATCAATTTGAGTCACAGCATTTGGAATTATCCCAGAAAACGAAAAACACGGAAGATAATTAGACATACTGACAAGACTCAAACGATTAAAATTGCGTGTCTTTCAGGCCACTTTTGCTTTAAAGCCTAAAAGTTGATTAAAAGTGCATAATTCGAGAATATATATAACTGCAAACATTTATATCATATCTATTTGTATCGTCCTACTAGATCAAGAGACCTTGAGCTTGTAGCTTGACATTTTCGAAATTTTGCAACTCAATAAACCCCCTTAATTAATTCATAAGCATGAAATTTTATAGTGTAACAATCTACAATTTATATATCAGTATATCAGCAACTGGAGAAGACTCAAAAGAGTATCAAAGACAACTAAATACTGGAAGAATGATACAAAAAAACCAACAAAATGATATTGTAACGTTCTTGTTGCCTTGCACTCCTTTCAATATTAATACCCCAAATACATGTGCGCAAACTCCTTGAAAATCCTAGCCGCAATAGTAATGACGAATGATTGTACCTTCCGTTGTCTCTGAAACAATGACGATTTCGATCGTTAATGCTTCAATGACAGAAATAATGCATGACTAGCTGTATCATACGTCGCGTCTAACATCTAACATCTACTCTCGGATCTGGGAACAAGATATACAGAAACTGCGTTACCGAACTATAATAATGCGTGCATGGTAACTGTTTACATTTTGCCCAACGAATCCAGTGACATAAAAGATTGTCGCTGGAATGGACTGGACGGCGCGGTAGAATTTCTCGCAAGTCCATAGCTGCTGAGACTATTTGAGCTGCCCGATGTGCTGCTAGTGAAAAAAGTGCTGTCATCTATGTCCCATTCCTCCGCTTCTTCTATCGGCGTGGTGGCGATGCTTGTATCATTCGAGTCGAGGAAATCTCTAAACGGCTTCTGTGCCTCCCGGACGTTCCATCGAAGTGTCCTGCTAACGCTCTCAATGTATTCCATTGGGCTAGAAACTACACTAGGAAATGGATATTGCGAAGCCGTGACAGTGACCGAATCGCCAGACTTCAGCTCAACTCTGTGGCGACCGTCGAAAGACGCCCACGCCGTATTTCGAGACCCACGTGGAACGGTCACACGGAGAAGCATAGAATCTGGCAGAAGCATGGGACGGAACGACAGTGTATGTGGACATATTGGCGTCACAGATATTGCTGGTATTTCGGGATGGACGAGAGAACCTCCAGCTGATAGCGAATATGCAGTTGAGCCTGATGACATTCAGTAAATAAGAATCTAAAGCGATTTGTCTATATTTAACATACCTGTTGGCGTAGACAAGATGAGACCATCAGCTTGAACGACGGTTAGCAAATGATTGTCGCCATAAAGCTCGAGCATTGATATAAACGGGCTTGGACCACGGTCAATTACAATTTCATTTATGACTTGGTGAACCTCACGAACACGGCCCTCTCTGTAAATCGTGCAGGCAAATCGCATTCTTAGATTTACTTTGATACCATGATCAAACACTTTATTTAGATGAACTTGGTAGTCTTGGAAGGGAAAATTTGTAAGAAATCCAAGAGAACCAAGGCTGAAGGCCAACACTGGGGGAACAATTTGTTGGAACAGACTTGAAGTGTATAACACCGTGCCGTCCCCTCCCAGCGTCAGAACTAAATCAAAGAGATGAGGCATACTGTTTGTAAGTTCAGGCGTCCAATATCTTAATAGTCCAGCATATCGCTCGTCTCTTTCAAGCAGACCATCAGCATTGAACCGCTTGGACGACTGTAGTTTGGCATCAACGTAGACACAAACACCATAGTCTTTCCCATTTCTAGGAGTTGACATAAGCCACTTGGCCAAATTTCTGGTTAGGTATATCAGGCTGTTATCTCTAGCTTTTGTGACAACCAAAACAGACCGAACATTCATCCGTATTGTTGCTTTTCCAATCTGCAACAAGAAAGTATGTCAGGAGCTTTCAAGAAAAATCGGGAGATCAATACAATAAATATTAAATACCTGCTTGGCTAGCTCTCGAACTCCTGTCGCAGTCTGGACTCTATGCCATAAAAGTTAGTCAAAGTAGAGCAACCAAAGACAATATCAAATAAGTCCTCACAAGCTTGAATGCGAAATATTTGATACAGTCTCAGATGAAATGACTTTTAATACACTAGCGACATCCACTGTGTCACCAAAGCGATTGTGAACAAAGCATGGCGACCGAAAAATATCCTCAAGGCCTGGAAGAACAGGTGAGCTGGGTGACCTGTGTTCAAAGCCATCGGAGCTCAATGGCCGTGCAGCACTGGTAGCGGCGGCCCCAACGCCGTTCGACCTTGCTATGTCAGTTGGTTTTGCGCGGCATCCTTGATCATGCTGTTCAGCCAGCCACGAAGATGGCTCGTTGATATTTGAATCAGAAACGGCTTGAGCCATCAAGTTGAGACTCATATAATGAAGGGTCTATACTCCAGATATATTTGTGCAAGACCAATTCCCAGCGGACGAATACAACTTTGAAAATAAAAGATCAAAGCTCCAGAACGAACGAGAAGAAAGATCGAGACGACTGGGATTAGGAGGAAGGTTAATAGTAAAACAAGCTCAGAAATCTATCTATCAATCTATATCTATTGCTGCCAAGCTCTTGGACAAGTTGCAATTGACAGCAACAACTCCAAATTGTGCGTTGACCTTTATAAAATAGAATGCTGTCGGACAGATACAGAGGTGAATATAAATTAAAAACAATTGAATAATTTAGTGTTCTGGCAGCACGCAGTGGCCAGGTAACATCAGTGGCTCCATCGGTTGAATGCTGGGTAAAATCACAAGCCTGATCGGAAAGGCGTACTAAACAGAGACTGCAGTAGCGGAAATAAATTTGTTGCATTAAGTGGGACTAACGTCACATGGCCCTTTCGCTCACCGAAACTCACACTGCTATAGAGTCCACACCAAAACCCTGAGGTTGACATTGAGCCAATTGATTATCACCATGTATCTATTGACGGGGTCTGGAACAGCTTGCTCAACTCCCAGATCAATGGTCTCGATAGCCGATGTTCATTCCTTGTGTCTTTGAGCTTGCTGGCTCTTTCGTGATAAGCTTAATGATAATTTGTAATCACGCTTAGAAGTCCATTCGCAGGACAAACCCACATTTTCCAGTCATACATTTATTTCTATGAGGGCAACTCCAGAGAATTTACAGAGCAGATGAACTTTAGATATGTTGCAATCTCCTTTAAGGGATTTTACGGTATCGTTTAATGCGAAGAGTACTAAGCACATGAATAATTCAAGACTCATAGACTCGAGTAATTGATTATTTGTCGTGTAAGAGCAGATTAAAGAAAGATATAGAGGCTCTCAAAAGAAAATCACGCGTAATTCTCTCGGAAAAGAAGTAAAAACTATCAGTAAATACTGGCAAACGCTGAATTTTCTGTGAACAGATGTACATATAAAATCGTTGCCTAACTCAAAAATATTCAATCATAACACAGTAGCACAAAAGTACTAACTAACCTATTAACTAAGCTGGTGTCTCATCTCTTTACATAACAGTTTCGGGGACCTTCTCTGGCACGGATTGAGGAGCAATTGGCTCAGTTGGAGCAATCGGGAACAAGGGCGTATTGACTGCTGGAGCTGGAGCTTTATCAGCAGTAGGAGTCTCCTTGGGAACAGAGGGTATGTTTCGCTTGTATCCGACCTTATCCATTGCGAGCTCGGCATAAACCTTGGAGGCATCGACAGCCTTGTCGACATGGGTGTGCACCTTGGAGGAGACAACGCCAAGCTGCTTCTCAGCGATAGAGTTAACACGAGCAAGCTCACCATCAATCTGAGGCTTGAACCTCAAATACAAGGGAGGCAGGGAATACGACAAAACGATTCCTAACAAATTGTTAACCCCTGTATTTTTTAAGTAAAGAAAAGCATTTACTTACCCAAAGTGCAGAGAGTCCACAACGATAGGAAACGGACCAGGAAGTAGCCGATCAATGAAGCAAAGAACGCCTAAATGCAATCACGTTAGATATCTTTTTTAAAGCATAGGCGAACTCATCGCCGTGACCACATAAGAACAAAAAAGGAAAAACTTACAACTCCAGTCAAAGGAAAGCTTTCGACAAAAGCAATACGCTGAACTTCAACGACCACAAAGTTAACCAAATGGACAACCTCAGACACAATAGGGTCGAATATGTCCTTGGAGATGACGTAGTAGTCAGCGGGACGGAAATTACTAGTGAGTAAAGTCAATAACCTGATCTAGCGACACCACGAACTATCTACAGACCTGACGAATCCATTTGATGACTTGTAAAACAGTCTTCCAGCGTATTCAATCAACATGGCGGCTATTGCAAGAGAGAACTGGTCAACAAACTTGGACACAATAATGATTCAATCCTAAACAGATCAAGTACCTCCAAATATCAAATAACTCGAGTGAAGCAAGAATCTAAAGATGTTCGCGTTTTTCAAAACGCAGAGTGCAAACAAACTTCCAGCCAGAGCACCAGCCGAGACATACGGAGACTTCCATGTGAAGAGATCAATACACAGGTTCCTGTATTTGTTGGATTTAACCTCTATATCTCGTTAATAGACACTCGCAAGCCATCAAATCTATGTCATGTGCCGGTTTGCCCATTTTGTAGAAAGTCAAAAGTCAAATCTCATGATGCCACGACAGTGCCATCAGCAGTCCCAACTGATCATACATCTCAGTCGTCAACAGACGGAGATTGAGATTCACATCGGCATAAAATAGGCAAATCGAACAAATCAAAAGAGATCTAAATCCATGTCAGCCAACAAATTGCATTTAAACAGCAGATAATGGCAGCCAAGAGCAAATCGCCAGATCTCCAGACACCGCCGATCACATGGAGATATGAACCACTTTCTCTGTCAAAACATGCAAAAGCAGCTGATTCCTTGCAGGGCCAAATGTCCATGCCTACACAGACCACAGCGAGTCTCGAAAGAATCGATTGCAAGCTGTTCTCAGCTAAGTTTTACAGTCTACTTACACTCACGTGGCACGGCGGAAAAAGAAGTAGATTGGACGGGACTCGGGGCAGACATTTTTAATTCTGAGGAAAGACAAGATCAAGAAAAATCACTAGAGACGAATAATAAAAATAAGAAAAGACCTATTGAAAACAGGCGCTGTCGTAAAAGTATCTCTTATAAAGGGGGTGATGCAATATGCAAAGAAGTAATAAGAAACACACAAAAAAGAGGATGGCGGAATGAGATCAATAGAAATATTGCCATGCTATTATAATTTAGCAAGCTGATTTGGTCTACGTGCTTTTCTTCTCGCAACTGAGTTACCCACTTATTTTCTATTCCATTTACAAGCCAATGCAGCAACGCAGGTTCCTTGTCAGACTAGCTCTTCTGGCTCTGACATTTGACAATAGGCATGGTCTATGGTAGTTTCTGCGCACACTTGAACACATACGCTATAGCATAATATAATAATTATCTGCGCTCTTGCTGGTGGCTTAAATCACTGCACTAGCCGCGATTGGAAATCGTGACATAAGAATACTCAGAAACATACGTAATTTTTTTGACATTGATACCCTTTTGGTCGACTTCAGCAGACGATCAATTTTTTTCTTTTACTGGCATTTCTCGGTCGGATTATTTTAGCGTTGAAGTGCCAGCTTGACTCTAATGCTTTAATATTCTCCAGAAATCTCATTATTATGCCAGAGAAAGCAACTGGTGGCGTGGCTGGTCATGTCCGGTAGATCGCACGAATAGGCAATTTCATTGGACTTTCAGCGGTGACTCTCGGCTACGTCCGTTTCTCTGCGTTTTGCATTTTGTTCTGAAAGTGCCGGTCTGATACCAGCCAGTTGGCCACAGTGATACTGGCGGACAGTGATGCTGGCTCAGTGGTCGGAATCGCTTTTGTCGAGCACGCGACCAAGCATGCGAGAGTTGTCGGCGATACCTGTTCAGCGACCAGGTATGTAAACTATGTTCGACAGCACATACGATCAAGGATAACGTCCGCAGCAAATTACAGCAAGGGTGTAATGGCATTTGATAGATTCTTGAAATGTTCACGGATATATCTTTTAAATAGCACCAACTACTAAAAACTGTATACATTTATGCCGTGATCCGTTAACTTCCACTTTCTCAATGGCGTGGATAGTGCGTAAATATGCATGACTGTAACTTGTACGATACATAGAGCGAGCGGGGATTCCGCAAGCTTGCTACAAGCAGAAAAGGCGTTTTAGGTGTATTTATTTGTAGTTTAGTATCCACGGTTTTTTTCACGTGTTAGCGTTTGTGTGACACTCGCACAATAACGCAATAATTATCGTTTTTTTCAAGATTTCGTGCTAAATGACGTATCAGAACAAATGGCAAAGTCCAGAAGACAGTATGAGAGCATGTAGCAATTGCTGGCTGTATCTACAGACGTTGACTTAACGATCAACTCTCGATATAACGATATTCGATATAACGAAAAAACATCTGTAAAAATGGACGAGCGATAACTCGACCGGATGGAGCGATTCACAATTGAATCACTCCACTTGTTTAGATACATCTGTCATTGACTCACGACAAAACCGAGCAGGACGCTCATTATTCTCGCGGTACCCGTTTAGAATGTGAATGAAATTTAGGCATGCTACAACATCTCGGTTCCACAGCCTGCTGAGCGTATCCCTTCATGAAGCGAGGTAAGGGTTGATGTCGCATTGGCTCAACGATAATCTACATTCGCTTTACTCATCAAATCGTTTGGTCTGAACTTCTGTGTCGGGCTCTGTATTGTTGACAGCGGTTTGTAGAAACACGAGAGCGAAGGTTAGATAAATCGGTGTTTATCATTACATATCGAGTAAGGAGGGTAATACGATCAACTGTCGATATAACGGTACTCGATATAACGAAAAAACTCTAAAAACGAGGGTGATTCCGAGGCGGAATCAAGCGCAAAAAGGATGACAAAAAGTTCTTATCGAGCAGGGTAGCAGTCGAGTTCAATGTCCCAAACGTGCAACCTCAATCCACGCGCTAAAAGTGACTTGCTGGTAAGGTCTGTAAGTCTATCCAATAGAGCCTGCTGGACAGCAACAACAATTTACGTTCTGTTCTAGACACATGCATGACATTCAGCTAGTTTAAAGACAAGAATTTTTTTATTCTACGCAAGATCTAGTATCGTGGATTTCGCAGAAGCTCGTTCGTGAACCTGTCCTGGCATACCTCTCTCACTACCAGGACTTCCTTGTTATTGCATCTCTTTTTCTTCATCAGGCATTGACAATGATTAATCCTCTAAAAGAGCGGGAGTATCCGATAACTCTGAGTCCGGAGGCTTTTGACAATTCTGAGCGGGTATACGCTCTTAGATGTACGTATTTGTGGTCTACTTATTATTACTTATTACCGCCGTTTTACGAGACTTGTGCTCTGACATTTTCAATTTACAGACTCGTTCAAGCCAGATTCAATAGACAATAGCAAGCCAGCCACTTTGTCCAAGGATGGCTCGGAGTTTACTTTGGAGGCTCCAGGCGTACAGGTATGCAGATCACAGCAAGAGCTTGCTTGGAACGCGGAATGAGAATTAATTCGCTTTTGTACGATAGAACCAGGAGTCTTTCTTCTTCACCGGCCAAAATACCGATGCCAAAGACGTCGACTGCGTGCTTGTATATGATAAAGTCACAGAGGTAAACGGCGGACCTTTTTTTCTCGTTTTCTGCGCAACTACTAACTGGTTAGTCGTTCGTCCTGCACCAACTCTCAGGCGTGCTGAGACTCAATCCGTCCAGATCATCGCACTCCAAACAGCGGCATTCAAAGAATTCGTCGCTAGACACCGAGCAGAAGTCGACCTCAATTTCATCTTCCAGGCCAAACCTGTCTGCTTCTTCCGCGAACACATCATCAATCTCATCTCCCAGACCGTCCTCACGGCTGCAAGCCAAAATTCCAAACGTGATAGAACTGCCGTCTTTTAATGAGCATCCGACAAATTCGCAGCTTTCATCGAGAACGACGGTGTCAAACGTCTCCATTACGCCTTCCAATGCATATGCAAGTAGTGGCGACGATACATCGGACGAGGATGACGGCAATGCGCAGCCAGCGCCCAATGTACCGAAACCTGCTGTCTCCTCGCTGTCAAGCCAAATTGCAGCAACAACTCCAACCACACATGGTATCCACGACGACCAGAAGGAAGACGACGACGACGAAGAGGATGAGGATGAGGATGACGACGATGAGGATGACGAAATCTCAGACGAAGACGATGGCGTTGAGTTTGCTCCCTCAAGGGGTGGACAGGCACAGAGACAGCCGGTTAAAAGTGCAAGTCCTGTGAATGGGCCTATAAGTTTGCGAGGATACACGGGTCAAAGAAGAGAGGAGGAAGATTTGTCGTCGAGCAGTGAAGAAGAGTGATCTTGACGCTTCTCTCTTTGAAGTATATTCATGATCTAAGAACTGGATTTCTTACTGTACAAAATCTTTTGAATTTATGTAATAAGTGGACGCTTTGGATTTAGTTATGCATATTATATACACTGGAAGGATTGGTGATAGCTACTTGATAATGGAGTACGCCTGATATAATACCAAATAAAAAATTGTACTCATATTTTCTCTATCCTTCTTGTGATCAAGTTCTTTCTCAAATCATCTGCATTTTCCTATCGAATAGTTGAAATGAATTGCTGTAGTTGTACTGGTTTCCATGGTAACGTTTACAACTGCCAAATCGTATGAAACCTCAAAATATTTTGATGAGCTCTGTAAACACGTCGACACGCTCTATTTGTTGTGAGTGGCTGGCTGCTTTCCTTGTATCACAAGTATATTCAGTAGGCAAAGAATTCTCTTTATATTCTCCCTCTGCTTCCCTATTGCAATCCTCGATTCCATTGACGAGAAACTTTTCTATCTAATACTTAGACTTCCAACACTTTTTCGCCTTCGAGCCGTGAAAAGATCTTGCATGCTGACATGGCAAGGAACGCTGTCATTTCTCTTTCCAGTTCGGACTATGAGGACGAAAATGTTTTACCTGTAGCGACGACGGTATCTAAAAGAGATTCAAATATAGTTGTTTTGATGACACGAACTAATCATTCTTTGTAGAAGCGCGCTCCTGCGAGAAGAGCTGCTGCCGCTTCCAGAAAACGCCTGATAGAAGATTCCCCTTCGATCCTCGATGACGAAGATGATAACGACGGCGACAAGTTCAGTGAAGACGATGATTTCATGGATACCCCGCCGCAAAAGAAAGCGAAGGTAACGAAAGCTTCGACTGACAAGCAAGTTCCAAAGAAAACAGCAATCCAGGCAACACTGTTCGGCCCCTCTGATACATCTGCTGCCTCTACTATCAGCACGTCTACTAGCAGTATCGGATATATTGCCACCAAGAACAATGGCATCAAACCTAAAACTGCGCCTAGAAAAAATACGAAGCCATTGAAAAGCCGCGAAAATGAAATGGACCTGGACACAGATTTTGACTTCCTTTCATCTTCAACTGCCTCAATGCCACCGAAGGACATGTCAACGCCGAAAAAGATGGTTACTCCAATATTCGCGTCGTCACCTCTCTCCGAGGTGTCTCCTGCGCCTGTCTCTGCACCTCCTTCTGCCATGAAAGAGCCTTCAAAGTCGAAGACATCTACCGAAACTTATCAAAAGGTCTGAATTGCGAATAAAAAAGGTTGAAATTAAGAGCTATCGACACTAACGAGATCTCTCAGCTTACACAATTGGAACATATTCTTAAGAGACCTGATTCTGTACGTACATTATCAATTTTTGCCTTGGCACTGCATGGAAGATTCTAATTTTCGGTAGTATATCGGCTCAATCGAGTACCTCGAAAAGCTGATGTGGACTTACGACAAGGATACCAGCTCAATGGCTTGGAAGTAAGCTTAAGGGAAGATACTATCGGTTCACATTACTAATTCATCTCTTATTCAACAGAAACGTGCGATATGTCCCAGGTCTCTATAAGATTTACGACGAAATCCTTGTCAATGCTGCAGACAACAAGATCCGAGATCCCAACATGGATACCCTCAAAGTCACCATCGACAAAGAGGCCAACCAGATTGTTATTCACAACAACGGCCGCGGTATTCCTATTGAAATGCACGAGGTAAGATCATGTTAAAACAGACGATTCGGTCAAGCGGTCTGTCCTCATGGCTAACTCTTTGGAATCAACAGAAAGAGAAAGTGTACATTCCAGAACTTATTTTTGGTCACCTGTTGACCTCAAGTAACTACGATGATGACGAAAAGAAAATTACTGGAGGTCGAAACGGATACGGTGCAAAGCTCTGTAACATCTTTTCGACCGAGTTCATTATCGAGACCGCCGACAAGAACCTGAAGAAGAAATATAAGCAAGTGTGGTCTAACAACATGAGCAAAATTGGCAAGCCAAAAATCACCGAGAACTCCAAGGGCGAGGAATACACGCGGATTTCGTTCAAGCCAGATCTCAAGCTTTTCAACATGACTGAGATGGACGATGATCTAATTGGTATAATGATGAGACGTGTCTACGATTTGGCTGGTTCAATCAAGAATGTCAAAGTATTTCTCAACTCGGAGCGTCTGAAGGTCAAAAATTTCAAATCCTATATCGAGATGTATGTCAATGCGTTGGCAAGCCAGAATGATATTATCAAAAAGAGTGAGTCAGATGATGAAGGAGATAATAAAGATAATGTTGTGGCTGCAATTGCCGGTCCAAAGCCTGTGATTATTCATGAACTGGTTAACGAAAGATGGGAAATTGGCTTTGCCGTATCAGACGGATCTTTTAATCAAGTTTCCTTTGTGAATTCTATCGCCACTACATCCGGCGGTACACATGTTGGTTATATCAGCGATCAAATAGTCAACAAATTAGCGGATTATGTAAAAAAGAAGAACAAAAACGGTCAGGTTAAGCCGAATCAGATTCGAAACAATATTTTCTTGTTTATCAATTGCTTGATCGAGAATCCGGCTTTCAACTCGCAGACGAAGGAGACGTTGACTACACGACCATCAGCTTTTGGTTCCAAATGTGTGTTATCAGAAGAATTTTTTAAGAAGATTCTTAAGACTTCTATTGTTGAGAACATTATGGATATCGCCACTCGCAATGCTGACAAGGAATTAAAGAAGACTGATGGCTCAAAGCGAAACAGGTAGACAAAGTTATTTAATATTTCCAGCTAATATGTGACTGATATCGTAGAATTACTGGCCTTGTTAAGCTAGACGACGCAAACAAAGCAGGAACAAGAGAGGGATATAAATGTACTCTGATTCTCACTGAGGGAGATTCTGCGAAGTCTCTTGCGGTCGCAGGCTTGAGTGTGGTTGGAAGAGACTACTATGGAGGTAAGTTATCGTCCTTGAAGTCATGTTTTGCGTATAATCTAATTACTCGAAAGTTTATCCACTTCGCGGAAAACTTCTAAACGTTCGTGAAGCGTCCCACGACCAGATTATGAAGAATGCCGAAATTCAGGCCATAAAGCAGATCATGGGTCTGCAGCACAAGAAGCAATATACCACCACAAAAGACCTGCGTTACGGTCATTTGATGATTTTTACTGATCAAGATCACGACGGAAGCCATATAAAGGGTTTGCTAATCAATTTCGTTGAGTCGACGTTTCCTGGATTATTAGATATTCCAGGGTTCTTGATTGAGTTTATTACACCAATTGTAAAAGTCACTATCACAAGAGGAAGCAGAAAGGAGGTCATTCCATTCTATACCATGCCTGAGTATGAATTTTGGAAGCAAAGTGAGGGTGATAAATGCACGTGGAAGCACAAATATTACAAGGTATGAAATTTTGTTAATTGCATTGAATTATTGTTAGCTCCGGCTTGAGTAGAAAAAAACTAATTGGTCAGGGGTTGGGTACTTCCTCTGCTATGGAAGGACGAGAATATTTCCAACAACTCGATCGCCATTTGAAGCAGTTTCATGCTATGCAGGATGGAGACAAAGAACTCATTGATCTTGCATTCTCTAAAAAGAAAGCCGACGAACGAAAGGAATGGCTGCGACTTTATAAGGTAAAAGTCTTGTAACAAAAAACAAGTGCGCTGAACGACTATATTAACCTATTTAGCCTGGTACCCATTTAGACCCGACAATTGCCGAAGTACCGATTGCGGACTTTATTAACAAAGAGTTAATTCTATTCAGCGTGGCTGATAACGTTCGTTCTATTCCTTCTGTCCTGGATGGTTTGAAACCTGGTCAACGAAAGGTGCTCTTTGGTTGTTTCAAGCGTAACTTGAGATCTGAGATCCGAGTTGCCCAGTTAGTCGGGTATGTATCGGAGAAATCAGCGTACCATCACGGTGAACAATCTCTTGTTCAGACAATCGTTGGCATGGCGCAGGATTTTGTCGGAAGCAATAATATTAATCTGCTCCTTCCCAATGGCTGTTTCGGTACTCGAGCGACTGGTGGAAAGGATGCTTCAGCAGCTCGTTACATTTTTACAGAACTTACGCCGCTTACTCGTAAAATTTTCCATCCCGATGACGAAAATGTTTTGAACTACCTGACGGACGACGATAAAAAGATCGAGCCCGAATGGTATCTGCCAATTATCCCGATGGTGTTGGTCAACGGTGCCGACGGCATCGGTACAGGATGGAGTACTTCTATTCCTAACTATAATCCCATGGATATTGTAGAAAATCTCCGCCGCATGATGAAGGGCGAGGAACTTGTGCCGATGGATCCATGGTATAGAAACTGGCATGGAACTATCGAGAAGATAGCGCCTGATAAATATAAAGTTTCTGGTATCATCAACCAAATAGATGCTGAAACTCTTGAAATCACTGAGCTTCCGATTCGACAGTGGACCGCAACAATGAAAGAATTTCTGCTGGCAGGTATGAGTGGAAGCGACAAGACGAAGCCGTGGATCAAGGACATGACCGAGCAGCATGCGATGGACATCAAGTTTGTTATTCAATTGACGGAGCAGGAAATGCAAGCTTCTCTGAATGAGGGGCTACTGAATCGTTTCAAAATGGTGAATACCATCAGCATGAGCAACATGGTTGCCTTTGATGCGTTAGGCCGTATCAAGAAGTTTGAAAGTGTGGAAGAAATCCTAAGAGATTTCTACTATATTAGACTGGACTATTACCAGAGACGAAAGGTAAGATGCGCGATCATCAATCTGAGTCGGAAAATACTAAGTCTTTGTCTCTAGGACTTTCTGGTTGACATTATTAACAACCATTTGGATAAACTTACAAACCAAGCGCGCTTCGTTAAAATGATTATTGATCGACAGCTCATTGTTGCAAACAGGAAGCGGGCTGATCTAGTGGCTGAACTGAAGAAGCTTCAGTTTATGCCAATCGTCAAGACCAAGAAAGTCGGACTTGTCGACGGGGATGAAGAACCGGCCGAGACTATGGACACGTCTGATGCCGACGATGACACCGACCTTGCTTCTTACGACTATCTGCTTGGGGTAAGTTATCTTATTTCTTTTTAATCAAACTTTCGACCTAACATTATACAGATGCAAATTTATTCGTTGACCAAGGAGCGTTGCGAGAAGCTGTTGAAGGAAAAAGATGGCAAAGAAATAGAGCTCACGTTGCTGTTAAAGAAGACTCCAAAAGATCTGTGGAGTCACGATCTGGATGAGTTTGAGAAGGGATGGGAGCAGTTTTTGGAGCTAGATAAAATCAACAGAGAAAGCGACGTTCCCAGAGCTGCGCAAAGAGCAACCAAAAAGAGTAGCAAGCCCAGGAAACTAAAAGGCAAAGAGTAGCTTTGGCTGTTAATTATAGATACCAACTTGATCATGTGGATGATATATCACAATGTATTGACTTCTTTTAAATTTGCTTGATAGTTTTGCTATATTTGATTTTGTACATGTATTTTAGCTCTTGGTGCAATACTATAATCTGTATACGTTATTTCATTCTGATAAAAAGAATTCCGTCTCAATACCTAAGATCTCATGGTGTAAAAGGTCAAAATGTACGAATAGACATGTCTAATTACCCGGATCAAACCGGCGTAAACAAAAGCCAAACGCGTCGATTATTTGTCTAAACACTATAAGATCCCGCGCAAGAGTATCAATTGCAACGTATTCGCATTTCTGTCACAAACATCCATATTTACATCTGGTTGCGGCTGTAACTCGATACACATTTGGTGTCACGTGAAGTACTCGGCACATGTTTACTATGGTCTATGTGTATTTGTTTTCTCTTCCAATTTTCCGGCAAATTTCTTGCTTTTCTCATCGGTGCCGTCGCATTTTTTCTGCTTTGCTTACTCTAACCATAAGTTCTTCACACCGGTCATCAGCACATCTCGGAGTTCGCGATCTATTTGCGTCAATCTACGCGGTTCCTTCTCACCTTGCTTGGAAGGTTGATCAATTTTAAAACATCATCGCAATTCCGCCCCTTTCAGTTTTCATTTTATTTAATTTAATTTCTATTCCCTGTGCGTGTTTGGCCCTATTTCACAAGAGCTCCTTTTACGGGTCTGATCCCTTCTTTTGTGGCCATTCACATCTCCTTAGCAGCATAGACTCATTTACGTGTAATAATACATCGTGTACGCGATCTTCCAGTGTATCGGTATCTTCAGAGCTAAACCGCGCCATCTCATCGCCTTCGCATTGAGCAGACGTTTTTGATAGTTTCGATTGTCATCATCACTGCGGGCTGTTAGGCTCATTTGGTTGACATAAGTATATCCAAGGCTTTAGTTATAACTATATCTGACCAACGGTAATATTATCCCAGGAATTTTTGTTCGAGGTCCGTATGCTTTTTTATTTCATGATCATTGCTTTTTGCTTGGACGACCTTGCTTCATTTCAAGTGACAAGCACTCTATATGTTTGATCTTTTTTGGATGAACAGGAATGCCGTCGAAATAGCGGCTTTAAAAGGAACACTTCCAAGGTTCTCTTCCTTTGATAAAATGTTTGCTAATGTATTACTCTCTAGATTATAAAGCGAAAGTATCTGCCACATTATTTAACATTCAGACTATCTGCTCAATCGCATCGTCAAAATTCCAACCTCAAACTTAATACTATTCGGCTATCATGTCCTCTCCGTTAAAAAGGCTAAGAAGAAATCAGGCAGATGATGCCACATCACCACAAACCAGTCCTGTTCAAGAGTCACCAACAAATAGGAAGTCCAAGAAACGAAAGGTCGGTTCTCAAGGTCAAGAGACACATGTGTAGCTATTCTGACCAATATCTAGGCTCATGACATCGATCGCACGGTGCAACCGGATAATCTTGCCAGTATAATATCCAAACTCAGTATGCCCCGGTACCCGGTTCAAGTTGCTATTGATTTCTCGAATGACAAAAATCCGGAAGCTGAAGTACAAGCCTATGCCAAGCTAGCTGGTAGATATTTTTGAGTAAAGGTCTATAATCTCGTGCTAATAAGATGATACGTAGGAGCTTCTTGGACTTATTATGTACGCGGCTTACGAGTAGCAATCGGTAGATTTGCTGAGCCTATTTCGGGCCATGCCATTGAAGAACAAGTCGAGATAGATTTAGGCCCGTCAAAGGTGGTCAGTCGACATCATGCCGTCATAAGATATGATCTGAACAGCAGAGCGTGGGTCGTTACTGTCACTGGAAGAAACGGCTTGAAAATCGATGGTCAAACGTTCCGGGAGAGCAGCACGATTGAGCTTCACAGTGGAAATATTTTGGATATTGGAGGAGTACAGATGATGTTTGTTCTTCCGGACCAAGTCCCGACTGTTGCAGAAGACTCTGTTCATCTTGAGCATATGGAGCACGCATTTGGTGAGGACGACCATTCGGGGTTGCTAAAGACGTCACCACTGAATATTAATCAAAACTCTTCAGTTGCTTATCCGAAAGGTGTTGCTATCATTTCCAAACCGCAGATCCGAGGACTAGATGGTACCGACCACGCCAACGTGCAGGACCTAAGCCAGGACGAATCTAAAGACATAAAGCCTCCATATAGCTATGCAACCATGATCTCACAAGCAATATTATCGAGCGACGAGGCCAAACTCACATTGTCAGCAATCTATTTGTGGATAGCAGATCACTACTCATTCTATCGGTACGCGAAATCAGGATGGCAGAATTCAATTCGTCACAACTTATCGTTGAACAAGGCTTTCCAGAAAGTCCCTCGGGCGCAGGATGAGCCAGGCAAAGGTATGAAATGGACTATAAATCCAGATTACAAGGAGGAGTACATCAGGCGCTTAGAGGACAAAGATCTGTCGATTAGACGCAGCTCTCCGGGCTACCACTCATCTCAGTCGAGTCAGTACGAGCCGACTTCTTCGTTCAAGACCCCTACGAAACAGACTGCATCTGGCATTGGCAGGACAGTCTTTTCGGTTTCTCTACCGCCGCCTAATGTCGTTACATCTAGTGAAATCCGCAAGTTCAGGTCGTTCCTTGAACGAGACGACGAGGCGGACGAAGAGTTAAATATTAACCCCGCAATGCGGACCTCGTCGTATCAGACGTCTGGTACGATCACGCCGTCTCCGAACGGACGATATATCAGCAGTCTGCTGCCTTACACTCCCAACTCTCGACTTTCTGACGTTGAAACCAATTTCTTTGCTAACGGTCTCAGCCAGAAAGGCCTTTCCGCGTCGGGAGCTATATCTCTTGCGTCTATGAGCAGATCCACCAGAGGCGGTCCGAACGAGTCTGCGACCCGCTCGACTGCTACTGCAGGGTTGTCAGGAAGTCCAATTGCTTTGAACGTACGTAGCACGAAGTCCGCCATTCAAACGCCATTGATAAGCCGGCAAAGCTCGAACCTGGTGCTGGCACCGCCGTCTTCAGCGACACAACAGCTACCCTCGTCCTATATGCCCAATAGCTCGCCGGCTCCATTTTGGAGATACATGCAGCTGTCATCTACACCCGCGAAGCCGTCTGAGTACTCGCCGACAAAGTACTCCAGCCCGCCCGTGACGATCGAGAACGATCAGCGAACGCCTTATCACCACCACCAGCAACCGCAGGGCAGCGATACGCCGATAGACGATCAGCTGGACCGGCCAAACGGACAGAAAGGAGAACAGCTGTTCAACGGCGGGTCCGGTGGAAGCTCGGCTGCGACGCCGGACGACGTGCTGGGAGATTTGCAAGGAGTCGATCTGACACGGTAAGCCTCGTACTTTTTTGCTCCGGCCAAAGTTTGTTCTTTTTACACCGTTAAGGGTAATTTATATTTCTTGTCAAGACTTGCTGACAATTTTTCAGGGGATTTAAGCAGATCGGAAAGTGGAGAAACAGAATTACAGGATCCTGAAGGGAGCAGTCTCCAAGCCGCTTAATTAAATTCAGTGTATGACGTGGAGGGACATGCTTGTGGAGAAGCTTGTATATATTGCTCAATCTACCCCGTTTCATGGTGTGTGTGCTCACATTTGGCCCGAAAGAGAAGCTCTTTTTGGACTTTAAACTGAGTTATATGCTGCCACATGGGCTCTGGAGCTGGTTTTAAACCGAGCCCAGGATCAGAGCTTAAGTAAGCTGGATTCTGAGTGAATTGTATCATAGCTCCAAAACACTTAGTTATATGAGTTTGTGCTTCAATGTCTACAGCTCTATAAGCTAAGCTATAAGTTCATAGTTCTCTATGCTGGAAGGCAGTGAGGTTAATTCGACACTTTTCTGAGAAGAGGGGCTGGCGTAAAGATCTCCTATTCACAGGTTTCGTTTCCTAGTCATGAACATGTGAGATCGGAGATCCACGATAATGCTACTCTTGCTATTATTTGTCAGAGATAAATGCGCTTGGGCACTGCCAGGCGCTGCTACTGGCTGCTAGCTTTTGGGGAAGCAATTTGACGATGTACGATATTGGGCGGTTTTGTATAATTTCGTCTGTATCATAGCTTGCTACACTAATATCTTCTTACTCTCAATATAATACAAGCCGTCTACGATATCGTCATCGCCCATATTTGCGGACATGATGGCTATTTGCCGAGCTAACTGTTAATGTCGATATTCAAAAGTCTTGCACGTCGTATTTCTTTCCGGTGCGCGTATCTTCATGACCCTAAGCCACTTACTAAAATGCAGTGGAAGCTTTCTGAGCTCAAGTTTATCAGGACCTGATTTAAGTCAAACTCCATAAACGCCTTCTGTTGGAGAAATGCGTGGAAAAATTTTGATTTAATAGCGGAAATCAGATGCAGCCACAACATCTCTGCGGGTTCATCTTTGAGTGCATTATTACAAACTTAGTGTTTGTCCTGCTCGTTTGGCGCAACTTCTTTTTCACGATCTTCTTGTTCTCAGTGCGCCCAGAATAAGCCGAAAAGGCGGCTTAGCAGTAGTCTTGGGATTCGGGATGCCCTGCAAAGACAGCTTCCTGGGTTGCCTGATGACCGGATCCTGACGAGAATTGTATGATCCAGGGTTGTTGCTATTGATTTCCATTAATTTGAACCATGCCGCCAAGGACCACATCCGCCTCTCCAGGAATATCGTGATATAAAAGTCGTCGATTTCTCGTCGTTCTAAGTCGATTGTTAATCATTACTGTCAGTGCCGTCATTACTTCAATTATAAATAGGGTAATGGCAACATCCCCAGGGGAGATGGTTTTGGCGTGCAAATTCTCCTACCCTTGAATCCAAGATACCAAGATACTGAATTCAGATATAAGAAAAAAGAAGAAACCTTAAATGGCCGCTCTTTCGCTACCACCACTTACCTACAAAGTAGACCCGCAGACGATTCCGCTTGGACTATACGACTACTCGAAGTCTGAAACGCTGCATCTGCTGAAATCGGACGAGGTCCAGTCGCTGGCAGAGGCATGGGTAGACTCGTTCAACGACGCTATCGAGCAGGGGAATGTACAAGAGATTGCAGAACTGTTTATCGAGCAGGGTTTCTGGCGCGATCTGCTTAGTCTCGAATGGGATTTCCATACCATGCACGGCAGGGAGAAGATCTTATCATTGGTGGGCAAAACGCTGTCGTCGTCGGGACTGACAAACTTCCAGATCGCTGAAAAGAAGACCGCCCCGGTCGTTAAGTCCGCACAGAAGGGTGTGCAGTGGATCCAGGCGTTCCTGACGTACGAGACCAAGATCGGTCGCGGTAACGCGGTGGTGCGTCTGGTCAAGGACACCGACAGCTCAATCAAGGCTTTCACGTTATACACTGGTATCGAGGAGATCAAGGGCCACGAAGAAAAACTCGGCAGGGCGCGTCCACTCGGCGTCGACCACGGCCAGCACGTTGGCAGAAAGTCCTGGGCCGAGAGACGTGCCAGCCAATTGTTGTACGAAGATCACGATCCGCGTGTTGTCATCGTCGGCGCCGGCCAGGCAGGTCTAACTATTGCCGCGCGCCTGAAGATGGTGGGCATCGATTCGCTGATTGTAGAAAAGAACGAGCGTGTTGGCGATAATTGGCGCAAACGCTACAAATTTTTGGTCTTGCACGATCCAGTCTATTATGACCATCTCCCCTACATGCCCTTTCCCGAATGTTGGCCTGTGTTCACTCCCAAGGACAAGCTGGCAGATTACTTTGAGCATTACGCCAATTCCCTTGAGTTGAATGTCTGGACTAGCGCCACTATCAGTAACGCTGAATACGACGATGCTAATGGAATATGGACATTGAAAATTGTCAAGGCTGATGGATCCGTCAAGGAACTCCATCCTCGCCACCTCGTTCAGGCCACCGGCCACTCCGGAGAACCCAACATTCCCACTTTTGAGGGAGAGGTATACTTTCGAGTTTTTATTCAAATTACCTCAAAGCTAATATCTGTAGCATAACTTCAAGGGAAAGCTCGTCCATAGTAGTCAGCACACCACCGGTGCGGACTTTTCTGGTAAGAAAGCAATTGTTGTCGGCTGTTGCAACAGTGGTCATGATATCGCTCAGGACTTCTACGAGCAGGGCGCCGATGTAACCATATATCAGAGAGTAAGTGTTTTGTATCCTTTCCTGCTGCTATTATTCACTGAAATATTTTAGAGCTCTACCTATGTGATGTCTTCAGAAAACGGCTTGGAAGTCTTGTTCCGCGGAATGTATGAAGCCAATGGGCCTTCAGTTGACGATGCGGACTTGATGTTCCACAGCAACCCCAATAAAGTCCACTTGACGCTTGGACAAGAGGCCACTCGTGAGATCGCCGAGTTAGATAAACATATTTTGGACGCTCTGCAGATAGCGGGAATGAAGCTTGATTTTGGCTACAGTGGATCTGGTTTCCTGATGAAGTACTTACATCTCGGAGGTGGATACTACCTTGACGTTGGCTGCTCCACACTTATTGGCGATGGACGAGTGAAGATCAAACAAGGAGGAAACATCAAGCGATTGACTTCAACTGGTATCGAATTTTCTGATGGTCAGGTCTTAGATGCTGACATCATCGTTTTGGCGACTGGATACAAGAATATGCGGGAGACTGGCCGCAAGATCTTTGGAGACGCTGTTGCTAATCGCTGCCACGACGTCTGGGGTCTTAACGATGAGGGTGAGATAAGAACCATGTGGAGAAACAGTGGCCATCCTGGCTATTGGTTCCATGGTGGGAATCTGGCTCTATGTCGATTCTTCTCCAAGCGATTGGCTCTGCAGATTCTCGCTGAGGAGGTCGGATTGAAAGACAGAATTAGAAAGTAAGGAGTTGGATATTAAAATAAGTGATTAGGCGACTCGGATTTTGATTTATTATATCCGTTTAAACATTTAAGCTATAAATACTCTCTAATATTCGCTCTATCATATACTGTCCATACTCCAATTGGTCTACAAGCTTTTGTTTGATGTATACATGTAGTATGGTAGTATTCGATATCTTGATAATCTCTATGCTTCGAAAGAGTGATATTCTAAATTAGCGAAGTAATTTTCACACATAACTGTTTGATCAGACATTCTATTATTCGCTCGCATATTACAGCTAATAGTTATCGTTGATCTATGACCTGGAATATCCTACAAAAATTAAGTGAGGGCCTTGGGTTTTAGATTAGATTCATTGATTGAGCTGCAGAAAAACAGGAACGAACTTTAAATCGATTCAGCCGCATTTTTTATTACCCGGCCTTGAATATCTGTAAACCCTATACACATGAAGTTAGGGTATATTTTATAAGAACACAGTCACACGCTTTTGTAAATGGGCGTCAGAAGAAGCATCTTGCATCGTGTACAGCGAATACAACTAGAGTGTGGAAAGTCTTACACTAAGTTTTCGGTGTCTATTTGGCGATATTCAAAAAAATTCTAACTATTCTTGTTCTTTTGTCTCTATTCCCGTCTAAACACTAGATTGTCACTGCCAAACAGTTTCGAATTTTTCTGTCCGTTCTTGTCTGTTCTTCAGTTAATCAATCCAGCATGTCTGCTACAAATAAGATTACTTCTATCAATCCCTCGGAGTTGGAGCTTTCGATCGCTCAGGCTCTGTACGATCTCGAGACTTCTGTTGCCGATTTGAAGATCGAGTTAAGACCTTTGCAGTTCTCTGCCGCCAAGGAGGTATGAAAATATATTACCGATATAAACAGAAAGAAGAGTGAGGATACGCAGCAAGTTGTGTATGTAATGAATGCGCAAACGTACATGGGTGTATCGTGCAGTCAAAGACGTATCCAATTTAATGGACATCTTTATATGGCATGGCCGTGTGCTGAATCCATGTAACCTTGCATATTCGTTCTCGCTCTCTGTTCTGTTGATTGTTTGTTTTGTTGGAATATGGTGACTAACTGCTGCGCGTTATAGATTGATGTCCCTGGTGGAAAGAAGGCCATTGTCGTCTTTGTCCCTGTTCCTCACCTCTCCGCATTCCACAAGATCCAGCAGCGGTAAGTGGCAATGAATAAGACTGTTCACTTTCACTGCTTGAGCAATACTTTAGATTATGTAGATTATGTTGCTGATTGCCATTAGTCTCACCCGTGAACTGGAAAAGAAGTTTTCTGACCGTCATGTTGTTTTCATCGCTCAGCGACGAATTTTACCCAAGCCCGGCCGCCGATCAAGACAGCACCAGAAGCGTCCACGATCGCGTACTTTGACTGCCGTCCATGATGCTATGTTGGAGGATTTGGTTTACCCCACAGAGATTGTTGGAAAGCGGGTTCGATCGCTTGTTGGAGGTGGAAAGATCCACAAGATGTAAGTTCTCTCTGTTGGCTTGTTCCATAATTATAATACGCATGCTAATGTAGAGTTTTAGCTTCCTTGATAACAAAGATTCTACTGCAATCGACTACAAGCTTGAATCTTTCCAGTCTGTTTATTCTAAACTTACCGGAAAGCAAGTCGTTTTCGAGTTCCCTACCATCCAGGGAGCTGAGGTTTACTAGAGTGTTTGTAGCATTGACAGGGAACAAAGCGATCTAGCAAATGTCGTGTTTTGAAAAATTTTAAGTAAGCTGTGAGCTATATGTGTTCTTGACGTTTCACTTTCAGTATGTATCATATCCTTAATGAAAGGTATTAAAACTCATCAACTGAAGTAAATCTCTTCGCATTTTGCTTTTACGGTAAAAAGTAATTTATTCTGGAAGTCTCCCAATCTAATCAAGCTCATTGACCCATTATATGACCTGTTGGTTGTAATTCAAAATGTACTATAATTGGTAGACAATGCAGTAAAAGTTGTTCAATCGTCTGCAAGACAGTAAAATGTTGGAAGTGCAGAAAATACGCGACAGGTTTCAAACGACAGCACCTTGCTGCCAAAACAGACCTACCGTGCTACCACTTCCAACTGCATATATCTCTTTTAGTTCTTACTTCTTCGTCCCTATATCCAAGAATACAGGATCACAAATATGTCGGTTATATTTGCATCAGCTGGGTACGATCGTACGATCCGATTCTGGGAGGCCCTCAGTGGGATCTGTCAGCGGACAGTCCAGCATCCTGATTCTCAAATTAACAGGCTAGCAATATCTCCAGATAAGCGGTTTCTCGCTGCAGCTGGCCAGCTTCATGTCAGACTGTATGACATCAAAGGATCGAATCCCAATCCTGTGCGTCTTCTTCTGAAATGTAACTCATCAGTTGCATTGAGTGTCTTGGTAATTCTTTCTCTTCGATTACTAACTTGTCTTTTCTTGCATAGGTCTCAACTTTTGAAGGACATACTAGTAATGTAACGGGAGTCGCTTTCCAAGGCGATGGCAAATGGATGGTGACCTCCTCGGAGGACGGTACCGTTAAGGTATGGGATATGCGAGCACCAATGGTTCAGAGAAGCTACAAACACAAGATTCCCGTGAACGATGTAGTTATCCATCCAAATCAAGGTGAACTTATCAGCTGCGATGAGGGAGGTAACGTTCGCATTTGGGATTTAGGAGAGAACTCTTGCACCCACCAGCTTATTCCACAAGACGACGTCCCTGTGAGATCTGTTTCTGTTGCTTCAGACGGCTCGATGCTCGTTGCTGGAAACAACAAGGGCAATTGCTATGTTTGGAAAATGGTAAACAACAGAGACGAGACTTCACTCCATCCGATCACAAAGTTTCGTGGACATAGCAAGTACATTACTAGGGTGCTTCTGTCTCCAGACGTTAAGCATGTGGCTACTTGCTCTGCGGATCACACTGCAAGAATCTGGTCCACTGATGGATTCGAGCTGGAAACTACGCTCTCTGGTCATCAACGTTGGGTGTGGGACTGCGCATTCAGCGCTGATTCTGCCTACCTGGTGACTGCTTCTTCTGATCATTATGCGAGATTGTGGGAACTGAGTACCGGACAGATCATTCGTCAGTACAACGGTCATCATAAGGGTGCTGTCTGCGTTGCTCTCAATGATATCTAGAGAGTCTCCTATTTATTTGAAAATTATTTTTCGTCTGGTTGTTAATTCAACTCGTACTTGGGCGTTATTAAGGATGGTTTAGTTTGTATCTTCTTGTAAAAACAATTCCTCTTTGGATAGTTTGTATATATATGTTGACTATATATGACATGCCTGTTCTATTGCATTCATTTGATCTTAGTTTTCCGTATTTACTTTAGTTTTCCGTATTTACTTGTTATCATCATATTGTATTATTGGCATTGGACGGCATGAGCAGAAGAATTGCAAAATTGTTAGCACAGCTATTCGATTTGAAATAAAACCTCTAAACTTTTGAACTATTTAACAATAATGATAATTAATCAATACTTTCAGACCTTACAACTACATCAAAAACAATAGCGAGCAAAAACAGAGGTAGCTTCGTAATGAAGATGAATTTTAGTTTACATGAGATATCGAATTAGTTTTGTAGTCTCTACCCTAGTTCATCTCCGATTTCCAATGGGGAGTTTACTTTCAAAAAGAGAAGTCATCTGCGCCTATTTCTTGTATCAAAGATGCCTTAATTCACATTGAAGATTGTCAGAGATCGTCCTGGTCATATGCCTTATATATTTTCAAATGCCGAGTTCTTTTGGTTGTTGTTCTTCGAATCAAAACCGAGATTCTAGCAAATTTCTCGATCGTAGTTCTCTAGATTCGTTCAATTGGGTCAATTTGCCTGACCATCAGCTATTTTCAGATTGCCGGCAGCCTCTATGAGCCAAGCCTCGTCGTCGCCATCTATGTTGTCATTTATTTCATTTATGTAGCTAAGGTCTTTTTTCATCGAGTACGCGTCCTCACCGTCCGCATAATATCCTTTTTCTATTTCGACAACTCTGTTGAAAAAATTCATCAGCAATCTGCATGCAAGAGAACCAATTTCCCCCTTGCCATTGATGCATTTTCTTGGAAAAGGAAACAAGGCCGCGAACTTACTCAAACTCTAAAGTATTTTTATACAGGTGTAAAGCCGCTCTATTAGATTTTCGAACATGAAGACTAACATATTTCGCACCATAGCATTCTGATAATCCTCGCACTAATCAATTATTGTCATTAGCATTATAACATATGGAAAAAGACCAGCGAATAATCTAATTGATAGGCAAGAGCCACGTACACGCCTGTTTCATTAGCTTTCCAGCGAGCCCCATTCGTCGGTATGTCCGCATGACAGACAAACTGGTGATATGTCCATGTTCGACGCCATCGCCTGGCTCCTCCTCCATCTTTGCCAAAACGTATCCGACAATTCGCTTGCCAGAAGCATCTGTGGCTACAAAGGACGATTGCGGCCATGAGAGTGCATGATAGAAATAGTATCTCAGAACGTAGTTCTCTGGCAAATTTGTCAAATTTGCATTCTGCATTCCAGGTAAGTCTTCTACGGTAGCTTGCCGAATGTTCATTTTGTATATTTGATTGCTGATATAAATTTAATAATTTTAAACGCCTGATTGCTTGGACTTCCGATGATGATATCAAGTGAAGATTTAGTTAATCAATGCTAATATCTATAAAACGTAATGACAGATATACAAATAGAAAAAGCAGAAAGATTTCAAAATCCCAAATCAGGCCAATTTGCTGGTGTTTTTGGAATTATTATATCCTCAAAGAAAATTAATTGATATTTGTTAATGTCAGACCTAGAAGTTTTGACTATAGAAAATTGATTTGGCGCTGGATATTAAGGGAACAGGCAATGAACTTTCGTTAATCTAATATATTACCCTCACTGATTCAATTGTGAATCGTTCCATCCGGTCGAGTTATCGCTCGTCCATTTTCACAGAGTTGTTTCGTTATATCGAATATCGTTATATCGAGACTTGACTGTACAGAAGTTAATCGTAGTATAAAATCGACAACGTTCAATTTTCCCCAACCGATCCGATCAAATTCCATACAATAACGCCAAAATAATACAATATATGATATCCACAACATCTAAATTCCATTTATCTAATGTTATACTTCCTCATATTTTTGATCCAGCAAAGTTGTGCAAGCAAATTTCATTTTTTGATTTGAGTGGGCAAGATACTATATAATAGGGAGACAATCGGGGACAACGAGCAGCCATCAGCAACGGCGATTGATGCTTAAGTGAGAGGAACAGCAGCTGAAACTATGGTAACTGAAACAGAGTTTAGATTACAAAACCATGCTTCTGACAACATCTGCTAGTACCGAGCATGTGCTTTTGGGGTTTGACAGCTTCTTTGTGGAGGTTATCACTTGGACAGGCTCACATGGGTTCTTTGTCCACTACAACTCCACAAAGAAGTCGACGATTCGCCAGGCAGCCTCCTGACTTCCTTTCCTCTATGATAAGACAAAGATGCTGAGATCTATAATTGATTAGTTTGCATACCTAACTCACTCACGCGAGCTATTATTTAATTTCTTTGTTTGTTTTAGGTCCGCAGTTTCGCATCTAACATATAAGTGTGTTGCTATTTCCTCTATTCCTGATTCATAAACTATATCTTAAATTCAGTGCTTTGCTTTTCTTCCGCCATTCGTCGTCGTCGTCTTCGCCTATCGAAACATCTGTCCGTTTCTAATAACTCAGTTCTCCCACTCATTTAGCTTGTGTCTACAACTTCAGTTTGCCGTTTTCTGCAGCACGCGTAGGTGCCAAGAAGGCCTGATTCCCTACCTCGAAGTCGCGCTCACTCTGAACTCCTTTAGGGTACCGATCTATTGATATCACCACTATTTACTATTATTTTAAATTTTGCTCATTTCCTCATTTCCTTGGAAGGCAATTTATATATCTATTTATACGTTGCCGCTTTCCAATCAATAGTTCGATATGGAAGGTATCTCGGCAGCTACGTTGTGCGATATGAATAACTATCAAGAGACGGTGAATTTTGATCCATTGCTTAGCCCAAAACAAATTGGACAGAGGGACATTATTAGTCCAGTGGATACAATGACGATGACCGCCTTGCCTAGCAACATACTCAAACACATATTGCAAGACAATGCGAACTTATCCATGGGAAAGACTGAAAAGTTCGAAAAGGATATCTCTTCGATGGAGAAAGATGATTTCCGCGTGGCTGACGACTCCGCAGTTCGCACATGGGAAGAGAACAGGGAAGGAGGCGAGATGGAGGGATGGAAGACACCTACAGACTTTGCGATTACGCTGAGCCCTGTGGCCACTTCTGATTGTCAACAAGTATGCGAAGCGCTTGATTTTGTCAATCTTATGGTACGTTTCTCATCACAACCGAAAAAGCTTGGAGAGAAATCGCTGCAACGCAACACGAAGAAAGAGCCGCAAAGATCGTTGATAGCAGCGAAAATGTCAACGACAGCAACTACTACAGTGGTCAGGGAGAGCAGAATTTTGGAGGAAGCGATCTTCATAGTTCCCAGCTTAGCAGGGCGGATGTGCAAGGCAGACTGTGAATGCTGGGTGTGCATTCAGGATGACGAGCTGCCAGCGCTCGGTATTTAATGCGGCTTAACTTTTCGTAATAGTCAACTAATATAATTACGAAGGCTTTTTTTGCAGATTGTGCTAAGAAATATCTGTTTATATTGTGCGAGGCATATATGCTGATCAAATTTGAGTCCAATGAGCACGAGGTTGGCAGAAGCGGATGGGAAGCGCTTGGAATTTTTGTATCTTTGAATTTTTCCTCTCTTTAATTGTAAATTAACGATATAAATTTAATGTCTTAATTTTCCTGAACGATCATCATGCGTACGCGAATTGAAGTTTCCGATAGAAACTGCTGGGCGTAGCTCCATATTTATTATCCGAGGTACCATCCACAACTAATTTCACGACTATCAGACCACCCATAAGTCTGGAGAACATCTGCCACGCAACCTAAAGTTAAAAACTGTAATCATGTGGAATTCCAATTTGTATTCATGTTCGATATAATAGGAGGGATATTCTTTGTCTTTTCTGGTTGGCACTCGTGTGCAAGATATACAATGGTTTTGAAACAACTCAACCTGACTTCTGCTTGCGCTTCTTTGTGCCTCTTTCTCAAGAGAAAGAAATTTCAATTAACAGGCAATGACATTTGGTACCATAGATCTTCTCACTTGTCCCTGATTTGAACATTGGTAAGCTATAATCTAGTACGTCAACAAAGAGAGCCTATTGTCTGCTAAAACAGAGAGTATAAAGGACTATAGTTGCCCTTAGGGAATGCCCTCCTACATCTTGCAGTGGTTAATTCGACGCAAATAGTGTCTGCAAAATCTTATTCAAATCGGCATCGCCATATTCACCCGTACAATTGCGTTCGTTCTTGAGGGAATATGACAGTCTCATTGTCAATATCTACTGACGCAATCAAGAGGCCAGCACACAGAGGGATTGAACGGGAAGCCTTATATCTTCATGACAAACTCGAATGCGATACTCAGTGCGAAACTTCCTTTGAGGAGATCAGAGCGTTGCTGAAGCTCGAGGCCCGGAGCCCACAGACTCCAGTAACTCCGCATCCGACGCCTGTGTCTCCAAACAGTAAGGAAATGCGAGAGCTCGGCTGGTTGCAGGCTAAGGTGTTTGTGCGACCTGATTCTCCAGCTACTGGCATCGAAGAAGTCGATTGCTCAAATTCTACCACTGCAATGAGTAGTCTGATGAGTGGAAGTAGCAGCCGATGCTCGTCTGCACTGGGGCTGTCGAAGCAATATGATGCCGATGACGAGGACGAGATGAACAAAAATTCGGCACAGTTCCGGCGTCTCTCTTTCGAGGAGATGGACCAGTGGCTGGAGACGAAGTACGAGAATGCGCAGTTGGAGGAGCTAGCGAAACTTGTCGCCGACCTGGAGAACGACCTCGGTGAGCTGTTACATACAGTTCCAGAATGGTATGAATGAATAATGAGCTCAAAGCTTGAAACCCCGGGAATTACTATCAAAGAAATCAAAAAAAATTATATTTATTTGTTGACTGCTCGAGATATTTAATGTATTTTTAATATGTTTTTGATATTTATTATAATATAGTTAGTATTAAATAGGACTTGCTGGATATTGTAAGTAGCATTATAATTGATTTTTTAAGCAGTAGAGGATGACCTTGTGAGTAAGAAAAATGTCAACTTCACCACGACCACCCCTTTTTAGCACAATGCTGGCAGGCTTACTCTGCTGCATTATGAAAAGGATATATAATATGGCTGCGTACGATACGAAAACATGGTATCGACTCGGATACTCCGGATCTAAATGACGTCGAGAAAGGGAGATCTCGAATACGCATCTGACGTGAGTGCTATTTTTATTTCCCGATGAAACTCGATTGGGAGGAACGGGAATTTGCTGACCTTTGACCCCACGAATCTTTTTAAGACAAAATACAAGGCAAAAGATAGCAAAGAGCCCAGATTTGCCTCAGGATCGAAGAGATGGCCTTTGAGACAATCAATGTACATGCTAAATTGAGACTCCGTCGTTAGTTAGTCAGTACAGTAATTGGCAGCAATATTCACTATTAATGCATGGAATTTGATAGTAAATACAATAGACTATTAGAGCTTACGGTTGCCTGTTTGGTGAACAGAACCCTGATTTGATATGAGTCGTAATACTGGCTAGGTAGGAACGCATACCAGATATATGAAATGAATTTATTTATACGAGCGCTGCCAGATGAAGACACTCGATTCTGTAAGAGGGAGTGACGGACCAGCTTCGCTGACCGCTTACTTAAAGTATTTCAGTTACTCTCCAGCCGATCAAGCTGGGCTCTACACTGGATTAAAGAATATTAGTAGCGTTCACGCCATGAAGTCTCCCATTTGCGCAAAGAGTCATCGAGAATGCATGAAGCTACCAGCTACTCTGAACGCCCGCCCACCACCAGTTTGTCTTAGAACGACATGGTCTCATTTAACGGTATATCCCAATCGATGACACAATCGCTTGTTTGAAAAAATGTTTGCCTTTTCACTGTCCTCCTCAGCAGTTCATAGGCTTGACAATCTGCTAAAGCATAAGTAAACGCTGTATTTCGCCTTCAAGACTCGGTCCCCATATGGGATTTCACGGAACTGAACATCAGACTTACCCGGTGTTTTGGGGGCGCGCTTCTAGTATTTCTTTAACGCTACTTCTACTTCTACTTTGTTCTCCATAGTGACCTTTTTTTTTTCTATCTACGCCGCCCTTTCAGTTGTTTTCTCTCTTTTCGTGCATTTACCTTGCCATCATCTTCTGCTGTTTATCTCATTTACAGGCTTCTTTTGATTGTTTTGTTTTTCCTTTGCGTTGGTTAAGTCATTCGTTATTCCTTTGGTAGGGCTAAATACGCAGTTTAATTCGTGTTTGATTTAGTAATATTGTGGGTCCTTTTTTGTTGGTTCGCCGCATTTGCATCTTAATTCTTATTCGGTTTTGGGACTCTTATAGAATTGTCTGCATTTAGTGAATCAATCATTAGCACTTCCGAATACATCCAGGAGATCACTGGCAGTTTGTCACGGTTATCGTTGCAATACCTTTTTTTGGGTGCAAATTAATAATTATTATAATCTGCGTTTGGCTCTGGTTGGACAAACTCTTTATAATAAGCAGAAAGGGCCTTAATAGTCTTACAATAGTCTTACTTTCAGCTTTTTGTGTTCGAGGGATATACGATACACGATATATAACATTTATACAACGGCCATCCTGCAATAATTTAATTGTTTTCACAGTCATCTATCACGATTTATCTTAACATCTGGTTATATTACAGCGTTGAAGCAATTACTAGGAACCAATAAACAGGTCATTTAAAAGTAAATACACCAAGAGCAGGCGAATTGTTAGTTTAATTATTTTTCATTCCAACATCGTTTTACCATTAATCACAAGAACAATGTCTTCTTATTACATTGATGAAAGTTCGTTATCGAACAGGCAGCAACAACGGAATGGGAGCATGACGCAGCAGAGATTTCAGCAACAGCAGCAAGGAAAGCAACAGCGGAACAGGCGGTTAGATTCAATGTTGGCTGCTCCGTCGCAAATATCCTACGCGAGCTACTACCAACCCGATCAGGCGAGCATGAACGAGAACAGTGGCAGCAACGTATCTAATCGACAGTCTCGAGCTTCACTTCTGTCTAGTCTACGAACAGCTCCAGGAAGAGTGTCAGCTAGCAATAACATGTATTACAACTACAACAACAGTGGATATGATGTTAACAGCATACCATCACAGGACGAGACCATCATGTCTAGCATAGAAAGCGACGACCACTCAAAGCCCGACTATTCGCTGTCGTTACCAGCAATACAGCAAGACGAGTCTATGGATCCACAGATGTACGCGGCATTGCAGGCAAAGCAGAAGGATCTGATGGCCACGAGTTTATATATTGCACAACAGCAGCAGCGCATTCAGGTGGCGATGTACACGGCCATGCAGCAACAGCAGCAGCAGCCGATGGAGAGTTACACGTACGCACAGGACGCAAATGGTAATATATGGTACCAGCCTGTACAGAGCACTCCTACCGGAGAGCAGATATCGTACACGCAGACAATGCAGCACCAAAACATAAATAGGATGTCGATGCCTACGCCACCGCCCCAGATATCATCGCCGCAGAAAGGGTCATATCAGACTGGCTCGGCAGCTATCGCAGTTGGGATCGGGAACGGCGTGTTTGGAGGCGCCAGTGAGAACGGGAACGGGAGCTACAGTCCTGGCGCTGTTGGCAAGCGAAACAAGGCAAACCGAAAGTCTGCAAACGTGACCGCATTTGGCAACTCAAATGCGTATAACATCAATGGTAGCAAGCAGACGTCTGCGTTTTCGTCGGACGACTACAGGCAGCGCCGTAGTCCTAATCCAGGCAATAGCAACGGCACTACGAACAGCAACAACGGGCGAAATAACAGGCCTTTGTCGATGGCTGCGTCTGCGTCATCGTCAGGCTCTTCGACGCCGACGACTAACAGCTCGTCTGCCGTCGTCCCTGAGGGCCATCCAATCAGACAGCCGACTACCCCTGTCTCTGTCGAAGAGCTTCTTCGGCAACCGCAGATGAACTTTCGCGGTCTTGCTGTTGCTCAAAGGAGCTGGATGATGCGTGTGGAGTAAGAACAAGCATAGCTACTGAGACTAGATTGTGGGATATCATGTGTACCTTTCAGATAAAATTTAATACGTAAATATGATGCTCATACTGTTGAAATACTCCTTTCACCTATATTCTCTGCATCTACAATATGCATTTGCATCTCCTTGTAAGTTTAAACACATATGCTTACTTAGTTGACTGTTTAACATACGTAAATCGATTTTCACTTTTCCAGGTGCGGTCAAGGCCAAGCTATACCTGCTTAAATTCTGAAACACCGTATATATGGTATGCGACGCAATCTTGCCTGAGGCCATATCTTTCGCGCCTTGATTAAACCTGTTTTGGTGTAGCGTTTTTAGTTCCCTGTGAACAAGGCTGTGACGCCGGCGCTGACGTCGACGTACGCAAGTCCAATTTGCTTTGCTTAATGCAGTAACGCTTCGTCCGGTTCACAAAATATTTCTCGCTTCCTGTCTCTCTGGCCGAGGCTTTGGGCCTTCATGCTGTTGATCAACTTTGATGACTAGTCCGAGGATTCATTCCTTGCTTGCATCCTTGACTAGGGTCACGAAAGGTAGGCGATCAGCTATCGAAGTTATCGACACATTTTAGCCAACGCTGCTGAGCTATAGTTTGAGCCTGCTACAAGTACCCAAGAAATCATTTTTACGGTAGTCTGCAAAATATCGCACCGAAATCTGCGCGATATGGTCTACGCTGCTGCATCTTTCTGATCGCTGCTCATTTCTCTCCTTCAGATTTGGAGTCGCTTATCTAGATCTCGGGCGCCGCGTCACACCAACCTGTCGGCTATCGGTAGACATATCCGCTGCGTGATTTATAGTTTTTAAGCACCCAATGACCCTCTACCAATAACCCATAGTAGCTCGATGGCCGTTCATTATTCTTCGAGGGTTTGTATACTACTTCATGCCGGTTCACAACTCAAATATCTGTCCTTTCAACATCGAGTCTATTTTTCCAGACCTTTTTGGATCTATTGACGCTTCTTACGACTATAATATTTCTCTTTTGTTTCTTCCAGCCAAGGTTTTTTCTGCGTCTGTTATCGAGCTAGAACCCAGAGTCCTTCTTTTAATTTTTGTTCAATCGAGTAGTTTATTTTGCTGTTGTTTTCATAGCGACATTGTGATATGTCTTCTTCAAGTGACAATTCTAGTCCATCGTCATCAGAGCCGCATTCCTTGCCACAATCTCCGCCAGCAGTTGTTGCGTCGCCAGTAGGCTCGCCTGCAATTGCCAGCCCAGACGCGGCAGAGATCTCGTCACCGTCCAAACAGTCGCTACAAACGCCATCTCGACGGTCGCGGCCAATCTATACCCAGAAAGCGCCGGTATCGTTAAATCTGCAGCCGTCTATGTCGGCCAGCAGCAAAGCATCTTCACGAGAGGCCTCGCCAGCGCCGACCAGCGCGCGCTCTCCGCGTGATGCGTCAAGACAAAGGGTCCGTTTCCCTGCAGGCAACGATCCCAAATCCGAGACAGTGCACTATCCGGCGGACGAGGACGCCGCTTCGCTGGCATCGACAAATCTAACAAGTAGGGGTGGTCGGTCCTCGTCCGAGATGACATCCATGCATGACCAGATACCTGGAGGATACACACGCGGCCGGTCGCCGGCAGATTCTGATCTGCGGTTGCCAATTCACCAGCAACAGCTGATGGAGCAACTACAAAAGCAGGCGGATCTGCAGAAGGAGCGCGAGCTGCGCAATGAGCAACGTGACAGCCAGGTGTCGATGCCAGAGATCGTGATCAGCGACAGTCTGCATCCAGGTAACAGTGCAGATTACTATCTTGCCAGAGGCCCGCAGCACCACGCCCGGATCGAAGAAGGAGATGAAGGCGAATCAGCCGACGAAGAAGAGATCGCCAGAAGAAGGCGGATCGCGCGTCTGAACGCGGGATCGCATTCTGCCCCCGGAAGCGCAAGCGACTCACCCGTTTTCACCTCTCGGACTCATCTAGAAGAGCGGGATGGGTACATTACCGAGCTAGACTTGGAGAAGATGACGTCGCTGCACGAGCAAACCAGTACTGATTCCTCTCATTCGATGAGCGAAGAAGCAAAGAACCTTGTACGGGCACATACCATCCGTCCCAAGAACGAACAGGAGGAGTTTATGATTGACTCCGAAAACCCACTCCAGTCTGGCCAACAGACGCCGGTTGAGAGAGAGGACTACGTTCCACAGCCTGCACAGTTAAATAGTGGAGTCTTGAGTAGTTTGCTCCGACTGTACAACCAAGAGCAGGAAAGCACCGCTAATTTATCGCTCTACCAATCAGGTACCTCCTCTGGTGCGAACTCTCCTCCTTCAGGATCAGTTACACCCACACGGAAGTGGTATAGCAAAAGTGCGAACAATTCGACTAGTTCTCTGGCAAATCTGGTCGTTGGTGTCGGTCAGTCGGCTGCACACTCAGCTACGCATTTGGGGCATTTCAGGTCCTCTTCGGATGGTCGACACGTGAAGCCAAGCAGAACGTCAAAGAAGGCCAAGCAGCAAAAGCAAAAGCAGAAGTTGCAAGATCAAATCAGGATCACCGTCCACATTGCTGAGGTATTGCACCGCCAGCGATTCATTCTCAAGCTCTGCCGAGCACTCATGCTTTATGGTGCCCCGACACATCGTCTGGAGGAGTACATGAAGATGACCTCCCGAGTCCTCGAGATTGACGGACAATATCTCTACATTCCTGGTTGCATGATCGTTTCATTTGGTGATCAGAGCACCCATACTTCTGAGATGCACCTTGTCAGAGTCACTCAAGGAGTAAACCTAGGCAAGCTTCATGATACTCACCAAATCTATAAAGAGGTCGTGCACGACATGGTTGGTGTAGAGGAGGCTATGCACCGTCTGGACGAGGTAATGAAGAGAAAGCTGCTATATCCTCCATGGGTCTGTGTCTTCATCTTTGGATGCTCCTCCGCATTTGTCGCACCGTTTGCATTCGGTGGGCGTTGGATTGATATGCCGATCGCATTTTTTCTTGGCGCTATTGTGGGTTTCCTGCAACTTATCATCGCGCCAAAGTCTGATCTTTACAGTAACGTGTTTGAGATCACGGCCTCTGTCATCGTCAGTTTTCTCGGACGTGCGTTCGGATCAATCAACCCCTCGAAGTTGTTCTGCTTTTCTGCAGTCACTCAAGGTGCGCTCGCCCTCATTCTTCCGGGATATATCATTTGTATGTTTTATTATTTTCTATATGGTTCAGCTCAGATTTGCTGACTAAACAATTTAGTGTGCGGTGCCCTTGAACTGCAATCCAAAAATATAGTTGCTGGATCCGTACGAATGTTCTACGCTGTGATTTATTCATTGTTTCTTGGATTTGGAATCACTCTTGGATCTGCGGTATATGGATGGATGGACCATAATGCTACGTCGGAGACAGATTGCCCTAACGTGCTGAGTCCTTGGTTCAGATTTTTCTTTGTGCCTGCGTTCACTATTGGGTAAGTAGCATTTTCATATCGAATGAGCGAATATGTGCTAATTTCTAGGCTGGCACTGATCAACCAAGCCAAATTCACGCAACTACCGATCATGATTCTCATTTCCGGAGGAGGATATGTTGTATCGTACTTTTCAAACCTGCAGTTTTCTCAAGCATCCGAGATCGCATCTGCGATTGGTGCACTGGTGATTGGTATTCTGGGAAATATGTACTCGCGTGTTGGACATGGACTTGCGTTTGCAGCTATGTTACCGGCTATTTTCGTGCAGGTCCCATCTGGTCTGGCTGCGCAGGGTTCTCTTATCTCCGGTTTGCAGACCGCAAACGAGATCGTTTCGAACTCTTCTGCTGTTGTCACGACAACAATCGCTGGCTCGGTTGTCACTACTACCGTTGCTGCGACTAGCGTCCAGACGACGACCTCGAACGAATTTTCGACATCGGGCATCTGGGGCGTTGGCGTAAGCATGATTCAAGTGAGTGTTGGAATTGTAGTCGGACTGTTCGTTGCGACTTTGGTTGTGTATCCATTTGGCAAGAAGCGAAGTGGATTATTCACATTTTAGGATTGAGCTATATGGGCATGGGAGTATAAGGGTGATAAGGATATACTGGTGAAGAGAATGGGACTTTGGCGTGGATTGCTGGGAATAATTTCTTCGATTTTCATATCTTACTTTGGCCGGTTTGACATTTTGAATTTGGATTTGAATCTTATTCACTTTCTTTTTGTTTTTGCTTGGCGGTCTTTTGAGCTCATATTATCGTTTATATATCATAGAACCACATATCGTTTTTTTTCCTATCGTTGCTCTGTCGCTGTCGACAACCTGTTGTAGTATTCGTAGTTTTTGCTAGGGGGATGGGTCTTGTAAATATAAAGCCTTACCCGTTTACTTGTTATGAAGTATACAAAAAACCATAAATTAAATTGTGAGGCATTCATAACTTCGATGTATGCACGATTTGCCGAACTTTTGCATGCAACATGATAATTTCATTAAAATGTAGCTGCTTCATTTCTTGACATATTTGAGAAATAAATGCAGATGTTTACTTATTGTCGTCTATACAGATAGTAATGATCATAATACTATACAAAAGTAGACCTGGAAAGAATCATTATACAAAACAATTCTCTGAAGAAATAGAAATAACAAAAAATATATACAATTCAGAAGCCAATAAATATTCCGTCGATAAAACACCATACATAGTAAATTAGATACAACGGGAAATAATAACCATCTAGTACCCGAGCCCAAGATTACATTTACAAAACACGACGCCAATGGATAAATTGTATGGATGCTATTTGACCATTTTGTTTTAGGCTATGTGTCACAGCATCATCTCAAAATCATCTACCAGACGCTCCATTTCCGCCCGCTTAGCCGCCTCGGCGAGAATATCCATCTGACCAGAGAAGATTGCATTCTTACCCTGCACCCTCCAGCGGCGTTCCAAGAGCAGATCTTCGTAGAAAACGATTCCTTCACAGCTCTCCAACTCCTGCTGCAGTTCAAACTGCTGTTGATGCTGGAAATCAAAAAGTGGAGTCTGCGGCTCTCCGACCGGAGAAGGTAGCGGCGCCGGTTGACTGAAGCCGATCTGCTGCTGTGCGGTCGGCAGAACCGTCATCTGAGTCATCTGCAACCTTTGCGCCATGTCCCCTTTTGTATCGACACAAGGCGAACCAACAGAAGATGTCATCGACGAAGACGACGAAAAATATGATAACATGTCGTACCCGTAGTCACCACCATCAGATTGGTAGGAAATCTCATCCTGTTCAGTCAGGTTCGGCGACGGCGAATAAAACTGGTATGGCGACGGAGACACAGATCCCAGAGCAATCTGCTGCTCTGGCATACTTTGTATCGAAAATGATTCCATTTGTGAACTCATCAACATCTATTGTCACGATTGTGAACCTGGAGATATAAATAAAATGTTTCTGATTTCTATATTTCTTGAATATAAGATCTCCGTAGAAATATTCGTAGCTTCCAGCTGCAAGAATGAATACTATCTCTTTGATGGCCTGCGAAAAATCTCGTTTCTTTTTTTTTTTTGGAAGGCAGAAGAGAAAGGCTTCTGAAAAGGCGGAGTAAAAATGGCGGAGGAAAAAAAAAAGGGGACAAACACTATCACACTATCTACCTAGCCGGCGATTCCTTTGGTACAACAATTCAATTTCTACCCCTAACTAGGCACAAAACCTGGAGAAGATTGCAAAACAGAAAAGTCCTCTGACACATAAGAAGAAAAGAGGGAAAAAAAGTGAATTAAAAAGATCAGGGAATGTAAATAGTCTGAGTGTGGGGACAGTCGGATGAGAATTCGTGGAAAACCAATTTGGCAGAATCGGTCGGAAAAATGAAAATTATCGTGGATTACCCTAGCTGGACCGCTGAACAAGCTCCATTTTAGCAGGGTAACCATGTACTTCGGCCAAAACGCGAATGGGATAACCGGTTAGCGCGGGTTTTAGTGATCGTTCCTGGGAAACCCGCCGGACACCAACAAAACAGGCAATGCCGGCCCGCACATATCCCCGAGAGAGCTTCACTCCCCGCAATTGCGGAAGCCAACAGTCAGGCAGGCACTTTGCTGCATGTAGGAACAGCGTAACAACGTTATTTTGTATGCCTACGTTGGCTGGTTGCGACTAGTTCGGTGGTTGCTCAGCAGAGCCGGATCGACTATGATGCCATTATCATTTGAGATTATGTGTAATTTAAGGTGATCAATGTGGTGACTGCAAAAATATGGGGATTTAGACCCTTTCTAATTGACTTTGATCTGCCGCCAGCTTTCAATAAATTCTGGGGAAAAAGAGCGAAGAATGAGCTCGGCAAGCTTGCCATGTTAGGACAAAGACGCGAGACACCGGAAGGGAGCCTTGATCCCGCACGAAATTAGAAACCGCCGTCGAGTGCCGTTGAATACCGGCCAGGCGGACATCCCTACATGAAGGCACCGGTCGGCGACAGTGCAGGGATTCGAAGCATAGGCAAACGCGAGAAAATATTTACCCGACAGTCGCAAAGGGTCCTCCAGAGGCTAAAAGACAGAACGGCTAGCTACAACTAAACTGCAAACTGCAAACCAGCTCGCCTAAACATTCTACCGCCTCGCAGCTGACTAGAGTTTTCAGTGATACTCGGGTGATATCTGCAAATAGTCAGTTGTACGCAAGACATGCTGGGAAAACGCAAAAAAGACAGCGATTCCCCTGAATTAAGATGAAACCACGAGACATCATCGAAGAAGATCAAAATCTAGTAATTAATTGTAATTTACACTTTCCTTGATACAACGGAAACACTAGCACAGCAAAAAATTAAACTGTTATAAAACTGCAAGACTATCCATGGAGACAGAAACAGGAAATCTACTACATCGTCTTCGAAACGTCTGCCTCAATGCATTATATGAATTACAGCTCGCAAAAGCAAGACTGAAAAATAAGATAAAAATAATAAAAGAAAAAAAGAATCCCCTCCAAACAGTTCATAACAAGTAGGTGAGACGGATGCAAAAGTAGACAGAATGCAAAAGTAGACAGACGTATGCTTATATCAGTCCGCAGTTGCGCAAGTTTTCCTGAATGATAATATCGTTCACGGCGGCCATGACGAACCGGATCTGCGTGGTGTCTGTAGCGCAGGTGAAATGCGTGTAGACTTGCTTCGAGTCCGACTGGTTCAGCGAGACAAACCTGCTTAAGATGTAGTCGCAAGCCAGACTGTAGTCTTCCTCCTCTGTTTCTGTTAGCTCAGTTCCAGAAGGCAATTTGCAAAAAAATTTACCATGATAGTCAGGGAAAAAATTTCGTAGCGGCGAGTGTGGCAACTTCTCCTTGAATAAGTCGATTTTGTTCAAAAACAAGATAATCGACGTCTTGACGAACCATCTGGAGTTGCAGATCGAGTCAAACAACGTAAGTGCTTCTTGCATCCGGTTGACAGTCTCGTCTTCAAACAGGGTCTGGTCGTACTCTGAGATGGCAACGAGAAAAAGGATGGTGGTGACGTTCTCAAAGCAGTGGATCCACTTCTTTCGTTCAGAGCGCTGCCCGCCGACGTCAAACATGCGATACGTGAGGTCGCCTATAATGAATGTTGTCTCAGTGATACCGGTTGTCTTCACACGCGAGCGCAAGATATCTTGGTCGTTAGGCACGTAGGCGTGGCTCGATATGCGCTCGATCGAGTCAAAGTAGTACTGCGCGGAGTCGTTCAGCTGGTACTCTCGCGACCGGCGGAAACATTCTTGCACGCCCTCGTCCTGCCAAAGCTTCTGGATAGCGAGACCGACCTGATCGGGCAGAGTGTCGCCTTCGATCTGGTTCGGCTGGCTGTATATCAGCTGCATATACTGCTGCTTTGACGGCTCGGCGAACCTGATCTCGAGACTTTCCATGGCGTCGAGTATAACCTTCATCGACTGGACTGTGTTCGAAAAGATGATATCGCGATAGCTGAGCTTCTCATCACTTGAGTACGATCCCTCGTGTATCAGTTTCATCTGCTTCAGAATCGTTGACTTGCCCGACTCACCAGCGCCTACACATTAGCATGTGCCACCAAACAGTTTGACAAAACTCTTACCAAGTAGCAACATCTTGATCTCATTTCGCTGATTCATGCGATCCTTTCTCAGCTGGTTCTCAATCGCATCGTTCCTCTGCTTTCCCTCCTTGTCTTCAACGCTTACATTGCAACCCATGTTGTGTTATATGTCTTCTAATAAAATTGATAAACGCTCACGTTGCCACCGTAGAACTCGTCCGCTATTACTAATATCCTTCTGTCGGGACAGTTTTAAGCTATCAGCTAAGAATCCAAAAATCTTCTAGCAAGCCAAACTGCTGACCAAAACAAAGCAAAGAACCAAAAAAATCTCGCTAATACTTCAGTAAGACAGCCCGAAAAATTTAAAAAGATGAAAAACAAAATTCAAGAAAGACGACTGTGAAAAAAAGGAGTTTGAACAGTTGGAAGAAAAGGAGTTTGAGAGAATTCGAACACAATCGTGAAATACGAGCTAGAGTAGGGGAAATGAAAAAGCCTACTGGGCGAGGAAGGGCAAAAAGGCTCAAGCGTTCTGGGTTTGTCTCTAAAATGTAAGATCCAGCCTCAAGGAGACGATTTCTCAAACTAACGCACGCTGATATGCGGCCTCTACAAGTGCATGCACTTTCCTCTACCTGGATTTGCTCCTGTCCAGCCTACTTGAATCTCTTTGTTGCTTTCTATACATCTCAACAGCCAAATCTACATCTACAAAGACAATGGTAAAAGTCGAGAGGTGGCGTTGCACACATTCCTCGGGCTCCTCGAGACTTTACCCTAACAACTCGCCTCGAAACATTAGCAATTGCAAATGTCTTGCTACAGCCACAAATGCAGATGCAGATGCAGATGCAGATGCAGATGCTTTCATTGCCTGAATGCAAGATCGCTAGCATCTTAATTAAGATCACTATGGTAGTAGATCAGCTTGTTCCATGTAGACAAATTTCGAGTTCGCGGGTGACTTGTGGCTGTAACTCTCTTAAATGCGTAACTTTAAACATCACGTTTTCACTAAATTGCATGCATAGTGCATATATCAATATAAATTTAGAGCTGTGTGCTAGCCGCATGCAAATTGCCTACCATTCGTATTCTATTGGCTTCACGCGAGCGGACGCGAACTTTCCGCCAGCTGGAGGGGATGGAGTGCTTCCAGGAAGCTGCTAAGTTGCCCTTATAGCTCTTGAAAGCAATAGTAAGCATTCTGTTGACCGATCGAGGCGTAGCGCAGAACACCTGGTTTCAATTCAGCACGGTTTCTATCGCTGGAATGGTCCTTCCCAACTGGTTCATTCCTTCCAGACCATCAGGAGTTTCTTTATGGATACCCCTGTTCTCGCCAAGTGGCACTTGTCAAGAGTCTTTATTTCAAGCATAGGGACGCTTTGCCGGCAAGGCCAAGCATAGTGCTTCATTTCGCATGCACAAGGCAAGAACATATTTGTCATTTGCCCAATAGTTGCTCAGGGGTCACCTAGACCTATAGGTCAAATCTAACTCAGGTTTCCTCAATAACATGAGATTCGCTATTAATCCAGAGAACTAGCATTTACGGTGGTTTGGTTTCTGGCGCCGACTTGATAGAATGTAGAAATGTATGTAATCCAACTCAACTTCGCAATTGGGTTATTCCCACCGCGTTAACAAGCGCTACATCGCGGCAGATCAATAGTCACAACAGAAACGAAAGAATCCAAATGAACTGGAACGGGTACAAAACGGGTTCAAAATTTTCGTAACACTTATCACCACTTAACTTATGAGTCTATGCAATTTAGCAAGAAAGCATGCCATGGCTTTTTGTGGACATGCGATTTTATTTTTCGATCCCAAAAGTTACTATAGAAGATTAAATTATATAGTCAATCGTAGCTGCTGATCGCCATCCCACAGACTGACTTAGAATACAGCCAGATCCAAGCAAGTTCGCTCTACTGCATTGCTCATCGAACAAATCGTCGAGTTTATCGGACTTTTCGATGACGTACTCTTGCCGCGGGCTCGGCCTAAAATTTGAATATCTAGCCTTGTCAGCATCAGTTACCGAACGGATCAACCGGCACAGCCGGATTTTCCAGGAATACTTACAACGTAGATGGCGTACAAAATACCGGGAACCCATCCGAGAATGGTCAGCAGAATGTCGATCAGAAACTGAGCTCCGCATCCAGTCTCGAGGAACACCCCAAGAGGAGGCAGAATGAAAGCTACTATGTTAGCCAAAGTCTCTGGCCATGAGATTGAATGCGACTCCGCGAACCGTCTACAAATCATCTGCACGTCAACTGCATATAGCTCACTATGCACTACACTACTTACAACGCGCAGCGGACTCGGAAAATCGCTTCATCGTCGCTTCTTCTCTATTTCTTCGTTCTCTTCGGTCCCCAATGGTAACATACCAATTATAAGCTTAATAATATCTGAAGCAGTAATAGCCATTTCGCAAGGTAGCAATCGATTTGTCGCTTATTGATATTTTTTTTAATGATAGAATGAAATTCCAAGTAAACTCGAGAGATTTTCTTGAAAGATGATAGGATTTATGGTGGTTTATGATAGCGGTAAACACGGCGAGAAAAACAAGTGTATTTATACTGCCAATCATTCACGTAGTGTATGCACTTTGTCTGCCGTGGGTGAATTCGTACAAGTTTTTCATTGTGACGTCGGCCAGATTCGTCTAGCGAATTTGTGCTAACTTGCTGCGCCACATAACACGCCATCATCTTGCAAAGCCACTTTCTAATTATTGCTATTAACACGGCGATCACTGCGATCAACATTATGCGGGCATGGCCTTTGTCCAACTGTCCAGCATGGCCTTTGTCCACCTGTCCACCGAAGTACATACGTAATTGCATCTTGTTGGTTCTAGCTGTCTATATAGATGTTTGTCAGTGTCCGAGGAATTGTACGTGGGCTGATCTATCAGTTTTCGAGATGAATAAATGCACGAGATCGGACCTAGCCTCTTCTCTAGATCAGATCAACCGAATCCCGACCGCGTATACGCCTCTCATTTCAAGTGACTTCTTGGATTATTGGACGTCAATTGTAGCTAGAGCTTCCTGCTAGCGGTAGAGAAATGACTGGGAATCGAGACGTACGCCAAGAGGCCCGAGATATCCAGACAATGACGTATTCCTCCCAAATTTTAATTCCTCGGCATTAGTCAAGCATCACTAGTGAGCTATCGGTTTTGACAGGTCAGCAGAACCGTACACAACAGATTGTGTTAAAGCTTTTATGCGTAAAATACTTCTATGTATTCCATGACGTCGAATTCTAGCGTTCCCCGTTCTACGTCTTACTCAGGATTGCCAAATATGGCTCTACCACGGTAATAGCGTCTGTATCACAATAAATTAAATTAGCTTTGATACGTGTTGCTGTCTTGATATAGTACTTGGAACGACTATTGCGATTGACACGCGTACTGATCTATTAATAACTTGAACTCATATTACACGGTCATTACAATAATACAACCCGGAGCTGCATGTAAAGCGAGCTCGGTAGAATGCGCTCAGAAAGCACGAGGAAAAAAAAAAACGCAAATATGAATAAAAGAGCCAACGCCGTAACAAAAATGTGCATAGATGAAGGATCAAAGTTACATTGGCAACTCGCTGGCGTTCCAGGGAAGGCCAAGGCTCTTGAACAGCCGCAGCTGGGTGTTCCTCCACACCTGTCTCTGCTCCGAGAGCGTAAATAGCTTCTCGACCTGCGGAATGTTCAGGTCCTTCACTAACTTGGACACACTAAACGATATTGCACTGGTGTCATTAAAAGTTTCGCCGGTAAGCTCTGTAGCGGCATTTGCATTCGTTAACGGGACATGCTCGTGCTGCTGCGCTCTCAGCGTAGCAGTCTTGTTCAACACCTTTTTCAGCAGACTGGGTCCTCCTGCGGCCGGCTGTCCCAGCCGGCGCGACCGACGGGTACGGATCTGCTCTTCCTGCTTCGCCAGCGCCATCAGCAAAATCGTAGATTTGAACTCGTGCATGGACTGCGCTTCGCAGCCAAGGCTCAGAACGTAGTTATCAATGATCCGGCGCCATTGCGGCGGCGTCAGTGGCACCACTTTGAGGTCTTTGGCACCTTTGGAACCTTTAGCAGCCTTCTGATAGCGGCATTGACGGTACGGCTTGCCTATGCAGCTACGTAAGGTAGCAGTGGCCAGCTCTTGCCTACGAACCATAGATATTTCGTACTCTGCGTATATGTTTGAGCTGGATAGCTTTTCAACTATCTCATCGTCTTGTACGGTTAGTCGCATTCAAACCCTCGAAACTTGTGAAATATACCTGAGGCATCAAAAGGAAGATGCACCATCTGAAAGCCCTCTTCTCTGATGAAAGGAAGCTGTGTCCAAGCCGGCTTGAGATCATGCACATAGCAAAGTGACCTGAGATCGTTCTTCTCCCAGTCGACCAAATTCCGTTTTACAAACGATGGCCTTTGCAACTTGCAGTCCAGCATCTGAGTGCTCGACGTGCCGTACACGTGCTCGACCAGTGCCGTGAACCTATCCTTGGCTACCGGAATCGACTCAATGAATGCCGTGGATAGCGAAGATACAGACGACGACGGCGAAAGAGACGCGACCGGGTTCACGTACTTTTTGATTGATGCCAGCAGCTCAGATCCAAGGATCGGGGGGAAAAACCGAAACAACTCCACAGGATAATACTTTGCGAACGACTCCGGCCACGGTAGCACCTCAAGCAGCGATATTCGCGGGTACACAGCTGAGCTGACCGACACTATCTCTACAGTACCGTCAAACTCGTCGATATCGGTCAATGTTTCAGACGATATCTCGCGCACTGGCAGCGGCCTCGCTTGTCGTCCTGCAGCTGAAGACCCGCCCTTGCGCGGCTTCACATCATCTTTCGGGCTGTCGACGTGAGCCTGGACGTGGGCCTCCGCCTGGGCCTCCGCCTCCGGCTCGAGCGTGAAACTGTCTATACGGACCACCTCAACGTGCTCAAATGTCGAGCTCTTCAGCTGCCTCTGCCGGCGAGACCTGTGGAACGTCTGCAGCAGGGAGCGTTCAGACATTGCACTTGTCAGAACAAAACGTGTGTTATTCGTGGGAACAGTAGAAGGAACAAAAGAGAAAAAGTGTGTTCTTTTGGCAATGTGACAATTATATAAGCATTTTAATAGACACACAGCTTATTCAGAATCCAGTTGAGATCCCCTTGTATTATAAAGGCAACGTCCAGCTCTGCATACAGATCAGAACAAAATAGCAGAGATCAATGAGTGAAAAGACCGGAAAAATACAAACTAAAATACAAGCCGGAGTAAAAAATTCGGCATCACACACATTATATTTTCGAAGTCTAGATTGTCGGCCAGAAAATCTATAATTACCGTTACTTTCGGAACGGTAATTATGCTAGCACGCTACCTTCGCCGATTACTCATTCCATTTTTGTTCCACTCCAACCGCGTATTTCCGCTCCCCTTTGCTAGATTACACTTATTTGGGTCACAACATAATAAATAGTCGAATCCACCAACACGCGGTCTATTTGCGATCTTGTCGTCGTAAACCGCCTTGTAGGTACGTCTTCAAGAGATAGCAGCAATAGAAATGCCGAAAAGGGCAGTGCAAAGCTGCCGAGGAAAGAGAGACACTAAAATATTCCTCGGTCTCTCACGGATTCTCGAGGAGTTTCTATGTGACCTTAAACCGATTCCGCGATACTCGGCTCTCCATCATTCACGATATCTTTTATTGTAATCACGCCGGTCGCCGGGAGGTCTAGCCTGGAATCCAATGCTCCTTCCGCTTGCCCTCACGGGTCCGTGATCGATGAGCGGCTCTGCCACTTGCCTGCGGCTACTCTGGGTCTTCGAACTAAACACCGGACTGCCTACAAGTTTCTCAATCTACATCCGTAGCCCACTCTGAAGGGTCCCATTGTCACCAAGGCGTAGACTCATAGCCTCTAGCGATTGCGGACAGACATCTACACATAATGACGCTTTTGCTATCGTTCACTAGAATCCAATCCTCCACTGAAGCTGGACCGAGAGAGTGGTTGGCTAGCAGTCTTCGGTCGTCTTCACACTATTTCCCCACTAAACCGGGAAACTCTATTGTACACTAGTCTAACACCGTTCGCCCGCTACTTTTGCGGCAACGGCTGCACTTCTGTTAGTAATTCCGATTGGTTTCAGTTTATATTTGTACTCGCACACTGACACAGTGGATCATAAATTTCGGTAACAGTCGGAGTCTTCGAAGTCTCACCGTAAGATCATGGTCATGACGTATCTAACCATTACTATCCAGCAAGTAACACCTAAACGGATAATGCACCGATATGGTGACCGCTAAACATTGACCTGCTTGGGATATGACGTGGCAAAGAGCAATAAGAACATACGATGTATGGGAACTCGTAAAACTTTTTAAAACTTAAAAACACTTCGGGACTCATCGTACATCCTTATTTACATCCCAAACGTAGATCATCTCGTCCCAACCTGTCGTGCAGACCCATCCCTCCTGGCCCCATAGACTCCAGTCACAGCCAACGACAAATTCACGATGCTTATCCCAAACGCCTATCAATGCTCCTGACCGACCAGCTCGGCCAAACCCGGCTTGGCCCTTCACTGACCTGTCTTCCCATACTCGGGCGGTCATATCGTAGCTAGCAGACAATAAGATGTCTGGCCGGTGAGGGGACCATGCTATCTTGCGAACCGCATACTCGTGTCCTATAAACTCGTTTATTGGCGCAACACTGGCCGCGGCAGCTGCTCCGCCGCTGGAGATCGCTGGAGATGGAACCTGTGAAAAGTACCGAATATCCCAAACCTTTATTGTGCGATCCACACTAGACGTAGCTAGCACATCGGGTCGGTACTTGTTCCAGTCCAGCGACAGGATTTCTGCGCCGCCATGTGCAAATACCGAAGTAATAGGATGGCTGCCAGCGCGAGGATCCCAGAGGCGCAGGAACGAGTCTGAGGAGCACGACGCTAGCAGCGACGGCCTGTGCGGCGAGAACTGTGCAGTGTACGTGCACGATGGAGCGGTATTATTCGGGCGCATCGTCAAGAGCGACCGACTTGTTGTCGGAGACCACTATATGGTTAGCTTGCTTGTTAATTTCAGAACTGAAATAAATATACAATTTTGATAGCACCATCCCAACTACTGCTGCAAAAAGTGGCTTTGTTTAAAAGGTCCCAGTTTACTGAGAAGACCTCACGGGTATGCTCTCTCCAACTCTGGATAGGATATTGCTGCGTTTACCATTAACACTTTTAACAGAGTCTATAATGACACAAGAAACGTACACTCAGAGTGATATCGAACAGCTTCACGCTGCCGTCCCCAGTAGCGACAGCAATCTGATTCTCGTGGCTCTCAGACCAAGCCAGATCAAAAAGTCCATCCTGCGTATCGAAATGCTTCTCCTCGACAATACCGTTCGCCGTCAGCCCGAGAACATACAGGCGGCCATTTCCCACGAGACCAAAGTTTGCAGATGTTGCGCACGCCAGGCGCGAGTCGAAGAACGGCGAGTACGCCACGGCGTAACCATTAAATCCTACCGTCCGAAAACTGTACATTATTTTTAAGACGTAGACTAACTTATGGCCTTAATGCACCGGAGAGTAGATATGTGCGTGAGTTAGTCTCTGTGAGCTAACATGTGTCTTGATTTCAAGTATGCACAGAACCCTTCTGCAAACACAGTAAGTCCACAAGTTTTTCCCTATTCGCACTCTCTGCGAAGGAACTAAATGTAATTCCCGGTTTATCTCGACCAAACCTGTGTTTTTGTGCCGTGAATCATTTGCATGGCTCTGGCGTAGCGGTTGATTGTCGGTTACCCGGATGAATGAGGACGTTAACCATTACATCGGCATAAAGCTAGCGACGTTTTGGATACAGAATGCCGCATCCAACCAAAAAAAATAATCTTAACTCAGTCTTAGGTCATCATACCGAGTTTGCATTGTAACGACACAAGGCAATTGTCCAGACTAAAGCAGAGCAAAATCATGATTTTCCGACGGTCTATGAATCTGTTATCAGGGAGGATTTTGGCTGTCTCGAAGCGATGGAATTCTTCTGATAGTGGGGTACCAAAAGGCGGCAAGGGCGGCAGGCCGAACACCAAGGAGTCTCGCAATAAATGGCGAGAGATGAGCGCTTCAGACATCTGGACGAGCTCATCGCAGCCGCCGACAAAGAGCGGTTCTGCTGAGAATGTCTCTGGAAAGGAGGATATTGTGCGAACGTTGTTGAACTCTACGACCATTGCAGGATCGCCAAAAGACAGCACTAGCAGGACGGCCCCGACATCTACATTTGCTACAAGCAATGCTCAGGGGACAAGCGACGACATAGAGATACCGATACCGGCGGGACGGGCGATGGGCTCGAACTCGCTGCTGCGAGCGCTGGAAGAGAAGAACTTTGACATGCTGGAGAGCAAGCAAGGAGGAGCGTCGGCGATTCCCATGCAGAAGAAAGAGGTGCGATACATATTGCATGCGCTGTTTTCGAAAAACAATACACACTTGACGCTGTCGGCAGAGTACCTTGACCCGTCCAACTGGTCGCTGAGGTCATTGCAGGAGGTCAAGATCTCAATGTCGGCAGGCGCAGGAGGGTTCAAGAAGTCGCAGCGAGGCGAATTCGAGGCCGGCTACCAGGTCACAAGATCAATGTTCACCAAGATGGAGCAGGCCAAGATGGTTCACTCGCGCGACAACAATCGGCCTCTGCCGCTGGAGATTATCATGCGGAATTTCGGCCCGGGAAGAGAAGCTTTTCTGTCAGTCCTGAACAGCAAGGAGGGATACAGGGTTCGCCAGACGACCACCAGAGTCTCCGATGGCACACGGCTACGGCAGGGAGGAGTCAGGTCCAAGAACAGAAGACGTATTTAGGTGCACATTAACAGGCATTACGTCTGACTGTAAATGAGTTGTAAATAGATCCATAACTTACCTACTTACATGTATCTTCTATGTGCCGCCATATGTCATGTCCACCGTGCATGCTTTGTGCCACATGTTTATACGTTCCCAGCTACATTCACATCCTGCAAGTTCAAGACGATCAGATTACAAGCCAAGCGCCTGAAGAATAATGAATAATGCCGATGTCGGTCAATTTGCATGGTGATCTCCGGGTAATGCCTTTAAGTTTATGCTAAATGATGCGTTTGTGCAGTTTTGATTAATGAGCACCAAGGCACGGCTTTCCGCCATGTCTGAGAAGCTTGCCTGGCGCTTTGCAAGAGGCCGCTGCTGTAGCTGGCCGAGGAAGTGGCAGCTACGAAATAGCGCGACGAACGCAGCTTACAGGATCATCAAAGAATGTAAGGCACTAAGACCACCATGTGACTATTTTGGTACAATGATGATTTATTTGCTAAGCTAAGTCAAGCCCGAACGCTAAGAAATCCGTTGTCTCGTTTGCGCGACAACAATGCCTTGCAATTTTATTTATTCTCACCAAGCTGCGACAGACCATTGGCTATGTCATGATTATGAGAGATGTGATCTGGAGATCTCTAATATCTGATTCCGCAGGTACGAAACGGGGTTGTAGAGGCAAAAGGCAAAATTTTTGGAACGTGAAGAAATTAAAAAGCCAAAATGAGGTTGTCCGCTAGTTGCGATTGCCGTTTCTAGCCAGAGCGTACATCCCCACTTCAACTTTCCCCATTTCGAGCATCGTCGTTTTCTGTTCTTCGCCGTACTCTTTTAAACACGCATTCTTACTTGTTCATCTTCTTCTGTTATTTGATTTTTATCCAGTCTTCTGACTTTTATCCAGTCTTCTGACTTTTAGAATATCAGAAAACAAACTATCAGTAACTAACAGCACCTAGGAAGTGTCTGTTTGTGTTCTTTGTGTATCTGGTTGATCTGTTTTTGTGCTTTATAAAACTTGATCGCCATTAAAAGGTGACCTGTCAACTGAACCCCAGAGTTCAGTCTCAATCTCTTGTCGCTGATCATAATATCGGAAAAAGGTGCGAATCATGATGTCTTTTTCTCGTCGTGACGTTAAGAACCATGTCCTGTTTGAAATCTCGACGGAAACTGCAAACAGAGGTGAGTACTTTCAAGTTTATACCTCACGTTGGCCGAAGGTCAAACGTTTCAAAGGCGATCTTTGCAATGCCTGATTCGAGTTATCCTGTGTTTGCGTTGTGCTGTATAGTTGTGCTGTATAGTTGTGCAGCGGGATCGGTGCTCGTGTAAACTTGTTTCTTTGTCCGGTTGGTTGTTTGCGACTAACAAGATAGTCGGCGGTATCTACTCGGTGATCAAGTCCAAGGCTCCTATCACTACCGCGGAATACAGGGACCGATATACTCTTATCGGTCCATGGAATAGAAAAAGTGTATGGATCACTCAGTGAAGTCTAGCGATCATTCTAACAGGTGTAGGCAGCAATCGAGGTCGAGGAGCTCTCTCCGACCGACCCTTACTTGATCGAGACTCTCGCTTCTATGTCACAGCGAGGTGTCAAGTACCTGTATGGCAGATGGCTGATAGAGGGTGCGCATTTCTGATCGCTTGTTTCATGACACTTTTGTTAATCTTCCGATTAGGTGCTCCGAGAGTCTTACTTTTTGATACCGGTCCAGCGTACGAGCATCTCGATGAATGGAAAACTGATCTCTGGAACGTTGCTGGTATTCCAGCCCCTCCTGGAGACAGCGAGACCAATGAGGCTGTTGTCTTTGGATACCTTGTCGCATGGTTCCTTGGAGAGGTATGCTTAAGTTGTCGACTATTCGCACTACGAAAGCCAAAATGCTGATATGAGATAGTTTGTTTCTCACGATCGCACTCGTGCTGTCGTTGCTCATTTCCATGAGTGGCTCGCCGGTGTGGCTTTGCCATTGTGCAGAAAACGTCGGATTGATGTCACCACAATCTTCACAACCCATGCCACCCTCCTTGGCCGTTATCTCTGTGCCGGATCAGTCGACTTTTACAACAATCTGCAGTTATTCGACGTCGACTCTGAGGCAGGAAAGCGCGGGATCTATCACAGATACTGCATTGAGCGTGCTTCTGCCCACTCTGCGGATGTCTTTACAACCGTGTCCCATATAACCGCATACGAGAGTGAGCATCTACTCAAACGTAAGCCTGACGGTGTTCTTCCGAATGGACTTAACGTTGTCAAGTTCTCCGCTGTACACGAGTTCCAGAACCTTCACGCCGTGAGCAAGAACAAGATCAACGACTTCATTCGAGGACATTTTTATGGTCACTATGATTTTGATCTAGACAACACCCTGTACTTCTTCACTTCCGGACGTTATGAGTATCGCAACAAAGGTGTCGACATGTATATCGAGTCTCTCGCACGATTGAACCACAAGCTCAAGACTGAGAACTCCAATAAGACAGTCGTCGCTTTTATCATCATGCCTGCCCAGACCCATTCTTACACCGTCGAAACTCTCAAAGGACAAGCGGTCAACAAAGCTCTTCAAGATACTGTCAGCGAGATTCAGCAAAGTATTGGCCGCCGTCTTTTTGAGAGATGTGCACGTTACAATCACGACAACAACAAAGATTTTGGCCCCGAGCTGGACGATCTACTCACTGGAGGTGACAAAGTGCTTCTCAAGCGACGAGTTTTCGCCTTGAAGAGAAACTCCCTTCCGCCCATTGTGACTCACAACATGGCCGATGACGCCAATGATCCAATCCTGAATCAAATCAGACGAGTTCAACTTTTCAATCACTCGTCTGACAGGGTAAAGATCATATTTCATCCTGAATTTCTCAACAGCAATAACCCAATCCTGTCGCTCGATTACGATGATTTTGTGCGTGGTTGCCATCTGGGCGTCTTTCCTTCGTATTACGAGCCGTGGGGATACACTCCTGCGGAGTGTACCGTCATGGGAGTGCCTTCGATTACCACGAACTTGTCTGGATTCGGTTGTTACATGGAGGAGTTGATTGAAAACGCGTCTGATTACGGCATCTACATTGTGGACCGTAGAAGTAAGGGCGTAGATGACTCCATCAATCAATTGGCTCACTATATGTTCCAGTTCACGGTTAAAAGTCGTCGACAGCGTATCAACCAAAGAAATAGAACTGAGCGACTCAGCGATCTACTGGACTGGAAGCGTATGGGACTGGAGTATATCAAAGCTCGTCAACTAGCGCTTCGTCGGGCATACTCCGCTTCTTTCGATGACACTGAACCAATGGCATTCTTTGATGGAACTGAGATGAAGGTGTCCAGACCGCTCTCTGCTCAGGCTTCACCCAGAGATCGCACCGGAATGATGACACCTGGTGACTTTGGTTCACTTCAGGAGTTACATGAAGGTCTCAACACCGATGACTACATCGGGTTTAAACTCCCAGAAGAAGAGGAAGACGAACATTATCAATATCCTTTATATTTGAAGAAACCCGAGACTAAAACAAACGGGCATTAATCTAGATATAGGACAGATCTTTGATAGACTGACGTTCCGAGATTTCCTCGATAGAAAAGTTACTCTCAGCAGAACTCAAACCTCTTAATATTTACATCCACTAAAATTCGTTAGAAATATTTATTCGCCTATTTTGTCTGCTTTCTCGCTACTAGTTTTTATCATTTTTCAAGAAGTATTAGAGAAGAGTTTTTTTTGCATTTTGTGCATTCAGCTGCTCATTTAAGCTCTTCTGTACTCTCCTCATTCGTGTTGTCATTTTTGGAGCTGTCCGTTGATCTATTTGAATGATATTGCCCAGCATGCTAAATACTTTCCAATATGATATGCTGATTCTAAAAGCGATATGCTCTTAATTGTTGCTTTACAAATGTATTTTAGTATTTTTGCAATAGTATCATATGCAATTTTTGTGAGTATATGTTCATTGTCCAGAAACTAAAAAAAAAAAGACTAGAAAGTGTCTGAGACGTGTCGTGTACAGACGTTGACTTATACGATCAACTCTCGGTATAACGATACTCGATATAACGAAAAATATCTGTAGAAATGGACGAGCGATAACTCGACCGGAGTGGAGTGAATCACTCCACTTGTTTAAATACATCTGTCGTTGACTCACGACAAAACCGAGCAGGACGCTCATCATTCTCACGGTACCCGTTTAGAATGTGAATGAAATTTAGGCATGCTACAACATCTCGGTTCCACAGCCTGCTGAGCGTATGCCTTCATGGAGCGGAGTAAGGGTTGTTGTGTTGCATTGGCTAAACGATAATCTACATTCGCGTTACTCATTAAATCATAGGCTCGACCACTGAGATATTTGGCCTGAACTAATGTTTCGGCCTCTATTGTTGAGACCGGTTTGTAGAAACACGAGAGCGAAGGTTAGATAAATCGGTGTATATGATTAGAGATCGAGTAAGGAGGGTAATATATTATATAACGAAATCAACGTCGTGTAGGTTTATGTATCATTCGAAGTTTACGTACGTATTCGAACTGTACTTCCCATTTGGACTCATCGACGCCTCTCTAACCACCACTTCATTACCAGCTACCACTTCTGGTAGAACCACTGCAAATGTCGTATCCTCCTCATCCATATTCTTATAACTACAATACCTCTCCAGACTCTTTGACGTCACTGTCTCCAGGATTGGGATCGCCAAACGCGCAACCACCTCCCCCACTTCCGCCTCTTCCTTCGCATTCATCCTCTCATGCTATGGCATCGCAATACGCACAACATCCTGCCCAATTACAACAGAGTCTGCATTCGGGATTTCAACAAGTAGCGAGTCCGATATTTGGTAGGGAAAGCATGGAATTTGACTATCGTCTACCTTCATCGACAATTTCGCCCTCTCAATCTCCTTCACCCTACATTTCGTCGACCTCTGGTAGTGACGGCGTTCCGCCGGCTCTACCACCCAAGAGACCGCCAGCTCTGCCTGCGCAACCTTTTGGTTATGGCTCAAGGACGGAAATGAATTCGTATGTCACCGATTGCTTCTTATCTGTAGATACTAACTGATATTACTACTAGACCGATGCTGCCTTCCTCTACATACAGCGGCGCGAGATCGCCGTCGGCTTTCCATCCAGATGATGGAAGCGCAAGCTCCACTAGCGGTTTTGGGACACCCAACAGTGTGTCGTCTGAGGCCATGTCCAGGGCTGGAAGTGCCACTCCTCATGCTGGTTTGGCTAGTTCGATGACACCGAAACCTTTTCTGCCGGAATGTATCTTGAACAAAAAGTACGAGAGAAGTTTCAATATTTCAAATAGTAAAATATGTCTAACAAAGAGCAAATAGTAAGCAAGAGTTAACGGAATTGTTGAAAAACGAAGAACTATTGCATGCACTGTTTCTAGAGACACATCCAACTGCGCAGAGTATTAAGAAGCAAGTTCTCGATCTTTCGAACGGAATAGAGGAAACATCCAGTATAACCGATCTCTATCTGCGATATGTCGTCAGTTGCTGACTTGCCCTTAGATAATATATTATCAAAGAAGGATACATTACAAGAATTTCGCTCAACTGCTGAAAGAGAACTACAAGAGGTGAAATCTCTAGAAAAGCAGTGGCATGAGCACGAGCGGCAGATGTACCTCGCTCTTAAGGTAAGAAACATTTTTTCACACAATTCACATTCTTCGTTATTCCAATCCTTTTTCATCATAAGAATGACGGCTAGATATGCTGACGAGAAAATATAATAGCCGTTTTCATCACCCGCGTTGCATCACCGATTACAAATTGCCACCACCGAGGCAGAAACTTTATCAGAGACCCTAGCGGCTAGCTTTCTGGATGGTGGACGGATGGTATATATTCTTTCGCTAGTTTATGTGTGCGGGATCTGATCACTAACCATTTGTCACTATCAGGATATATCGGACTTCGTAAAGGATTATAGACGCGAACGAAAGGTGTATCACTTGAGGAAGGAACGAACACAGCGATGGGATGAGGAGCGTGTAGGGGGGAGTGGAATTACACGGTAATTTTAGATGTGTCAGGAGAATATTCTACAAGCAATACTTGAACCTCAAGTACAGACGCATGAGAACTAAAAAATGATTGTTGGCAGCAACTCACAATCTTGATGTCTGCGTTCGCGAACAGCTCTTTGAAAGTATCTTCCCTTGCAACTAATCATGATTCTATGAACAGCTGAATTTGCGAAAGATTAAAAAGCTTTACGTGTTATCTCTCTATGAAAGAATTAAATGTTCACTTGATCCCCAAAGTAATAATTCATGGCAAACAGAAAAAATGAAAAATGAACAATAGATAACAAACAATCCTAATAAAACGCCTTTATAGACCATCGAAACACGGCCAGACAACGGAGGAAAATAAGAGTAAAGCCCGTAATTTAAGTGCAATAATAAATATATTACCAGTGCCGTACAATTATGAGATGCTCCTCAAGCGCAGCTGTCAACCGCCGCAGATCATGCCGACTAATGTTTTCACGAGCCGGAACCTTTTCGAATGGGAATTTTCCGGTCATATATTGGCCAGCCTTGCCAAAGAGCTCAATTAAGTCCGGCGACTGTCCATCCAGCACCTTGTCTATCCACTTGCGTTCTTTGACATTTGCTCGGTCTGGCTCCAAAAGAACTGTATCCTCTTGAGCATCAATCTCCGCCTGTACTTCTTCATTGCGATCTTGGCAATCGTTGACATTCGAATCGAAAGACAACTGCTTAATGATTAAAGCTTCATAAGGCTCCCTGTCTTCATCTCTCCCTTCGTCGCCCGTGCGACTAACATTTTTTCCTACAACCCCCTTGGAGGCGATCCTCTCCCGTAGCTCGTCGTGGAGAACAGCAATTTTTACTTTTCGAGAGATGCGCAGCCAAACATAAGTGTGAAGCTGTGCAATGTATCCGAACCTCAGTAACCACGCGAGAGCTTGTAGATACATGTCCCGGCTGGCACGATTTGGAATAAAACTGGCGAACGCCTTTGGTTCTGACGAGGATAGGTCAGCTAAGATGCTGGCTAAACTCGGCATCGCAGGGAAGTTTTTCGCGTAGATCCGAGCATGTCGACGTATCCTAAAACAAATAGTCAGTCTGCTGATCGAAGTCCAAGGACTCTGCCCTCATGAACCTATCATACCTTTTGATAGGCGCAGTGGGCGCAACCACATATATTCCTCGTTGATGCAATGGGGTTATAGCTCTCGCACGGCGCCAATAAATCAAGTGTCGCGCGTAATTTTCGACTTCCTGTAGACTCAGATCGGCATTAATTGCGATCTTAAACAATCTAAAGACAAATGCAATTAGCAATAGGCCAAAGGGAAAAGGAATTATAAAGTGTAAAACAGTTACGTTTTTCCTGGATTTATAAGACGGATGAATTTGGCAAGGGGACTATGTGGATCGGTCTGGATTGCCTTCACAATCTTTTCAGGATCATCAAGTAATAAAAGTGCGAAATCAGTGAAGGTTGGTTCTGGATCACTTGTCTTTGGATTGTCAATCAAGTCTTCGGTTGTGAGATAGAAACCGGCCACCTTTACTGGCTCGAGGATAGACGGCAAAGATCCAGATTGCATAGAAATCGGAATCTGGAACGAGCGGATGTTAGAGTTTATAACGACATTTGCTATGGACGATCTTGAAACAGCTAGGAATATTTGCGATAGTGCTAGGGCAAGCGATGACTTGGTCAACGCACGTGCCCACAACTCGTCTTCCGATAAGCCATTTGTCGCAGCGTACTCCCTGACTCCGAGTAGGATCTGCGCCTGTTTCCACACGTAGTCATGCTTAATTTGTTCCTTCAATAGACACTCTGAAAGCGGCGCGGCCACCGAGTTGTACATCTGGTCAATACGAGTATTGTACTCTAGCTCGGGAGGATTCATTACAAAAACAACATGAAACATCGACATGACATCTCCAGCCACCTTTAATTTTTGATTCTCTTTCTCGGCGAGCTCCTCGTGATCTTGTAGCTGTTGGACGTTTTCAACCGCCTGTGACACATCGCTTCCTCCCGACTCATCATCTAGCCGCAGATATGGAGGCGGTTCACGATTCCCTTCTGTACCTTTTTGCATTGCTGCTAGGAGATTATTAATCTCAACTTCGGGCGTTCGATTGACAGACGTGGTCGGCTCAGATTGCCCATTGCTCGAGATCGAGTTTTCCAAGTTCAAATTCGTGATCGAGCGTTCGAGAGCAAGACTAGCTCGTTCGTCATCTGAGTCCTCAAACATCCAGCGGTCAGTATCAGATGTGAACGACTTCATTGTTGAATTTTTCTTTCGAGAACGTATACGTCCCCACTTGCCGTCTGGCTGTACGTGAAGAGGAAGTCCTACAAACGCCAAATCTCCAACCGTGAACTCGAATTTGGAATCGCACATACTACGTTGCGGGCATAATAGAGACACCAAAAACTCAGAGTCATAACCAAACACTTTCTCCCAAGGATGTTTACCTCTTTCGCCATCACCTGTGTCATCGTGATAATCGTCATAGTCATCGTCATCGTCATCGTCATCATCGTCATCATCGTCATTTCCGTCATCATTTAACTCAATTCTTGGTAAATCATCGACAGAAGACCGTATGCTATCGTATTTCCCCGTTGGAGAGATTGGACTCGTCAGAGTCTCCACGCTGGCTCTACGAGATTGATCTCCATTGATGTGTTGGCCACCACCGGCATGATGTAACAGTTGCTGATGCTGTGGTAGCTTGTGTATACTTCCATTACGAGCCATAGAAGTTGACTTCAGCGCACTACTGAAATCAAGACTATCATTGATACTTGGCGTGCTTATTTGTATAGGTCCACCAGAGGGTGACACAATTGGTGAACCAAACAACGGCGTAGATATGATGGCGTTTAAGTTCGGAGAACCTGTCGAAGCAGCGATTGAGACCATGTCTGAGTTAGTGGTCGCTGCTGTTGGTGCCGACTCTCTTATCCTTGAATTGCTGAAGCTATAGATGTCATCCCTATTGCCATCAGTGCCATCAGCTTTAATGACGTGCGATGTCGATGCAACAGCCTGAGTCATCTCAATATCAAGCTTCACCTTTCCATCGGGCTCTTCATTCATAATCGGCGGTTCGGACATTGAAGATCTCCCATGTGGAGTGCTACTCCTGATCTGGGTTTGTGGAATGAAGTGACTAGCATGGCGCTGTGTCCTACGATGCCTTGTCGGTCTGCTATGGTAGCCGCTAGGTGACATCAACGAGCGAGACGTCGCCACTGCTCTTCGACTGAGACCATCGTCGCTGTCACCGGTGTTATTGTCATCCTCTCCATAATCATCGTCAAATTCATCATCGTCCCCGACAATATTGAAGTCCATGTCATCGTCGTCAGATGTTGATGTCGAGTCATAGGCAGACGAGACATCAGACAACGTCTCAGGAGAGTCTGTAGAAATGACCCTACCTGCCAATGCCTCCAGAAGTAGCGGAGATGTGGGCATCGTTCGAGGGCTTCGCAACAAAGAAGTGGAAGCAGCTACACTATGCCTCCCATCTCTTTCCGTACTGCTTGATCGAGAAGAGATCGCATTAGCGGCCTTGCGATTGTCTCGAGCGCGACCCCCTAATTTAACTGGTCCAGAATGACTTGCAATCTTAGGATAATCGAAAACAAATTGAGGGCCGTTCGGCGTGGAGATGACTAGCATCACCGAGAGCAGATGACTTCCTGTACTAGTAGAATCCATATCGCATTCGTCTTCGTCGTCGTAGGTGCTGCTGCAACTAATAATCTATGAAGTTGTAAGCATTACGAGCAAATTCCTATAGCTCACGAATCTGCAAGAGACTGGTACTATGGAAAGCACGGAGATCTTAATGTGCTGGCGTTGCAACTTGTGCTAGGGAAGAAAGAATTCTGAGTTTCGAACTAGATAATTTTGAGCAAGTGCGAGTGCGAGTACTAATGAGCCACAAAGTCAAATACTGCGCCATAATTAATTGCATTAAGGACCGATAACCCAACCACAGTATCCATTATATAACTAATTTACAAATTACCATAATCTAATTTTACAGATTCGACGCATTCTGAAATTAATAAGAATACTCAGTGGAGATGGTGATGCGTGAACTAAAATAAAAATTTGCCAAAATGATATCTACAGCTCACACGAGGGTGAAATCGATATTTTGAAGCTCCAATTCGAGATTGATCATCTGATCACTCTCTTTAGTCAACATATTGCGCCAGTATTCGTCGTCGTTTCTATAAAGAATGTCAGTCTGCAAATTTACCTTCTTGAGAAAAGTCCCTAGAATTAATAATATACATACACTATCAGATTCAAGTCGAAATCCACAGGCATATCACCGGGATTAGACTGGCTAAACATCCATAAATTACTATCATTTGGTGGTAAATCTCCAGCGTACGATCCATTGGAATTCAATATTGGTGGTTTTGAGTGTTGCTCCTGTGGGAGAACATCATCTGCGGCTGTAGCTATTCCATCTCCGTCATCATCTTGGACATCTGAATTCTCCTGAATAGCTACAGAGCTTAGCATATCTAATGTATGTGAACTGGATCTGGGAAATGTGTCGCGGAAGGATGCATCATATTGTTGAGCATTTTGAAACATTTCTCTGGATTGTTGTTGGTTCCCTATTGAGGATTGCTGATTAAGATATTCTGGCGTAGCGAACGAAGGCATAACCGACGAACTAGGTGTACTTTGCTCCGGAGTTTTGCTCCAGGATCGTTTTGCTCTTGCAGACCTCGATGATTGTATCACTCCTCCTTGATCATCCATATCACCCTCGGCAAGCCTTTTGGTTGTCGATGTTTTTTGACTATCAAACCACAAATATAATTTCCCCAAGACATATTTACATTTCAAGGCCGTGAGAATGGATTCACCTTGGTTGCAGAGACTGACCATCTTTTTGAAGGTAATGCCGAGATAATATTCAACTCTCAGCATCTTCATGGAACAAACAGAAGACAGGTTATTAGTCTTTAGAACCATAACGCCAATTTTCAAAAGAATCGTAGATGCATAGAGGACTCGTCCTAAAACATGAGTCGGTGATCGGGCTAGCATGTGGACATCGACTTGGTTGAACAGGTCAAGCTCTGCATGACATGCTGATATGCACCAAGCTATTGATTCTGCGTGATATGGTGTGATAGACAAAGGCGATGGTCTAAGAGACTCTTCCGTAAAAGGGATCATAAACTCTCCTCTATTTGTTTCAGTATGTAAGCCCACCTCGTGAAGGTATAACTGTGCGCTGTGATACGCGATATTCATGTTTTCTATTTAAAATATTATCAGCCCAAATCTATAGCGACATAAACCATAAGGCTACGACCAATAGCATGCATAAAAATGCTTACCGTTATACTTCCATTTTCCCGGAAGTTTATTTCTCCAATCCATAAGTGAAGTCTCATAAATTTTCATCATATGAAGAACCCGCCTATCATTAATGTCTACTGGAGTTGTACTTTCACTTGGGTGGAAGATCTCAGATACGTTTTCGATAATCCAATTAAGACGTGCCATCTTAGCGAGAAATTTATCTCCTTCTGTAGCGTCGGCCATTTCCATCAGTTCGCAACATTTCTCGATATAAGCCGACCAGAAGAGGATAGTATTTTGTCTAAACATCATTTTAAACATGATTGACGCGCTGTACATGGCAACCCACAAACGACGGCATTCAGCAGATTGAGGATCAACAGTAGGAAACTTGAACATGTTATCAACATGCCGTGGCACGCGTCGAATTCGGGAGGGCTTATCAATTCCCAAGTCAGTCGCTAAAGTTACAGCCATGTTAAGAAAAACAAGGCCTTTATGGCTCTCATAAAGCTCCGGAGGGTTGTACCATATCCAAATAATCATGAGCGTCTGGATCAGTTCAATTGTCTTGGTTCCAACGACCATCACTTGCTCAGCCACGAGTTTATAGAGCTGTATCAAAAGATCAGAGCTCAATTGTGCATCTTTCCCTTTGAAAGTTGAAACTGCTATAATCGCGAATGTTAAAATTGGCCTCGCGTAGATATATTCCTCAAACCGAGTATCTGTAGGAATTTCAACGACCGGGAATAAGGGCAGCATATCAGCAACAAAGTAATCGAAAATTTGGTCGCAAAACTCAGTAGTCATCTTGAACTCGTCAAATATTGACAAAATATCCTCTGGCTTAGGTTGACGAGGGCTGAATTTCGTGAAGATTGAAAGAATTAAATTAAACTTTTTATAATATTCGGTTAACTCGTCCGCCTTAAGCGAGGCCAGTGCTGCGAGACCATCTATCGAGGTTCGTTGAGTTGATTCCAGAAAATTCGAATCAGGTTTTGCAACGATTGCAGAGTTTGCATCGCGGCTGGATGCAAGGTTTGTAACTGTTGATCCATCTTCCGATTTTCTGGTTCCAGCGTCCGTCTGAGCCTGAGCTTGCATACCGCTTATAAAATACGCATCCTCTTCGGTTTTTCGAGTCTTCGATGGGCTATCTTGAGTTACGGCTGACTGAGGACTATCTTGTGTATTGATTTTTGCAGTTAGCTCTTCTATTTTTTTCTCCAAGTCCGCAACTCGTCTACAAAGGAGTTAACGTTATTTGTCTGATCCCAATACAATCATCTGAATAAAGAATATGAACAAAGCAAGAGAGCACAATATAACTTACGTATCAGTCCTTTTCTGTCGCTTTCTTGGGTTCACGGTAAATCTGCAAGGTCTCGAAGACTTGAAGCAGCGGTGACAGATTCCAAGAGAGTTATTTTCATCCTCGGGAGTACATCTGACTTTCAAAGATCTACAATGATCGCACGCCCTAGAACGGCGGTGCTCATTCTTTTTAAAAGACTCGTCATTTGCATTGTCTTGATCCTGTTCTAGTCGAGTGTCATAATTATCGTATTCGTTTGACGTCGAATTCAGCATCTTGCTCAAACTGTGACGAGAAGACGAATCGTTCTCTTGATGGTTGCGGCTCTCCGACGCTCTCCTATAAACACCGGAAGAATCTTCAAACGAACTTGGCGTCAAACGATCAGAATTCGGAGAAGTTATCGACGATTCAGAGAAAGGTCCAGGTCTACCGATCAACGGAATCGATTCAGAAACACCATTCGCCGTTGCAGAAGTGTCACCACAAGTCGTGCCCATCGGCGCAGCAAAGCCGAAACGCATCAACTGAGGATTGTTCTGCTGCAGATCTCCCATATTATATCGATCTCAAGTCGTTTTCGTTGCAGCGCCAGCGATGATAATGCCAAATTCACAGTTTCAAATCTAGTTCGACGACTGCGGACAGTTGGTTTCCTGGTTCCCTTTTATTCTCAAGGCCAGCTACCCCAAATTTTTCGCTTGTCACTGACTACCTCGACGATATCAAAAAGTTCTGGGTACTAGCTACACAGCTGTAAAATATATCTTGAGTCATTAGTAGTCGAGAATATAGATGAGCGTGTTCATTGCGAGTATGAGCGTTATAAAACTGAGCTGCATGGTGTAACGGTCACCTTAGTTTCATCAATAAGCCACAGATGTCAACGGGTTCTGCCTACTCCGCCCGCTCTGCTCTTCTCGGGATCGGATTTAAGTTTGAGCCGCAGGCGCAAATCGAACACGAGCAAGAATACATATTCAAAATAAATGTTCTGGAAGCGATGGCATCTCAATACTCAGATTAAATAGACAATAATATATCATTGGGTCCTACAAAGGTCCTTGGCTCTAGAGCCGTAGATAGGCCTCAGGTATGACTATATCGGCTAACAAGTGACAATAGCGTCTATAGACTACGAAAGTCCTTTTTCCAATAGCCTAAAATCTCATAGCGGATTGAGGTTATTGAAATACTTTTTCTTGTTAAATTTCGGCACAGTAAAATGTATAATAGATAAATTCTATATGTAAAGATGGAAATCCTATATCAGATGCATCTTCCTGCCGTTGAGTAAATGCTTGCAAATTCCCAGATTCAATACTACATTATCAGCAAAATGAAAGAAACAGACACCCAGAACGATGTCTACTAAAAAATTATACAGATTCTCAATCATATTTCCTTTTATTCTTTTCTCCTCTCCCTCTGAGATATCGAAATACTCTCCGTGAGTCCCTTCATCTTTTGAATACTTTGTGATTTAAGAGATCTAGTCGAGTAAAACAAAACTCATACGTACGCGCTCTTTCACGCAAGAGCCACTGTTATGAAAACAAAAAGACCATTGACATATCAAAAGCATCAGAGAAACTCCGAGTCTATGAACAGCTTTCATCCCTTTTTTCATGAATCGACGAAATAAAGGAGTGAAAGTATGAAATAGTTCTACACATCTCTATAGTTGACGCCAATGAAGAACCAACCGTCATTTATCATAATTTTCTTATTAACGCAATGAATGAAGGAAGCAGTATGCTACTCAGCAACGACAAATTTTATACAGTAAAGTATCCAAATGCAAAATGGGACCCTTTTCTATTACCTCTTTTTGCTTTTTTATGCCATTTCTTAATTTTCCGTTCTAGTCATCCAATGGTGCTCAGGGATTTATGCAGATCTGCGAACCCTGCTTCAATCGGGTCAAATCAGCAACGGATGTCGACTGCACGGGTGTCACAGTTCGAGTGTTAGGTTGTGATCTGTTGTGCGTCATATGGCTCTGCACCAAGTGACCAGCCGCGAGAGCAGAACATAGAGAAAGCTCACCCGCTAAAACACCAGCAGCAACAACCTTCGCCAACTGACGAGCATTTTCTCCAGGGTTCGTAAGATGTGGTCCCCGAACTCCAAGAAGCTCAAGCATAGACGACTGTGGCTCCAGTACAGTACCACCACCGATAGTTCCAACCTCAATAGAAGGCATGGACACCGAGATCTGCAGATTACCTCCGACGTTCTTCATGAGCGTTATACAGTTCGAACTCTCGACATTCTATTCGCTTATTAGATATGCTGCTTCAACAAGAAAAATAAATAAATACCTGTGCAGGATCTTGACCAGTTGCCAAGAAGATAGCAGTGACGAGATTCGCAGCGTGAGCGTTAAATCCACCAACACTTCCAGCCATAGCACTACCAATCAAATTCTTGCTCACGTTGAGCTCTACGAGAGCATCAACATCACTTTTCAATACAGTTCGTACAATCTCCTCAGGAATAATCGCTTCAGCAACTACACTCTTTCCACGTCCCTCGATCCAGTTGATAGCAGCGGGCTTTTTGTCGGTGCAATAGTTTCCAGAAACGGAAATAATTTCCATATCAGGAAATCCGCCAGAATTTACCATTACATTCAAGGAGTGCTCAACTCCCTTCGAGATCATGTTCATTCCCATGGCATCTCCGGTAGTTGTGGTAAAACGGATATATAGAAGCGTCCCAGCAATAGCAGTTTTCAAAGAACTCAATCTGGCAAAACGAGATGTCGAATCAAATGCCTTCTTCATAACCTTCTGTCCTTCCTCCGAATCAAGCCACAACTTCGCAGTACCAGCGCGTGTCAAATTAGGAAAAGAAACACAAGGTCCTCGAGTCATTCCATCGTGGGTCAAAACAGTGATAACACCACCGCCAGCGTTCATTGCCTTACATCCACGCATGGTGGATGCAACAAGACAACCTTCAGTTGTGGCCATGGGAATGTAAAATGGCTTTCCATCGATAATCAAGGGGCCGGCAATACCAACCGGGATGGGCATATATCCAATGACGTTCTCACAGCAAGCTCCTAACACACGGGTGAAATCATAGTGGAGATACGGTAACTGGGAGTTTTCGAGGCTTCTCTCTCCTTCAGGTAATTTTCGTGAGATAACTGCACGACGAATGTGAACAGCTCTAGTGCAGTCACCTAACTGTTTCTCCAGCGCATGCAATGCAATCTTCCCATTACTGGTCAATGAGATAACGTCCTCATCAGCAAGTTCTGCAGTTCTACCAGCCTTGACCATAGCGAGAGCTTCTTCAGGAGGAAGAAGTCTTAACTTCGGCTTCAAGTTTATTTCAACCAACCCATTGTCCTCACTAGAATCTTTATCAGAGTCGGAATCAGAAGCAATCATTGTGGACGAAGAATTCGTGGAGATAAAAGAATTGGGCTTGTTGACTTCCACAATCCTCTCAACGACCTCAATCTGAGGAGCATGAGCGCTGTATTGCGAAGCTTTGAACAAGTACATATTGAGGCCAATACTGACTGCCAAAACAAAAACAATCCATTTACTGAGAACGGGATCTCCAATAGTTCGACTCCACTTCTCGAAAAGAGATCCTAGAGCGGCCTCCACAGAAGAAGAAGCAGGGACGAGATCATACTTCATAGGAGGTAAGACGGTGACAATGACACTTTCGGCAGGAAATCGAGTCGCTAAAGACTTCAAAGATGGCAGAACATGGAAGGGATCGACGGCAACTGCTTGATCATCGTAGAAAGGAGCAGCAGACAAATTGAAGATGTTAATACCAACAAAGCCGATGACCATGAGAAGCTTGAATCGCGATACGGTAGAGTCCTTGATGACTTTTCCAAAGTAGATAGATTCGTTCTTGATAGCGCCCTCGCTCTGGTCGGCACTTTCAGCCACACTTTCAGCCACCTTGACCGAAACGCCATCTTCCTCCAGTGCCTTTCTGATCATTACATGTCTCTTGATCTTGTTGATCTCCAGCTTGATGCCCAAGATGGCAACGTAGAAAGTGAAGGACATGAGGGCATCGTAGAGCAGAATCCACACACTCAAAAATGAGAACTGTCTGAGACCAGCAACATTGCTACATGCACCGGCAGCAAAGACACCGATTTCAATGGCATAGTTGAGACAGATTTTGGGTCCGACCTCCTCAACTGCGCGAACAATACTCTTGAGTGTTGGCTTTGAATCTTGAAAGACAGCTTTGGTGAGAGCCACCTGGCGTTCAAAACCGACTGCAACGACTAAGAACGGTAATCCCTCAGACAAAAGGATCATGTTTATGGGAACGTTGAGGTAGCTAGTGGTACCCAAGGCGAACAGAAATGCGAAAAAGGAAGACATGATGACAGAGGTTGCGAGCCAGACATTTGAGCCGAGACGACGCATCGACAGGAACAAACCAACGAACGTGAGATGCATCGATACATAGACAGCCACCATCAGGACGACATCGAACGTGTCGGCATTCTAAATAAATTCAGTAAACTATAAACGAGATAGGAGGTGAAAGTCGCGTATGAGCGCGCGCAAACTGGCAGACAACGAGCAGACGCGCAAAACAAGTAAAACAAACAAAAAATGTACATACCTTGAGCAATCTTGTGAATCCGTAGTAGTTCATTTTCATCCACTCAATCCACGAGAACGCTCGGTTCGATGAGCGCAGTTTCCACACCCATCCCGCGAATGGTTTGTCTGAAGATGTGATAGCAGACGTCACGGGAATCTCGCGTACCGTCTCCGACCATTCCTTGTAGTCCTGGTAGCGCAGCAGCAGCGAGTGCTCGTCCAAGTCCGGCAACAAGCTCGAGTTTATTCCGATGTTCGGTACTGGCAGCTCGTCGTCGTCGTTGAACTGCATCTGGACGAAAGCGTAGCGCGACGCATGAGCGAATTTTGACGGGTCCTCGATTTTCTGCCAGTCAGAAACACTGTTTCCATTGCTCGACAGTCTGTAAAGATGAGCAGGCGCCAGCGGCTCCGAGTGTGGGACAGATATATCCAGTGCAGAAAGATATGCGGTCGACGCCAGTAGAGCGATGAAAACAATTGTGTGGATAGGATGGGTCGACGCAGGCAGCGCGATGGCTGACAGAATTCTGCCCAGAAAGCTTACCATTTTTTTTTTTATCTAATCTACCTTTTTGACCTTTTTCAACAGCTCATAAGAGAGCAATGCTACAGAAGATAGCTAGTAAAAATAAAAAACGAATGACACCCAGGCGGTAGTTGAGAACAAAAATTGCTTGTCAAAATTTGAGAAAGTTGAATTGAGGAATTTTAAAATGAGTTGGGCAACGGTAAAACAAAACATAAAGTTAAGTATGTGAATACGACAATCTAGCGGTTATTATGTTAACATGCAATACGAGAATTCGCAAGCCAAAGGTTTCCGCGTTTATGCTGCCCCGAGCCAAAACGAAAACGAATTTTTTTTGGAGGTTTCCAAAAGGAGAAATTATCCAAATTAGGACGAAACATGCATTAGAGTTATTACATAACATATACTTGTGTGCTTATGTCATAGACGCTTGTTTGCTTATGTAACAAACAGAGCTGGCCCTGCTGCGCCTTACTCGACATTTTTACGACCTTTCACGAGTCAAAAATCGTACGACTCACAATGCCGTCCAGTTCCATCACTTCCTTACCCTAGGACAACAGCTCACGCGATCAAACTCGCTAGAAATGGCTCAGAAAAAGGGCTTGTCGGTCGGCAGTGCAGCGCGACCACTTCTCGGATAAAGGCAGCGCTTCATTCCTCCACGTGATACAGCCAGTCATGTTATCAAGAACCTGAGTGCAAGAGGTAGACAAACCTGAAAGGTAAGATCTACGATCTGAATCGATTGTGCGACACGAAACGCGGGGAAGTGGTTCGATCTCAGCTTCAGGTTACACGAAACAATCAGACCAAAAAGTGACACTTCCTTGGCACGTTTCTCGTGATGCTCCAGCTAAAGGAGGTCGCCTGGCCTCTGAGGCCGGTGATGGGATCGTAGGTTCACAAAACCATTGCGGATATCGAATAAGATGACATCACGAGCGTCAGAATTTGCACAACTCCCCACACGAACGGGATCCATGTCGACATCGTGAACGAGCCTATCAGCATTAGCGCAAAAGGACGGGCGAAGTGATAAAAGGGCAGCAGAAACACAGAAACACACCAGCGCTATATACTAAGGCAAGACTGAAAAATGTTAGCATTCAAATTAAAACAAGCCAACCAGCTCCAGCTCCAGCTCCAGCTTACGCTTTCTGCTGAACAGGCTGAATGCCATTTAGGACTCACATTGCGCCAACAACGCTGCCGCTAATAAGGGCGGTCGCTCCGCTCACGAGGAGGTAGAAGCCGAGGGTAATCCCTCCTTTCAAAAGACGGCGGCCCATCAAAGCGGCCCACAGGCCAGCAGCTCCGTAGAACACAGCGTAAAATATCAGAGTCCAATAGAGCGTAAACCTCCACACGTCCCGTTTATAGTAGAGATTATTGAACGTCTCGAACGAGTCGCCGGTCGGCCATCGCAACGACGGGAACGACGGCGTCTGGTAGCTCGCCGGAATAGTGATCGAGCCTGCGCCATTCGCACTATCGATCAGCTAAAAGGTCGCAAACAAGCTGCAGACCAGCTTCAAAAAGACACGAAAGCATCTGCCAACTTACCTCCAGTCCACCATCTTTAATTAATTCACGATAGCACAACTAGGCTATATCCGTTTATTGGGCTCCCGAGAGCCTGTCACTAGAAACCGTGTAAAGCAAAAGAACCAGACGCTCTTAACTGCCTACTAGAGTCTCGTCTATAGGGCAAGTACTAAAGAACAGAACGATCTGAATATAACTGACGATTGTTGTTGACAGTTCACCTTTGATCGGTTGAACGTAGCGGTCCAGGCCAGGTTGTCAGGCCGGGTAAAAATTATAGCATTATACGCTTATACATTTATGCGAATTTGTTTCTGGAACGTTCAGCAACTATCAAAAAACTATCATCGCGGCGCTATTAGGGAGCATATATCTATCAGAATCATTCTTTTCGTTCCACTTCTTGATCTTAAATTAACACTTCATTCCAGAGCAAGTTAATATTCCAATTACTGCATTACTCTATCATCTGAGATATCCATTAGTTTAGTCAAAAATTCAACACGTATTTACGTTAATTGACATCATCTATAAATGTCTGCTGACGAGGTAGGTGTTTACCAGTTGGTCCACATTCTATTGACCTGTTCTAACATTTATTTTTAGCTAAAAGCACAAGGAAATGCTGCCTTTGCAGCAAAGGATTTTGACAAGGCTATTGATCTGTTTACGCAGGCAATTGCTGCATCGCCTACTCCGAATCATGTGCTCTATTCCAATCGATCTGGATCCTATGCCTCAAAACGTGACTTTCAGAGCGCTCTCAAAGACGCTGAGGAGTGCATCAGAATAAATCCTTCTTGGGGCAAAGGCTTTAATCGCCAAGGTGCTGCTCTTCACGGTCTCGGTGATCTTGTTGGCGCAAAAGATGCCTACGAAAATGCCCTTAAACTAGAGCCTGCCAATGCTCAGGCCAAATCCGGTTTGAAGGCTGTCGAGGAAGCGATCGCGGACGAAGCCGCTGCTGATGGCACCTCTCCAGATATGGGTCTAGGACAGATGTTTGACGACAGTATGTGGGGAAAGCTTGCTGGTAATTCCAAGACAAGCGCTTTCCTGGCAGATGCCGCCTTTGTCGAGAAATTGAAGCGCATGCAAAAGAACCCCCAGGCAGTCAGTGGCGAGATGGCTTCCGACCCAAGAATCATGCAGGTAATTGCTGTCCTACTGGGAATTGACATGCAGATGCCAAGCCGGCCATCTCCATCTCAGTCTGCTAGTTCAAATGATGTCCCTATGCCGGATGCATCTCCTAAAGAAACAAAATCAGCGCCTGCTAAGGCACCAGAACCGGAGCCAGAAGAAGAGGATGAGACTGTCAAGGTTAAGAAGGCTGCCGATGAGGAGAAGGCACTTGGCAACAAAGAGTACAAGGCTCGCAATTTCGACATGGCTATCGATCACTATCAAAAAGCATGGGACTTGTTCAAAGATATTACGTTCCTCAACAACCTTGCTGCTGCCCAATATGAAAAAGGTGATCTTGAAGCGTGCATTGCCACCTGTAAAGACGCTATTGACCAGGGTAGAGAGATGCGCACAGATTACAAAATCATTGCAAAATCTTTTGCGCGTATCGGTACTGCTTATCAGAAAAAAAACGATTGGAGCAATGCCATTGAGTATTACTCAAAGTCATTGACTGAACACCGCTCTGCCGATGTCCTCGCAAAGCTTCGCGCTGCTGAGAAGGAGCGGAATCGCATTGAGCAGGAAAGTTATATTGACGCTGGTAAGGGCGAGGAGGCACGTGAGGAAGGTAACACTTGCTTCAAGAACGCCGACTGGCCAGGAGCTGTCAAGGCTTATACTGAAATGATCAAGAGAGCCCCGGAGGATCCCAGAGGGTACAGTAATCGTGCTGCAGCATACGCCAAGTTATTGTCGTTTCCAGAAGCTATCAAGGATTGCGATGCTGCTATTGCTAAAGATCCCAAATTCATTCGTGCTTACATCCGAAAAGCTAATGCCTACTTCGCCATGAGAGAATATACAAAGTGTGTCGAGACCTTGAACGATGCTGCTGAAAAGGATGTAGATAATCAGAGCAAGGCTGAGATTGAGTCTCTTTTAAGCAAGGCTCTATATGCTCGGTTCCAGGCACAGGAAGGTGAAAGCGAGGAACAGACGATGGAGCGTATCAGCAAGGATCCGGAAGTAACCTCTATCCTGCAAGATCCGTGAGTGAAAAAAAATTAGTTTTGCTATTCTGGCTTCTGTTCTTATTGACTCTTGATGCAGTGTAATGCAAGCTATTCTCTCTCAAGCTAGAGAGAATCCTGCAGCCCTTAATGACCATATGAAGAACCCTGAGGTCCGTAAGAAAATCCAGTTGCTCATGGCTGCTGGTATCATCCGCACCAGATAAGCTACAATGTGTGTAATTCTGTCAGTACAGCACACTAAAAGTTGGGAAGGAAAAAGTATTTGGAGATTGGCACCATTGGGTATTATCTTCTGCAAGTGGTTGAAGTACTTTGTCACTATTTTGCATATGCGTTTTGTTATTAAGTTTCTCAATAATATTATTCTTCTGTATGTACTCCCACTGTGATGCTGACTGCTTATCCGCTACTAATTCCGTTACTAATTACATTTTGTTGTATTATATACTTTAATTTGAAGAAATTAAGTTATCTCCTTCAAATAGAAGTGTGACATTAAGAAAACCTTTTGCTTTCCCTTAATAGAGGCTCTGGCAGGCGTAATTCAAGACGAGTCGGGGGGAAGATGGTGCGTGGAAGTTGCGACCACTATGTAAGTTTTAGTTTGATTTATGGCATGTGTGCGTTAACTTATTGGGCATAACATCTCGATCACGGCTGACAGAAGATTCAAACACTTAATTTCTCGGCCCCTCAGGTAGTCTTCGTGATTGAACATTTAGTAAAGGTATATGAATTCCGAGCTTTGCATATAGTAGTTGCTATTTCGAGTAAACCAATTGCACAGTGCATTTTAGGAATAATCGGTGGACTTGGCTGACATAAACACGAGTTTTGAAGGCAATCCCAAAGCGAACTTGAAGCGCCAACGACAGTCAATCATCGCAATTGCTAAATATAATAAAACCGATCATCAAGACCTGGTCAAATCGCAAGGACCTTCTGGCATCAAGTTTATAATAAAAAGCTCTTTATGAGCAGAGCAAACCAATCGATATGGCAGAGCATGTGGCAAAGCTGAGAGATTACGCGAGATCAGGCACGGTGTTCAACGAGGACTACGCGTTATCTGATCTAGACGAACACGAGGATTCTACAAACGTAAAAAAACGCAAAAGATCCAAACGCAAGCATGGTTCCATTTTTGTTGACCAAAATGGTTATGATCTCGATAATAGTAGTAGCAATAACTTGAAGGCTGTTTCAAAAAAGAGAGCGGCTAGGATGTAAGTTGGCTTTCTGAATCTGCGATCATTAATTGATGAAATCCAAACCATGTTTTAATTTATGTATCTCTAGTGTTTTCGGCAACGATAAGCCTATTCTAGTCAATCCTATTGAAGCCGCGGATACATTTTGCGTGGTTCAGAGGAAGTCATGCCAATCTTTATCACCGAACCTCAGAAGATGTCTAACATGTACTCGCAGAAAAGCTGGTTTTGGAACTTGCAGGTTTAATGGTTCACGGGTATTCCAAATTGATGTGAATAAAAAAGATTTAGAGGTCTACGACCCTGAATTCGCATTCTTTGATCAAATCATGGATGATACCGAGTCCAATGGATACCAGCAAGTTTATGATACTACTAGATCATTGCTTTTTGACAATGTGACACTCAGGCCTAGAGAAGATTCTTTTGCCAAGTTTTCAGTTGGTCCGTCCTCAGTTGTCGACGTTAAACACACTTTTGATTTAATATCTCCTGCTTTTCTGGACATACTGAAGAAAGAGGCTGAGCATGAAAGTCTTCCCGGTCTTTTGCGCATTGTTCCTCCACCTGGTCAGGGCTATCGCTCCTTGTGTGATCTTTGTGGTACTTCGCTATTTGCAGGGAGGTTCATGTGTTACTTTTGTGGAGTCGAAATGTGTATCGATTGTTTTGATGAGTGGAAAGCAGTCATTCCAAACGAAGATGAGTCCAATGATACGAAGAAAGGTAGAGGAAATTTTTACGAGTCTTGTGTGTATTCAAATCGACACCAGCGCAGACATATGATTCCAGTGACTCGGACTCAACCGGGTGAAATAGATGCATTGCTACAGGCTGTTTCTTCAAAGTTAGAGAAACATCCGAATCAACAGACTGTGCCTCAGGTAGTTCCATCCGTGCGTCAGTCTTCTTTGTTCGCAATATCATCATCATCGACAGCAGACATAAACAAAGAGTCAGTAAAAGAGCAGCCGCACAACGACAAGATGGCACTTATTGAAGCAAATAATGCTCGAATATCCTCTTCAAATCCTAAATATACCCGTGGTGGTGTCCGTTGCAACCCAAATTTGAGATACTACGATGCTTCCTTATCAGAATCGGAGTTTCAGCGAATATGGAGCTATGGACAACCTATAGTCATAACAGGGTTGGATAATAACTTCAAGTCTGATTGGACCGATAATTATTTCATGCAGGCTCATGGTAACAGTTCTTGCCTGCTGGTAAACGAAGACACCAATGAAGTCATTGAGTCTTATGTATTTGAGTTCTTTGAGGGATTTCAACAAGGAATCTTCAGGGGAAGCAAGGCCAATATAAAACTAAAGGACTGGCCACCATCAAAGGAATTCCGGGAAGTCTGTCCTGATCTCTTTCAAGACTTCGAACAAGCCATTCCATTTCCAAAGTATACTAAAAGAGAGGGATTTTTTAATTTGATCTCCATGTTCCCGAGAGCGTTTAATCCACCTGATCTCGGACCGAAATTGTATAATGCCTATCCATCTTCCCATGGTTCCAACGGTAAAGGGACTACTAATCTCCACCTAGATGTGACAGATGCTATCAACATAATGGTGTACGCTGTCCCTAATGGATCAAAAGATGAAATTGACAGCCTCGACGAGTCTGGACAGAGCAGCATCGGTGCCGTGTGGGATATATTTGACGCTGAAGCAACAGACACTCTCCGTCGATTTATTTATGAGCGCGAGATTGAGCAACCCGATCTCTATTATAACCCTTTTGCCAAAAGGCGGCGTAACAACTCAAAGATACCTCTTCCAATGGAATTCAAGCATGGCGACTCTGCTAACAACGGTGACAGCTACTTACAGGACGAACATGATAGTCAAGGTTTAACAGGAGAGGGAAATTACAAAGACAATTATAAAAGCGACGAGAATAGTCACCAGAATCTGGATGAGGACCATAGGAATAGCCAAACACAGACTTTGACGAGCAATTTATTTGAAACCTCATCATTTTCAACAGGCAAAGGCGCTATTACATCGACTGACTGGCACTCCTCTCATAGAAATACTCCGGCTCATCATGCATCGCTTGCTAGTGGTGATGATCCGATCCATCGCCAGATCTTTTATCTCACAGACCCCGAATTGAAACTTCTTCACGAGCGCTATAACATTGCACCATACCGCGTGTTTCAACGACCAGGCGACGCTGTCGTTATTCCTGCTGGCTGTGCACACCAGGTCTGCAATGTTTCATCCTGCATTAAAGTTGCTGCTGATTTTGTATCCCCTGAAAATGTTGGGCGGTGTAGCAAGCTCCTAGCAGAGACTCGTGAGCTTTCCAAGGTTTATAAGAAGGAAGACGTATTACAGTTGAAGCAAGTCCTGAGCTTTGCCTGGACGGAATCAGCCAAACTTCTAGATGGTTTCGAATCCAATGGGTGTCTACCTGATTCCACGACTCCAAAGGTAGCTAGGCTATCACGTCAAAGCGCCGACCTCTCTGTTGTTGACGTTGCTGGACTAGATAACGATGTTGACATTCCTCGGGATGCGCAGGAGTTGTTAAATGACGAAGAAATTGACGAGGACGAAGTTAAAATTGAGGAGGGCAATCTTTTTCTCAGTAATCAATATCTTGATCTGCTGCAAAAATAAAGGCATTGCCAGATCTTTCCATGTGCGTTTTGTTGTTTACATCACGCAATTAGCTGAAGTAGCACTTAAGATTTGCTACTGATTGTGTCATAGTTCATAGGTTTAGAAATTCTATTTGTATTATGTATGTTCTAAATACTAAGCAAGTGCAGTTTGCAATTGAGCAAAATTAAACATTACATCTGCTTGAACGCTACGTCAACGCTTGTCGACCCTGCGGCAGTCAGGATCGCTCAAATACTGAAAATGTCTCAAAGTCATCACTTACGAGACTCTTCATCGTAACCGGCGTAAGATGGAGACAGAGGATTCTTGTGATTATCAAATTGCTCAATCAAAGTAGCATCCTGTAATTCTTGCAATTCTTGCTCTGTGAGAGCCGGCTTTTTAAACACGGAGAACTCGCCGCCAGTTGCCTTGGAGTACACCCAAAATACAACAGCACGAAGAAGCACGGATCCAATTAACCAAGCAAGACCGCCTGCAGGAGCAGCAACGAATGCTCCAAAAGCAGCCCAATTTTGCTCGTACAACCCCTCTTCAAGAATAAGCATACTACCACCTCCAGAGGCACTACCGTAGTAAATACAGCCGTAGATAAAGACCGTCAATATACCGCCACAACCGCTCACAATGACATCGAATCCATTGATGAAATACATGTACGGGCTGAGACCAAGGAGAATGCTTGGCATAGCAGCTGAAGAGATCAAATCTGAGATCAGATAAATTTGCAACACGTTGGGGCTCCTTAGTGCGACCACGACAGCAGGCACCATGACAAGCACTACTAAGCCGCGTACATATTTGAGAGACAACTTGTTGCGGAAGAGATCATTAGAAACAGAAGTCACCATAGCGGACTGCAAGCTGTCGAATACAGCAGTCGAAAGTGCTACAGTAAATACAAGAACAAATCCGATAACCCAACCGGGTAAAACTGCGACAACATAGAAAAATCCTAGGTATGAGTTGCCTACGGGATCATCACCCAGCAAATTTGCCCAGTCAGCAATTATTCCAGTAAAACCTACCAAAGTAAGGTACACAAAAACGATGAAAGTCGCAATTCCACAAGCAATCAGCAACTCCTTATCGTTTCGCGATGCAAAAGTTCGCAACCAGAATCCAGACATGAAGCAATCGTTGGAAGCAATAGCTATTGACAAAATATAGAGCAATTGCCAACCTAATTTGGAGGAATGAGTGAGTCCAGAGGGTTCGATTTGCGAGGGGTCAATTTTAATTTGAGTTCCCATTGCAATTGAGACAACCACAAGCAAAAGAGTCATCATAATCCCTTGGACATTATCAGTGAAAAAGGACACATGAAAACCTCCCCAGCTAGTGTAAATTGTGGTCACCGCACATTCAACAATAACAACAGCTAGACCACTCATTCCAGTTAAAGAAACCACAACTTGTTGGATAGACGTGAGCTCCGAGACCATGTACAAGAATAGTGTGAGAATGCTAGTGTTTTGTAAGCCACAAAGACCAATCTGAAATTGTATAGAGAACTCATACGTTAAAATTCCCAAGTAGAGTCCAGGAATGTAGCCAAACCTCTGAAATACCCATTCGGTTAAAACAAAACCATCCGGACACCTCCTTCGAACTATAGGACCGACAAATGCGAAGAGCAAGAGAGGTAGCGAAGATGTCAAAGCATACACTAACACACCTTGAATTCCAGCCACGACTCCAATTTCAGGATAGCTCAATAAAATTCCACATCCCATACCTATATCAATTCGAAAAATAAAAAATAGTGGTTAGAATTGAAATACTTCCTATAAATAGCATGCTCCAATTGCGAGGAGCTGGTCTGTGGCAACACATTTCTCACGCAAGTATTAACTTGATCGAGTTCTAACGGTTTCTCTCAGCCTGTAGACAACTTCACTCAAACTGCGTATAGAACAGGCAGTTGAGGTTAAAGATACAAGCACCCGTAGTGGCCACTTCCAAGTTGGTGAAAAGAAAATCAAGCGTTGCAGGAACGAACGGTTGGTTTCTCTTTCGCCAATCTAAGAAAACAGATTATACCTGATAGTTGCTTTTCGCAGTTAGCACAGAATACAAAAGCAAAGTAAATACTAGCCTAATGTCGACAAGCAATTGCTGGACATAAGACTTCCACTATAATGTTCAAACGACTTACCCATTCACCACGGTGCACAAGTCTTTTTCTCCAATCATTTTGAACTACCCATGAAATAGAACATAATAGGATGGAGTCTGAGAGAATGTCCGTTCTGAAGATAAAATGGTTGCCACTGAAAATCTCCTCAAGCAACGAGGCATGAGAAATAGTCGACCGTTCTCGGGGATATTACTTACCAGCAGCTACAAAATTAAATGCCAACGGAATAGCTAAAATGTCAACCTCCTACTTATAGAATATATTTGACACCGGAGAAAACTCACGTTTCTGACTTCTGATAGCTGCCAAAAATTCAGTCTTTTTGGAGAGCTTCCAAGCCACCACAAGACCGAAAACCCTAATTGAGTCAGCTCAACAGTCCATGATTAAAGCTTTAAACTTGAATCGATAACAGCAGCACATACAGAAAGACACCATATGTCGTATACAAACAAGCATTAGCTGCTGGGTAGGAGATATAACCCATTTTGTTGAAAGAAAGAGTAAAGAGTCAAAAGAGTTAATATCGACAAAAATAAAATTTTCTTTAGGCGAGGTCCGAAATTTATACCGAATTTCGGTTCGGATCGGACAACCGATTTGAGTCGCGTCGACTCATTACCATTACTCGTGTCGAGTTTATTTGAAGTTAAAATTTTTTTAGCGTACTCAACAGACAACTGATAATTATCCACTATTCGCGATCTGGTGTCGTCCTTGCGTTGAGCACTGTCTAATCAGGACAAATCACCTCATTCAACTTATTTTTCAAAAAAATTTATTGTTTGCTATAACAACTCTTATATAGTCTCCTCATACAAAAATAAAAACGAACTGCATAGAAGCAAGATGCTATAGACCGAAAAGATGATTTGTAATTGTCATGTCTAAGTGGTGGGACTCGTGAATTTATATCTACCATCTGCTTAAAAGACTTGAATATGCGTAGGCAAACAAGAAGCTATTCACACCAAGCCTAATTTTACTAGACTCGAAGTTCTATATCCACTAGTCGAAGTTCTATATCTACTAGTAGTAATAAGTAGGAGTGTAAATCTCATGCTCGACTTCACAGCAGCAAGGAACTACCTCATCGCAAACGAGGAGCGCCGGATTTAAAAGCATCGCCTGATGATAAGCGACCGGCACACAAAGCAAACCAGACTCATAGCTATCATATAGTCATGATCGTTGATCAGTACCTCTCAGGCTAGTGCTGACGTTATTCTCCTTGCGATTCTCATATGACTCTACATCTCTCAAGTCCTGCCTGCAAAATTGTTAGTAGTCCGATATAAATTTCAAAAGGAAATAACGTGAGAACATACTCAATCAAGTCAATAGCATCGGCAACGTCTCCTTTCGCCTGCTGTGCGTAGTAAATGGCGAGAGCCATGTTTTCAGCGATGAAAAATTCCAAATCAATCAGATGGCCAGCACATTCCTTCTCCTTATCGTTCGCTTGTACACCCATGCCCATCTTTCCAATATCTGCTCGTTCCTGCGCGTCAGATCCAAGCTGTTTCATTTCAATATACATCCTTGATTTTCCCATTCGTTGGCGCTGCAAAGATATTAGAGATTCAGTGTGTCTATCTCTACGTTCCCGACGATTAGCTCGATCAACCGAGTATTTTGAAAGATCATCAGAGCTGCCCGTATCATGTTCAACGAATCGCAAAGAGCTGTTGCCACTATTTTCTTGCTGCCTGGTCTCCTTTTTCGAGGTAAAGTAACTAGACTTATCCGCCGCAGCACCATCTGCCAAGATTGAACTTGGCGAAGGCGGTCCGATGAAGTCATAATAGCGTTTCTGCTTACCGTCTTTACTGGACTTGCTAGGAGCGGAGTCGTCGATTGCCAAGGGATGTTCATAATTCGACGATAGCAACTCGACCTTTCCACGGTTGAGATGATGGTGATGGTGGTAAGGAGACACCTTGCTCTCTCGTCTTTGATCTTCCTCATAGAATTCCTCTTTTTCTTCTGCTCGATATCCCGTCGATTCCATCTCAGAACCAAGGGACGGTAAGTCCTTGAAACTTCCCCAGGGATTCTGTAAGACTCGGGCGGAAGAACTTTGCGGCTCTGAGTACGCGACCGATATACTTTTGGGTATCTCATCATCAGTTTCAAAGGGGTTTAAAAGTTCTTCCCTATCATTGTCCCCGGATCCAACCCTAAAAGGCGTAACATCAAAATTTTCTGCTGAAAGTGTCATCTCGGCTCCAAGGACTTCTTCATTAGAGACAGTACGTGGAGCTGAATGTCCGATAGATTGCTCGTTGATAGAGAATCCACTCCAGGCATCATTTAGTTCAGCAGTCCCATCATACAACGGTGCGAATTCCTCGATGGTAGGTGTCATATCTGTCTCGACATCTGTCTCCGACGGCGTCATAACGTCAGAGGGAGCTCCACTTGTACCTCCAGAGACGAAATCAAACCCAGTCTCACGACTTAATATGGAAGGAATAATGTATCCTACAGGTACAGGAGACTCGCCTGGAATATTCATGGGACCAAGTTTGCTTCCAACAGGTAAACTCTCACGCCGTAATCTTCGTTCTCGCTCAAACTGGAGTGGGAATGAGTGCGGACGGCCAACCAATCCTGGCGGAAGCGGAGGCAGTGGAGGCGGAGATCCCGAAGGTAACTGATCGTCCAATGAGTCACAAATTGAGCGAGCTATTTTAGCTGGAGGTGATGGACCTTCCCTAGAAATCCTCCGGTGATAACGGTGGTCATGGTGGTCATGGTGGTGGTCGTGATGATAATCATAATGACGGTCGTTACGTCCGAAATTGTGCCCCCTATGGGGCGAAGACGGTCCAATACCTTCGTTGAAGGAATGTGTATGGACCTCTTTGTGAAATTTATTAGGCACCGAACCCTTCAAACTGCGGGTTATATCGGGAGAATATCCACCCATCACCACAGGAGATACAGCTATACGGCCCCAAGTGTATTCGTCTATATCAAAGCTCCTTTGACGGGAGGGAGTTGGAGGTAGCGGTGGCTGATCCATATTCCCTGTAGTATCAGAGCGATGAAATGACGGCTCATCACAGTGGTGATTAGGACCATAACCGGAAAAAGAGTGATTGCCTTTTTCGCGGCCCGCCATGCCCATCTTTCTGTGGGGTCGAGGTGGCTGCGGACCATGTCTCGAAAAAATACGCGGATGATCTTCCAACCACCATGAGCGCGAGAAACAGCGTTGAGAGCCTGAAGCCGATCCGAACCTCGAGGCAAAATCAAATTGCTCTTGAGAATTGATAGGTATTTTTCTGGGCAATGCCGGTGGAGCTTCGGTGTTCCCATTCTTGCGCTCAGATTCTGTGTGTTGAACTGGATTTATCACTGTTCGATTAATCATTTGCGATACGGTTTCGGAGCCTCTACAACCAGGCTGGTTTGGAGCGCTGCATTCCGAAATATTGGTATCACTCTCTAACGGAGTATCATACCACGCTTCTCTAATTTCGTCAAATGATGGTCTCACCCTACTGTTTCTTGGATCCCTGTTCGATGCACGCGAAGTAGTAAGTTGACTTGCAAGATTAATTAAAGAATGCTGAAGTTGCAAAGTGACCACCTGTGTATTTTGCCGAGCTGCCCGGACTGCTTCCCTTGTAGCTTGTAGCCCTACCTCAGCTGCATCACGCGAAGCAGTAGCAGCTTGATATCCCCCAATCAGCGCTACATGTCCCAACTGAGCTACAAAGTCTTGAATGCTGTAGACGGCACGCTCAATCGACTCATGAGATGCCGCATCCAGATTAACATCACTATTTCGAACACCATTACCGACCTGCCGCAGAATTGCGCGGACCAGATCTGCCATTTTTTCAGGTAGTACAGAATCAATATCTGCGGAACTACCAACAGTGGTTCTATTGTTTTGTACAAAAGCCTGCAACTGCTCAATCACCCTTCTGATATTGTCAGACACGGCTTCAACCCACGGTAACTGAGGACTGTTTTTCGCTTCGCTAGCGAGTTCGTCTAAAGATTCGACGACAGATTCAATAGTACAACTTTCAAAATTCTGTTCAGATCCATTGAATCCTCTTAAGGTCTCCACGTCTGACGTATCGTTTCCTATATCTGAGGAGTCACCAAAATACGAATATCCATCAGCAACAGAAATTGCGTTTGTGGTAGGCGTCATCGTACTGACAGAGTCGGTTGCATTAGAGCCGAGATCTCCATTAGCCTGATCTGTCGTCTCAAGAAGCTTTTGAAATGCCTCTATCAGATCGGTCTGAACCTGCTCATCCTCAAGCGTTACTGAAGGCGAAATTGATCGAGACATATCGATGAGATCTGGACTTGCCGATCCAGAGCTTGATGGAGTCTTTGCTCCATCGTTCTCATTAGATCCAGAATGATCATTCACTGAGACCAGCAGATCATCCAACGATATATATGGAAGTGGGATAGTGCCGGATGATTGTCGCATACTTTTGATGTCATCAGCTTGGATCAAATCAGATCTCCAGAATATCGGTGGCTCCCTGACCGAGAGCAACTCAGAGATTCGTTCTTGCAGCTCCAAGCCAGATCCAACCTACACCATCAGTTAGCACTCTCTGTCTTAGCAAGCGGATTCTACAACACTTACAGCTATTTCATCATTATCTTCATCATAGTAGTGAAACAAAGGACCTTTACGATCAACTAGTTCATCGTATTGTGAAGGAGTTACACTAAAGTAGCACGGATAGCCGTGAACATAGAAATTCAAAGAATCCGAAGGAGAGGAGGACATGATGAGCAGTCTCTGTTTTAAAAATATAATATTTGTCACATATAACGCACCAAGCCACTTTCTACCGAAAAAGCCTCTGCCAAATAGAAAGGGAATTGAAATTAGTAGAAAATAAATAGAAACCAACTGCGACTCTACCAGCGGGGATTCGAAAGTGCAATCGAGATTCATTTGGGACATGCGCGAATGGGTCGATTGCCTCCAAGATAAGCAGTCAGGGTAACGTTTAAACGTGTCATACACTTAACGCGTTGCTTCAATCTCTGCACTGTTCAACGAGCATGAGCTTACAGAACGAATGAATGATTGAGAAAGAGACATGCCACCATAATTTGAATGTAAATTGTAATATTCCTGTATCATAACCAAAACTACCGGTATTGTTACATGATACAACGTTAACAATAAATGGTATGTGTACAACTATGACCTGAAAATCTCGTCTAAATCAGAAAATTTCGTTAACTACTATCGACCCACGAATTTAACTTCGTCCTTAATATACTCGATTTTTGCTTGTTTCCACTCATCTATATCTATGATTCCAAGTGTCTGCATTTCACCCCAGAATAAAGCAGCTTTTTGTCTGGCATAGTCGAGATAGTCGAAATCGCCTGTCTCAAGACTCTCTTCTTCGGGTTCTAGATCCGTAAACGCCTCGTCATCTTCATTTAAAATAGAATTGACAGTAGATTGATCTGTCACGGTAGCGGAAATGATGCCCCAGAGAGTCCAACCAGCATGTACTGCAGCTCGCCAGATAGTTGTTTGCCTTTGTATTGTCCTTATTTCGTTCTCAATTTTGTCCATGTCGTCAAATGATTCTAGCGCATGGGACACGTAACTCTCAATAAAGTGTTGTTGTTCGTCCAAGGTCGGAAACCTAGCAGTATGGATATCTTGAGGTCGTTCTGCGTCGTGATAGTCCGACATCCATTCACACTGTTATATTAGTTTTGTTGTTCATTACATTGATTTAAGCCACCTCAGACTTACAAAGTGATTTGCGATATCATATGCTCGAGTATTCGGACTAGCATATTCGAAATCGATGACAACTAATTGCCGATGCTCATTCACGGGCTGTAATAAAGGCGATCCAGTAGGCACGTGTATCCTCAATAGATTTCCATACTGCGCCTTGATTAATCATTAGCACTACTCCACTACCATTTAGGCTGCAAAAATATTTACATCGTTGTGCGCAAATATCAAACTTCTGGCAATAGCTTCAGCGTCTCCTTCTTCCCGCTCTAGCCAGTTTCTGTAGACTTTTACCGCCTTGACGAACATATCCCACTGAGCATGGAGAACACTGTCAGTTGATCGCGGCATGTTGTTTCCACTCGAAAAGTTGATTTTGTCGAGTTTGTCCAACACGATCTTCGCATCTTCTGACCATTTCCGGAAATTGACCCATATTTGAGGGCCTTGCTGTCGCTCATGCAGCTCCAATTCAACTCCGTCATGCAGCTCTCGCATGCGTCTGGCAATTGCAGTACTTATGTCTGGCACTCGAATATCTTCTTTGGTAAGTGTCTCGGCATGGAGGAATTTCTCAAAGCGGCCATTTCTAAAAATCCCAAGTAAGCGAGGACCGATATTCTTTTGGGCAAGTCGTTTTAAAAGTGCCAGTTCACTTCCTCTGTCTACAATTTCGCTAGCATGTGTGCCATAGATTCTAAGAAGCAAATGCGGAGGCTGATGTTTTCTTGTTGTAGCCGACGATAGCCTCTTACCTAGCTGTGGTCTTGTCGAGTTTGATGTGTGAGTATGATGATGTTGGTTTGACTGGTCGGGATATGTAATTTGTACTTTCGGTGGTGATATACAGTAGACCTCTTTTTTTAGCACACATATTGCAATCGGCGATGCAATTGATTATTAGAGTATACATACAGCATTGGTAAGCGCGCCTGAAATCCGAGATACTTTCATCATCGAGGCGTCGGTGATAGGCACATAATGCCATCTCGTAATCTTCAACTCATGTATCAACTCGAGAATACACTTCTTAAATTTCTCGACAGGTAGACTGCTATAGTAAGTAATGTGCATACTGAATAATTCTGCGAGATACTTACGAGTTATCAAGGAAGACGCCGACAGTAGGAATCTCGAAGTAGACTTCATTCTCGCTATCTGAATTACCAGTCTGTACTGACAACTTTGAGATAGCAGTTGATAAATGGTCCATTATATAGCCGCCGATAATTCAGCAAGGCAGCGCAATAGGAATAATCCTAGCAAAGCTTTGCATTATATAAATTGACAGGAGCTCGATGCTGCTTGTGTCTGACGCGATAAACGGTCTATGATGTCAGGTGCATACCATCGCGTAGCTTTGTGTTTTACCCTGCCTTTTGTCAACCACAACTTTCTTCACACTGATTCAGTAGGAGGAAAATTCACATTTTAGATCACTCTCACTCGTTACAAGATACGATCGCGATACGACAAGATGGCATCTGAGAAAGCTACCGGCCGCGTAGTTTTCGTTGGGAATATCCCATATGATCAGACAGAGGAGCAAATACTAGGTAATCTATTCTTCGTTTATTGACTTTTTATTGTAATTTGGAGAGCGAGCTCTGATTCTAGTCATCTTTGCACGTAGATATATTTCAATCCGTGGGACCAGTAGCAAATTCACGATTTGTATTTGACAAGGAGACTCGTCGTCCAAAGGGTTATGGCTTCGTGGAATATCACGGTATATTTGCACGCTTTTTGAGATCATCCATCAACACAGACTGACAGACGTAATAGATTCCGAAACAGCTGCGTCAGCAGTTAGAAATCTGAATAACTACTCTATTGGCAATCGTACGCTACGTGTTGATTTTTCACATGAATCATCAATTGGACCTAATGTCCTGACCAGCAAAAATCCTCCATCTGTCAGCTTGTCCTCCAGTACCAAGCGAGAATCGACTCCGCAGCCCGGTGCACATTTGACGACACCCGAGGCAATCTCATCTACCCTTTCTACATTTACTCCACAGCAACTTTTGAACGTACTGCATGAACTAAAGGCAGTAGTACAGCAAGATTCAAATAAGGCACGCGAGCTTCTCAGAGCATCTCCTCAATTATCGTACGCAGTTGTCCAATGCATGCTGCTTATGGGCCTCGTCGATGCGCAAGCGGTGACAAAAGTCATTGAGCAATCACAAAGTCAACAGCCTATCCAAATGGGACAGCGCAGTGTTACTCCTCAAATGTTTCCAAATGCGGCAGCTGAGACCACCATAGCGGCTTCAACTCCTACGAATGGTCAGCAAAGATATGGAACGCCTGTTTACCAGATGCAGACTTCAACACCCCCTGCGCAGATTCAGCCGCCAATGCAAATGGATCCGCAAAAAGCGGCTTTGATCAAGCAAGTATTGGAGTTAACGGACGAGCAAATCGCATTATTGCCAACTCAACAGAGGGATGCGATACATATGCTCAGAGACAAAATTAGGAGAGGAGAATATTAAGCACTGAACAATTTTTTAAAATCGTTGGTAGCATCGGTCAAGGCGGATCGGAATTGAGGTTTATCTTTGTGATCGTATATATCTTCCATGACCATCTAGAGCTGGGGTAGGATGGCGGCAATTAGCGAGTAGACATATTCTCACGAAGATATTTAAGAGATTAGAGCTCGTTTGTATAAAACTGAATAAATAATCATTGTGAACAATATAATGGAATCTCTTTCGTCGAAGTTAAAAAATAAAAAAATAAAAAAAATAAAAGGTCTAGATGGGACTCGAACCCACAGTCTCTGCCTCCGGAGAGCAGCGCCTTACCTTTAGGCCACTAGACCGTTTTAACAAAATAATTGTCAATTATTCTAATAAGATATCATCGAAATATGAATTGGGTAGGGTTACACCGAAAAAGAAAAATAAATTGTTACGTTAAACCGAAAAGAAATGCGTAGATATTCGCAGGGTGACCGCTGTGGCTCATAAAGGAGAAAGGTTAGTGACTGAGTGGCTTGAGAGCCTTACCACTCAATTACCTTAAAGAGATTTTTGTGAAGCGCGGAACAGAAAAATTGAATAACAAATTGCGGTTCCGTCAGCTCTTCTTTCTAGATACCTTACTACTATATGGTACGACTAGACATTTTAGTAGTATTCCGGCGAGGAAAGAATATCATCTATCGGGTGTCTTATCGGAATTGGCTTTGCTCGAAGAATTAAGTACATTAAGCGATGCAATAGCCTGCATCTTTTCTAATTACCTCGTCGAGTTAACTGTGTCTTTGTCAATAAGGAACACACAGTAGTGATCGGATGGGTCCACCGCAGATTCCTCGGCTGGCCCAACTGGAGCGGGTGGTGGGAAAAAACTCTAGCTATGGCCGGCAGGTTCTGCGAAAATATTATCTGGACAACATGCTACCGCTGCCAGACCATTTATTCCTACCATTTTCTCTGCCTAAATCTTTGGCAGAGTCTCGGTCGACAGTAAACAAACGAATGCTGCGAAAGTACGACGATATAAAATTCAAAGAAAGCGTGCGAACGGACATGAGAGATCGTAGAGCAGGAAAAGTGGCTATTGAAGCGAAACTCTTAAAAATGCAGCAATATCTATTGACAGAGTGTCTTGTGCTGTTGGACCAGATAACTGATACCGGAGAATCACAGCCAATCTTTCAAAGGTCAACGAACGGGTCACGCTATACTTTTAGAAAGATCAAGCCTTTTCCTGCAGAATGGACCACGGAGAACTTTGAAAGTTATATCTACCAACTGACCTACTTCCAGAATTTGAGACGCGGTGTGGGACGTCGACATGGCATAATATCACCCCTATTAAGGGAACTTTTCCGTGCCAATAACTCAGTTACTCTAGGCTTACGGAGCACTAAAGCCTACACTCTTGCACTGCAGTATTATGTAAGAGAATACGATCTGGCAACAGCTCGACAGTTGTTCAAGCAGATGAGAGAAGAGGGTGTACGTCGGAATACTTTCACGTTCAATGTCCTTCTTTCTGCCTGCATACACAGGGCGGGAAAATATGTCGACGTAGATCGACTTGAGATTGTTGTTGGGCTACTTAAGCAGATGGTCAAAGAGGGAGTCAGAGCTAATGATATTACCTGGGGTATAATGTTGACCGCCGCTCAGGGACGGGCGGCAAAGATGGGCGTGCTCCACCATATCACGAAGCATCAGATTCCTATCACTGCTGCCTTTACCAACATGGTTGTGAAGGAACTTAGCATATCATATAGTGGTGATGAACTGATCGGTGTTGTCGAGAGTGATCTTGCTGGGACTGCTATAGACGTCATTACCGTTACAATGGTCGTTCAGAGTTTGCTAAAGGAGAACCAGTTCAATAGAGCGTGGAGGTTCATGAACAAAATGCATGACCTCTATAATATTAAACCAAACACTGTTACGTTACATGCTTTTCTTAAACATGCAGCAAAGATGGGGCGACTAGACTGGTCTATAGGAGTGCTGACGGCAATGACTCATCGCTTCAAAGACTCCGTCAAGCCGACCGTTTTTACATATCATTATATTCTCAGCTGTGCAGTTCGTCTCGGTCCACAGCCAAATTTTGCCGTTGTCATTCACATGATATACAGTCGGATTCGGAAGACTCTCCCTGGACCCTTATTTGGACCAACGAAGGAGCTCCTACTTATGCCAAAGGCTTGGGCCACACAGCGCGGTTTTAATCTAGATCTACACAAAGCAGTTGATTGTAAAGTCTCAGCAGACTTGTGGAAGGCCAGCGCGAAGGTATTTCGTTGGCCTGCGTCTGGAGCTAAGCTGCGACATCATAAGTCAACGCCAGCTTGGAACATTGCACACCAGACGTTCTGGGTCAAGCCTTTTTTTGAAACGGATAAGAAGACGTGGGACGAGCTATCTGAGAAATACAAACAAAGTGCTTCCGGCAAAAGATATACTGATGAGCAGAGACTTGATCTTTCTGCAAGCAGAAACCGAGAATACAAAAGGAAAACAATAAAAGTCAGACAATATAAACACGAGCGAATCTTGCTGCGTCGCGAAGAAGTTCTCCGACAAGGAATGCAGATGGTGTTATATGCGGAATTGCATAACAAAGGAGTTTGGATAATGGACCGACTTGTGGAGAAGAAGCGAAGGAGTAGTAGTGTAGTATAATAATTATCATCATCTTGTACATACCTGTAGACTAGCATTCTAAATAATTGTATATTGTTGATAGTAAATGCCTTTTCCAATGAAATTTTAATTATAGGTAATAGTGTGTTTTGTTACGGACCTTGTAAATTGAATGCAATTCCACCTCAATTTTTCAACAGGTTGGGACATCATCTGGGATACACGCTAATTTTGTCGACCACAAACAGGCAAACAGATGGACCGACATAATCTGCTTTCGATCACCGGCGCCGAGATCGATGGCAGAAAGTATGAAAACTTTTTAGGTGTGATCTAAAGCTATTCAAGATAATCCGCTATATCTCGGTTGCTCAATTAAGCAGCAATCCGTTCAGGATTATTTGCTGAGATCAGCTAACATGGTGGACAGGGTCTTCAACATCTATTAAAAACTTTAAAAAGCTCAATCAGCTCGGTGAAGGAAGTAAGTTTTAGGAAAGGAATTGAGGTTTGCTCTAACGCTTTCTCTTCTAGCATATGGTGTTGTCTATCGAGCTCGTGAAATACAAACGTCGCGGATAGTTGCTCTAAAGACGATAAGGATCTTCAGTGACGAGCAGCGAGATGGAATTCCTACGACCGCCCTTCGTGAGGTCTCATTACTACGGACGCTGCGGCATGATAACATAATACGGGTATTAGACGTAGCTTTGAGTGCTACAGATGAAATTAGCATGGTACTGGAGTATGCCGAGCAGGATCTTGCATATCTTCTAGACAACCTTCGAGTGAAGTTTACTACTAGTCAGATCAAGTGCTTGATGCAGCAGGTGTTTACAGGTTTGGAGTATCTACATATGAACAATGTGATACATCGAGATCTGAAGATGTCGAACCTGTTACTGACCGCAGCGGGTGTGCTGAAGATTGCTGACTTTGGCATGGCTCGGGGCTATATTGATGATCGACCGCTCACTCCAGACGTGGTAACTATCTGGTATCGACCACCAGAACTGCTTTTTGGTGCTAAAGCATACGGGTCCGAGGTGGATATCTGGGGTGCTGGTTGCATAATGGGAGAGTTTCTACTGTGTGCACCTTTACTGCCGGGGCAATCTGAACGGGAGCAGATAGACCTGATTGTACGACTACTTGGTGCGCCAAACGAGAGAATATGGCCGGGCTTCCGAACACTGTCAGGAGCCAAATACTGGAGAGCCACCAAGAGCGAAGTCAACACGCTAAACAAGGTTTTGCACAAAGAGACGCCGAAGACGGTGGAGCTGGTGAACCTCCTTCTTACTTACGATCCACTTAAACGAATAAGTGCCAAGGAGGCGCTGGACGCTGCATATTTCGCAGAAAGCCCAAAGGCACTGGAGCGAGGCCTTATGCCTACCTTTGTCGAGATTAGAAATAAAAGTGACAAGAACGGAGGCGAGAACAGTAGTAACGACCACAAAAATGGGGGCCGCCGTCAATTCAAGTCCAACGGTAGCATGGCGGGTGGAAACGGCGCTGAATGCGGTGCTGGCGCAAATGTCGCTGCTGATTCGAACGCTGCGAAACGCAGCAGGGACAGGCGATATGACTTTGAATTTGCAGACGACGAATTATATTCCCTTTCAACGCAGAAGAGACAAAAGCCGTTATAGGCTATTGATAAGGCTCAACATGCTACAGCCTCAAGAGTGTTCTTTGTATTTTTGGTGAGATAGAAAATGAACCATTCATGAGATTATAGTATTTGTATTTAAGATCTATGTACATTTATATGACAACAAACAAAAATACGACACAAAAAAGATAAACCCGTTATCGAAACCGTTCTTCGATGTTATATGATACAATTATGTCCAGGGCTGGTATTGCAGATACGCAAATACCTATGTTGATAAGTCTTAAAGTCATTGTGGGATCCATTAAGAGCAAGTACAGCTGGATGTGCCTGTTAGGCAGCGGATGTGACTCTTAGGCAGCAGACGTGAACGACAACCGTCTCATGTGTGGATTTTGTGGGACGAACTCGTAGCCAGGCCGTATCTTCATGCCGACGACGATAGTTGCGATATCCGCGATCAGGATCACCAGGACTGCTCCTAGGACCATCATCCAGGAACTTCCCAGCCGCCAGTTGTCTGAGGCAAGGTAATGTGTATCGCTGTTCAGCAAAGACGTGACCAGGGCGAGACAGACCGCCTGGATGCCCGCTTCCAGCGACAAAATCAGCGCCATCACCTTCCAAGCAGACTCGCGCTTGGTTCGCGGTCCCCACATCAGCGCGGTGTTCGCGGCCATGCCAATGGCAAGGAACAGCACCGACAGATAAAGCCCGAAGGACAATGTTCGCCAGGCGTTACAGAATGTGCGGTCGTCGTGAATGCACTCCCGCACCGGGAAAGGCACGCACTGTGGATTGGCCTCCGAAGAACACTTTCTGTGCAGTCCGTAGTCCAGCTGAATGTATCCGCTGCTTCCAGCTACTGGAAACTTTGCTGTTACCCACCTCGGCGACACCATGGACGTCACTGTCAGAACTGTCGCAAAAACCGTAGCCGAGAACGACGCCAAGTAGAGATACATCAGATTATCTCTCATGTCTGCGTCTATGCCGTGGATAGATTCGATAGATTCGATAGCTTCGATAGCTTCGATAGCTCTAACAATGATAGAGCTAACGATAGATTTGACAAAAGACTTCGCACAGGATTTCGCAAAGGATTTCGCAAAAAGATTCGATAGGAATTTAACTAAAGGTTTGCAGAATAAAGAACACCGCGAACTCTAGATGGAGTCTAGGTGAACTCTAGACGTTTTTACTTGCCTCACCAAAAACAATCGCAAATTATTTGCAATCTGCCTTGTCTTTTCTGCCTGCCCTAAGCCTAAGCCTACAGCCAGTGTTTTTTTGGTGCTAGAAAAAGGCAGAGAATTATTAATATTAAAAGATTAAAAGGGCGGGGTAAAATCCGATCGTGTGACTCTGTAAGCGATTATTTAGTGTAACAAGCTAGAGATGAGTTCTGGCCAACCTTAATCAAAATCCGAATCAAAATCATTCAAAGCTTAAACTACTGAGCCTAAATCCCGGCTCGCCAGTAGGATTGGCGACCTTTATATGTTTTCTTCTGCAGTCTGTTTATGTAGATAGTATAGCGCGCGCGCGGTCGTCGCTCACTGATGGGATGGCTCGTGAATCCGACCAGCTCGTTTCGAGATCTTCGCGAGGAAAAAGGCTGACGTGCGATCCCGTTGCCGCACCAAAATTCGCGCGAGTTTTCTGCCATCGCCGAAAACCTAATTCCCAAACGAAGACGCACACTGACGTCTTTTCCGTATCCGCGGCACGTGCGCCCGCAGTTGCTTAGACCGAAAACGGCCGTGTCGAACTGTCAATCTCACGTGACTGTGATGAGTCCGCAGATCGTTGCCAAACGTTGCCGAAGCCCGAATCGGCAGCTATCGAGATTCAGCAGGTTGAGTTGTTCAAGGATTACGCAGACCAGTCGAGAGCATCAGGCGTCCACTGCTGCACAGCTACGATTTGGACGGCTTGGACGGTGTGCACCATTTGGACGTTTGCAACATTTGAACGTTTGCACCATTTGAGACGCACGTCGACTGCTGTAGTGGAGCAGCAGTAATGGGTGGAAATGCTGCATCAGCGTGCCAGCTGGACACTGGCGACTAATATGCCGATTCAAACGGATGAGGCCAAAGCTACAAATATAGGGTGAACCACCGATTTGGACGCTCCGCTATGCATATCCCGTAATGTCCGTGAACAACGTCGAATAATGAGTGGTTTTGGAGTCATAATGTTAGATAATGTAGATAATGTTAGAACATGCAAGAATATTGTTACGATAATGTTACGGTGATCGTAAGATAATGAAAATGCTAGGATATGCGTTGTGGTCTCTGGCTGGACCCGCAGGACTTCAATGTCCGCTGCACTGACAAGCAATTGTGTGAGGTGTAGATGGGCTAACGCAAAGTATATGCAGCCCAGAGGTAGCTCAAGTCAGCGGGCTCAAGTCACAGTGGTCACCTTTGATCTGCTCTTTGACCCGTGAATACGGATTTTCGTGTCTTATTTCATAACCCCTATTTAGTAAAAAGGAGAAATAGTTTGCATGATCAATTGAAAGTTTATTTGACTACTGCCGACCATGATCTACTACGAAGGTTAATATGTGAGACTAAGGGGCCGGGTCAAGGAACTCGCGTGGGGCTAATCACTACTCGATACCTTTTGCTCAGACAAAAACCGGGCGTGGAGTTATGGCCATGGCGTCTTCTATGTGATTACGTTCCGTTTTGCATCGAAACTTTCGAGATGATGGTTGAGCTATAAGAGGAGAACGCTACAGGAGAAACGTAAAGGGTTTAGAGAGCGCTATTGCTAGGAAATAAACACATTCTGAAGAGCGCGACGCGGGTTGGCCACGAAAAAAAGCAAAGATTTACCGAAACGATGGTACTGTAACGGATCGATTAAGTTTACGCTATCTCGGTATTGACTGTCTATTTATTATCACATTTCCGAGAGGCATCCCTATATCCCGTTCGCTCCTGCCGCCGCGGAAAAACTGCGGCAACAGTTGCTAGACACATCAATTCATCAATTTACACATCGAATTACACATCAATTCACAGGTCGACTATCCTCAGTAATCGACTTGATTCTTCCCTGTACAACGAACCACATTGTAATCTCATTGTAATCTCATGGGAATCTCATGGGAATCTCATTGTAATCTCGTGGTAATCTCATGATAAATCTCCTCTCGTGCGTAAGAAGCAACGACCTTACAAGCTCACTTACTGCCCGGACTTCTGCATTTCGGTCTGAAGTCAATCAACCTATACGGCGCCCCCAATGATCCATTCTTCAGGTCCTGTCGAACAAGGGTTGACGATCGAAGCTGACATTTAATGTGTCCAGACTCTAATAGATTTGCAGCATTAGCCGCCATGGGTGATCACACATAATGAAAAAAGCATCATCCCGAACTCGTCAACAGATTGTACCCATCTTGCTATCCTCTCCCGCCGTTCAGCGCGACCTTTCTCCGGTTGCGGCCACATCTCTCCGATCCTGAGCTCGCCCTCTTCCCAATCCCTGAGGTGGATATCGTATTCCTTTTCCCAAACCTCCCTCGTTTGGGCCTCCCATAGCACCTTGCTTGCAGGTGCAGGTAGCGTCTCCACTTCATCTGCTATATAACAGGGAGTCCCGTTTTCTGAGTTGAAAATGTTGTCGAATATGTACATCGTATACAATGTGCGTCGCTTAACCGATGCCACGATCCACGATTCCCAACTCGGGCGCATGCGCAAAATCTCTGCATTGCAGACTAGCCCCGTGAGTGAGGTACGCGAGGCAAGTTCTTGAAGGTTGATCAGAGTTGTTTGATTCACTAGTGGGGCGCCTTCGTTGAGCGAGAAGTGAGCCATGATTGCATAAATCAAGTAGGCCTGAAAAGCTGCTAACAGGTCCATCTGGTCATATGTATGGCGCTAGAACGTGAAGTCAGCACATTTCAATGCTGAGCAAGAATAACACATACTGCTTGAAACAGTCTCTCCATCTCTCTTCTAACCGCCTCCGTAACCATCGCTTCGCTACCCGGAGCCCGACCTTCCCACATACGCACTAAACTCATGCAGTTGGCCAATGGCACTGGGACTTTCCCGCCCGCCACTTGTGAGGGATGTATTATCGGAGGTAGACATCCAGTCCGAATCATCATTCTGGGATATGTCTTCAGAACACAAGATATGTAATGCACTGTGTTTGCCGAAAGCTCCTTTGGTTTCTGACTTGGTGACGGAAGAAGGGTGTTTAACCAATGGTTGCTAATTCGAGCCCATTCCGCGGAGGGAACCAAGTCAACCTCTGCAAAATCCAAGCCTCTACTTGTTGACTCTTGGTCGCAACACTCTTCGGAAGAAGCTGTGCCACGCGATCCGGCTGTTGGCAAGCTTTGCGTCGGAACAGCTACGGCAGTGACAGACCCAGAACGGTCGGAGATAGCACCATGACCATCACCGTACCCCAGAGAAGCGGCGGACGTGGATAAGGTAGCGCTGCCATCCGTTGCTGATTCTTCAGTGAAGCTGAAGCCAGCTAGGCTATGGGTTCCGTTGCTCGACGAGGCATCACCAAAAGCTTTGACGACGTATTGACAGCGAAGGCCTCGTAGCTCACACCTCGCACAAGTAGGACGCCGAAGGTTGCACCTGCTTTTAGCATGGGAGCACTGCTGGCAAGCTTTTTTCCTAGGCAGCACCTCTGGAGGCCTCGATCGCGACGAACGGCGCTCTCTAAACATGCAAGCTAATCGCCATCAGCATTGTATGCTTAAATTTAGAGTATTGAATGAGACACATAACAATACGTACTATTTTTGAAGTGTAGGTGAATATGCGTGAAATAATGTAGGAAGAGGTGAACTGAAATGGAGAATCAGCGGAGTTCCGTGGCGAAGCTGGCCTACTTAAGCATTACCCATGGAACTCCGATAACGGAACTCGCGTGAACGTAATTGCTCGCGTCTGTACGATCGTGTTCCCCCACTTTTCCGAATTCGGTTGTCAACCTTCGGCTTATGACTTCATACACAACTCTGCTCTGAGCTCTTCATGTTTATTAGTCAGTCCAAAATATGAAAGTTTGAAGGTATGTCAATCTCACACGAAATAACTAGGGCGTGGCAACGATGACACTTTTGTGGAGGCTCGACCTTAGGCTGGAACGAGAGAAAGTAACCTGAGGTAGGAAGAGTAGGAGCTCTCAGGCAGCTACTGCCAGCTCTCACTTTATGGTCGAGGTACTTTAACTACCAAACGTGGTGGAAATTCTACTAATCTCAGCATTCTTTTTTCCTGATGGCTCTATTTAGTTTACCAAGTCAATTATATTCTATAAGCCTAGTGGCCTAAAAGAAGATGTAATAAAGGAGCCGCTACGGAAGAAGTTTTAATAGTAATCGTGACTTCGATGTATTAACTGTATATGAAATTTAAATGCAATATCTCATCTAATAGTACAGCATACTATAGTATAGAACATAGTATATTACTACTATGGTTCTAATGAATAATAAACCACAACTGTAAGTGAATCCGCGCCCCTTTGAAACCTCTTAATGAGAACTCTCGCTCGATCTGAGATGGTATAAAATTGGTTTGATAGGGTGAGGAGGATTAGACCTGTGCAATTAATTGATCAGCAACACGTTTCTCCCTTTCCTCCCTTTTGCACCTCCATCTACCCCCGTACCACATCTGCACCAAAACCAAGCCCAATGCGGCTAACATAATTCCTGTAAATATGGTAAAAGTCCATCCAACTTGTATCGAGTTCGCGATCGGGAGGACCGCCGCTGTACCGCCGGCACCCATCAGACACCGTGCCAGGTTTAAGGCAGCTGTTGCCGAAGCACTCTGCTTCGGAAAGACATCAACCAAAAAGGTCGTCACCACGCTCTGGATTGAGGTCGCTGTCCACCCAAGAATGAAGGTGCAGATAATTGGGACAGAGATGTGAACTCTTTTGTCTAGTGTCCAACCAAATACCAACACCGAGACACATTGAAGTCCGCTCCAGAGCCAGATGGTCCTCAGCCGCGCGTGTTCGAGTGGGAAGAATTCAGGGCTGTCGGTGTACTGGACTTTAATCCGACGGTAGTCGATATCAAGTAGTTTACCGGTGAAGAGAGTCCCCACAGTGCAACCGACTCCATTAGCGATGAATATCAGTCCGGTATGGATCTCGCTAAGACCGTATGTGCTTTTGAAGAGTGTCGACATAGCTGTGGTAGTCATCTGCCATACTGTGTAATAGATAGCTAGAAAGATGATTAAAAAACAGACGTCGATCCCAAAAAGTATGCGTAATGGGCCTAGGAAATCCACTCGTGATGTCTTGCTGATAAGCGGAGGGGCGGATTGTTCTGAGGAGACTTGTGTTATGTGCTGTCGACATAATTGAAAGTAGGCTAAAGGGGATTTTGCAAAACCTTTGGCAGGTAGAGAGCCGTTGCCAACCAGAGATCGTAGTGTCTCGGGTAGGACCAGGATGAGAATAATTAGGAAGACCCCACTATAGATACTCAAGAACCAGAATATCGCCCTCCACCCAAGTGTATCTGAAAAAGCTCCTCCCAGAATCGGTCCCACTGCCAAGGGTATCAGCAATCCAGCCTGAAAGAATCCCATATAGCCACCTCTTTCTTCCCGCGTGGTGATGTCTGCCAGCACACCTGCACCGACTGCCACTGTGCTAGCACTTCCCATGCTCTGCAGACACCTCAAAATCACGAGTTGATAGAAATGTCTTGTCTCAGCAAGGCCGATGCACGCTCCAAAGAAAATGATAAAGGTGCACAAGTACGTAACTCTACGACCTTGAACATCCGCAAATGCACCCCAGAAACTGGGCGAGAGACCTTGAAAGATCATATACGAGGTGACAGTGAGATTTATCAGCTCAGTTGATACTGACAGGTCCATTGCAATCGCTGGGATGGACGGGAAATAGATATTGGATGCGAATCCAGAGAAAGTTGCAGCTATGGAGACAATAGTGACTATCAAGGCTTTCTGCCCGGAAGTGAAGATACTGTACGGTACAGGAATAGTCAGCTCGTTCTCCTCCTGTTTTTCAACCATAGTGGAATGAAAATGCCAATATATTTGACATTGAGTGGAGGTTTCGGATGTTCAGGCTGCAGCATGAGACCTTATATAGCTGCGGATGCAGCATGCAACTTGGAATCTAGAAATAATAAACTTGGAATTCCAGAGAGATAATCCTGAAGTTCCGCTGATATATTCGGAGTTCCGACACAAACCTGGAATTCCGGTTAAGTTATTGGGTCTAGGGTTTGAGGTCGCGTAAGGTCCCAAATTTCCGAAGACCAGGGGGATTCTTATTACCCGCCAGGAATAAATATTAATTTCATGTTTGCCTCATCAAGACGATCTTTCAGTTGTGCATTGACGTTGTTTCGATCAAAACCTGTCCTTTCAGAGCCATCCTCTGTTCTGCTACTAAAGAGTCTTTAGATCATCATCCTTTGAATTGAACCCGATCCTTAGCCTCTCGAGTAACGGTGATATGACTAGACATCATTAGACATCATTAGACGTCATTCGAAGATACACTGACAGAGTATCATGTCTCGGCTTGAGAATGGCCAATTAAATGACTTCTTTCATCAGCATGATTACCTCTGCGGAGACAATATAATTCGAAGGTAACTTATAATCTACAGACTTGCTAAGTCTCAGATTCAGGTGGACCATAGTACCGTATAGAAGTGATTTTGCGGAAATTACACGCTAATTTGATCTCCTCCGAATTATGCGCGTCGAAAGACGTTTCTAGAATTTATCGCTCCTGATGGCAAAAAAGGGAGGACGTTGATTACAGATAGGTTAGGATCGCTGATCCAATCGTTTCAAATGCATAATCAAGGAGATCGGGAGTAGGGCAAAAGGGGCGGAAATTATCGTTTCGTTCATGAAATACAAATATCGAGCTGACGTTATCTGAGATTATACATGTGATCACTAACGGCAGCTCTTGTTCCTTTTTCCTTTGATGATCTTTAAATTATCCTTATTGTCAAGATATTCTCCGGGACTTTTGCAGGATTTGGAACCCTGAAAAGTTCACTATTCTTGTACTTTTGAGTCTTGTTCGTAGTGTGATAAACTCCGCCTTCAGTGACCATTCCTGCGCGGCAGATAGACGAAACCATCGTCAGCATCAGCAGTGAATGCCAACCCGTGCTCTTTGCTGCTCAGGACCGTATATAGGCCTCTATCGTGATGCAAATGCAATAGCCGGAGTAGATCATCAGCACTCATATTAAGTGTGACCTGTGGAGTTTCGCTTAAGTCATATTCGACTTTGGAAAAAGTAGTAATTAGTTTCATTTAGTTGTTTAGAGGATTAAGAGATGCATAAACGCATTCCCTAGCAAAGGCTTACCGGTAAAATATCTAATCATCGGTTTAGGGTACAAGAAGATCAAATTTTTGTCGATATCTTATCTGTCTATGCCATAATAGTCTATACTATGAGAGTTTGGCGCCAATACTTTAAGTTATACATTTACAGAAATTTTTTGAAACGAACAGGAATCACTTTTTGCTTTCTTCGGCGGTCTTGAGTATGTCAGCAGCTAGACTAAAGGACGACTTAATTCGTGTACGTGTGATTGCATTCGAAATTCCATATCATTATTGCTCGCTCGTTATTTCAAGGAAAACTAATATATTTCAAGCCTCGGATTGCCAGTGATTTATCCTCTAGGTGTATAAATTATTTGGTTTACTCCCGTTGTCAGTGTAAACGAAGTTATGCCACAAATCTTTCTTTCAAACTGCGGGATAGTCAAAGGCTCAAATATGGTTCTAATTCAGTCGCGCCTTCGTTTGGACATACCGCACAATTAGACAAGAATGGCACAAGCAAGCCGGTCCAACGTGATCAATATGATGCTGATAGCAAAACGAGATTCGGAGGATTGAATAACGTTGCGCCAAGGAAGACTAGAGCAGTCGATGAATTGGCAACTAATAACAAAGGTTTTCGAGATCGGTCTCCAAGTATAGATACTCGGTCGGAATACAATCGTGGACTGAAAAATTGGAAGCAAGGTAAACAAGAGAAGCCGCCAATAAAGCTGCCAATGACGAGTAAAGACAAGTCAAAAAATGCTTTCCAGTTTAGCAAATGGATGAGTAATACTTCAATTATGGGTTCCGAAGATCAAGCCAAGAAGAAACGCATAGCTCCTGTCAAGCTGACAGCGGTTGCTGCCAGCATTCATTTACCACAATTTGTAACAATTGTGAACTTCTCCAAGCTTTTAGGAGTTAGGTTCGGTATGCATAACCTATACATGAGGATTTTTCAGCATAAACTGACTGTATATTAGAAGTTCTAGTTGCGAAGATGGCGGAGCTTGGATTTGAGCATCTTGAGCACGACCACGGTATTTGGTTTTTTAATTTTTACCCAATAACAGCACTAATTATATAGTCCTTGATTTCGAGACGTCCAGCTTAATAGCTGCAGAATTTAATTTTGAACCAATGGTTGATGATATGGAAGTTAAAGACCTGCTTCCAGCGTAAGTCTTCGCAAATGCATGTCAGCTTGAATTTAATACTGATTGATGTAGCCCTTCTTCCGAAGATTCATCTAAGCTTTTGCAGAGACCACCGATCGTGACCATTATGGGGCATGTCGATCACGGAAAAACCACAATTCTTGATTTCCTTCGAAAATCTTCCGTTGCTGCAAATGAGCATGGTGGCATTACTCAACATATTGGCGCATTTTCTGTAAAACTCGCTTCTGGAAAAACCATAACCTTCCTTGATACACCAGGACATGCAGCGTTTCTCAAAATGCGTCAACGTGGAGCAAATATTACTGACATAGTTATTTTGGTGGTGGCTGCTGATGATTCTGTCATGCCCCAAACAAAAGAAGCAATCAAGCATGCAAGAAGTGCAGGCGTTCCTATGATCGTCGCGATAAACAAAGTCGATAAACCAAACGTCGATGTACAACGTGTGATGTCGGATTTGGCAAGCAATGATGTTGATATTGAAGATTATGGTGGAGAGACACAGGTGGTTAAAGTATCTGGCCTAACAGTGTGTATTTATAACTATATGATGTGTTGACATTTCTAATGACAGTAGGGATTCGGAATCTCTGAGTTGGAGGAATCTATCTTGACTTTATCTGAAATACAGTCCTATAGAGCTGAGTTTGCCTGCAGCGCAGAGGGAACGGTTATCGAATCTGTAATGAAAAAAGGACGCGGGTATTAACTGTTATTAACTACTTAGTGGAAAATAGTCGCTAATTAATCTTCATAGCAATGTCGCAACTGTTCTTGTACGTCGAGGAACACTCAGGACTGGCGCTGAACTTGTTGCTGGACTCAGTAGAGCTAGGGTTCGTTCCCTGCGCGATGAGAATGGGAAAATTGTTAAATTGTCAACACCTGGCCAGGCAGTTGAAGTAGATGGGTGGAGAGAGCTTCCTGAAGCAGGGGATGAAGTTCTAGAAGCCGAAACCGAAAAGCAAGCGAAAGAAGTAGTTGAATATAGACAGTTTCGAGAGAGGCATCTTCGTGAAACGAAAGATATCGATATAATCAACGAAAAGCGACGCGCTGAAAGACGACTACAAGCAACGCAAGGTCCGCCAGGGCAGTCGACGATAGACAATAGTGCTGTTGGAGATGTTGATGTTCAGAAAGTGGCGTTTATTGTCAAGGCTGATGTCAGTGGTTCAACTGAGGCAATTGTAGACGCGATACAGTCCCTCGGGAATCAGGAAGTACAGGCAACAATAATTGCTTCAAGTGTCGGTGCTCCTTCTGAGTCAGATGTTGACCTTGCGCAAGCTGCAAATGCAAAGATACTGTGTTTCAACGTTAAACCAGATAAGGATGTTGTGTCAAAAGCTGCGCGTAGTAAGGTAGAATTTTCTAGGCATACCATTATATACCATCTTCTACAGGAAGTCACAGACATACTTTCATCAAAGCTCAAACGTATTATCAAAACTGAAGTTTTAGGCGAGGGAGAAGTTCGTCTCATTTTCAGTATTACTGAAAAGGGCAGACAGAAGAAAGTTGCGGGTTGCAGAATTATCAATGGAGGCATTGCGAAGGGTTCAAAGATACGAGTTCTTAAAAAAGGCGAGACAGTTTTTGAGGGCTCAATTGATACATTGAAACATCAAAAAACTGATATCAATGAGGCGAGGAAGGGTACAGAGTGCGGTATCTCCTTCAAAGACTGGAGTGATTTTGAGGAAGGAATGGTAATCCAGTCAATATCGGAGACGTCAGTAAAGCGATATTTATAACCGTAACCTAACTGTACAAAGTTTTAGCATCTAATCACTTGCTATTTGGTTCATTAGCGTATTTGTACATATTTTGGCTTCTAATCATTTGCTCTTTGGCTAATTTTATTTGTATATATAGATAGCATCTAATCATTTACCTTTTGGTTAAGCTTTTGATGTTACTTCTTTTCAACGAACATCAGATTTGTATCTTCACTGATATTTACAAAAAAAAAGTTTTGACTTCATTTTATATCTTCCCATTGAACACCAACCCATTCTTCGACGTATGCTACCACTGATCTATCCAATTCTGGTGGGCAGCAATCGCTTTTGCATGTTGCAATCATAATTGTTCCCCATTCCATACCAATCAACATATCTATTCCACTAGCTTCTTCTAAAACCTGAATTGTGTTCGGCATGAGCTGTAGCTCGAATACCCTATCTGACGCGCAGAGAGGGCATTTAGGTATTAGTTTCAAGTCGAAAGTTCCTGTAGATGGCCGAATGAGTGCTTTGGCTACAGGATCATTTTTAGAATAGAACAAAGGCATCCCATTCCTTTCATATCGTATAACCTGGTCGGGATTATCAGCTACTATGTCTGCAAATTTTTGAAATGTCCGATCGATAGCAAGAAGGCTGGTTTCTGGAACAGCAGACCAATCATCGTTGGATCTGCTTGGACCCGATGACCCAGACCCAATTGCCTGCTCAACCATTGCAGCCATATCTTTTGCTGAACTGTCTGTTAAGACTTCGCTCTCGACATATATATAAAATGATTTAAAAGATTTCGCCGTTGCGACCCACGGCTCAAAAGGTATGTTCTCAGACGAAGCAGTCGTGGTGGATGGTTTGCTATTAGGCAGTCCGACTTTCACTTTTTCTGCGAATGAATCTGCCATAGTTGCTACTGCCTGGTCGTGTGAAAACTGTGTGAAAGGCGAAGACGACAGCACACTGCTTTTTTCTGAACCGAACGGATTTGTGGAATTATTTCCAAACGATGAATCGCCAAATATCATTGTTCCTAAGCTACCAGAATCTATTTTCGTTTCTTCGTTTTTCGTCGTTTTGTTTACTTGTCTCTTCGCGATTCGTTCTTGCTCCAGCTTTGTTTCCTCCTTCAGATTCCGTATTATCCCTCGTATTGCACGCACGGATCCTTCCTTACGTCGACACTTGAAGTCCACGCATGTAAAAAGGTAGATTACTCGGTCGTATGTGGTACCTTCCAAGGCAGCGTATGCTTGTAGAAGCATTTCCATTGGAGATCCGCAATTCTTACATTTTGTTAAAGCGCCGTTTGGTGGAGAGTTTTTGAGCCAAATCTAACTCTTGTCAAGATAATGTCCTATAACAAAGCTTTTATAGCACAATGCAAACTTACAGGATATCCGCCTATTCTTGTATCAAGTGGAGAAGCCGTGTCGACAACCTCCTCGTCTGGATATCCAAGCAATACAGAAGTACGCCCGGATGCTACACTAGGAGAAAGCGATTCATCTGAATCACTATCGGATCCGTGGTCTTGTTGACGAGACATAGCTTTCGTTCCTATATTCGCCTCTTTTGACGTAGTATGTGTTTTGATCTGCAATAAACGAATATGTGCAAATCGCTTCGATGGGACAATTAAAAAATTTGAGATGAAGTTTGAATTACCACTTTTCAGGGGTCATGCACATGCACTTTAAGCCCTTCACAATTTCAATGTACCACCATAACATGCCGGAGTTATCTACATTTGCTGCGTCATGAATTATTTCTAATCAGGCAGGTATAAAGCTAAGCTAAATTATGAAGCTGAAATGAAGCAATTTATAAAACCACAATACTAAAATGTGAAACAATGCGAAAACCTTATAAGCTGACGGAAGAATTTGAAAGATTACTTAGAACTTTATTTCAGGTTACCTTACAGATGGCTCAGTTAAATATGTTTAAATGCTAGAATAAGGAACATTATCTCCAATATCAAGCAAAGGCGAATCTTGCAGTATAACTGATTGTATGCTTTGGTTGCTTTGAAAATACAAGGAGGCAAGTTGTTCAGTGCTACAACCTTTGACATTAATGGCCATTATTTGTCTCGATTGAATAAGCTAATGCCAACGAGTCTATAGCGTTATCCAAAATAAAGATTTATAACATGCTGAGCTATATTCCAGCCCGATAAACTTCCCAGAAAAATGATCTAAACAGTTAAACTATAAGAAAAGAGATAAAATCAGTAAAGCACTTACAACATATATAACGATCGGCAGCAGTAAGTATTCAGCGTGTTCTATAAATGGCAGAGCTATGGGAGTCAATATAGCACTATTGATTTGTAAAGAAGTCATACCATTATAGCCGAGAAATGTGATGACCGTATAGTAGGAAAATGCAGCTAAATAGAGAGAATTTCCTAAGAACAATGAAAACCTACAACAACTTTAATCTCTATTAACCATCTGAAAGCGTTGGAAAGTACTAACCAGCTATTTGCTGTTATCACAGGCAGCAGGATGAACTGGATGACATACAGAAACAGCCATATCACCAGAAAACCGTTACAGTGTGTGTCGAAGCAATAGCTAAATGGTCAGCCAACAAACTTGAGCGAAATTTGAAGAAACAACGTAAAGACTTACGCCCATTCCAGTGTTCCTTCAGCACCGATGTTCATGACGCCTCTTGAATTAGTTTGTTTCATGAATTTCCCTGCGATTATCCACATGCATGTAGATACTATGATTCCTACGGCAAGAAAATCGATAAGGACCATATTGAACACAAGATCTAAGAAAGGCACAAATCCAGGAGAGTAAGCAACGCTCCACGCCATTGCCGATAGTAATAAAAAAACCGCCAATAATATCATGAATGATGGATCATCTCGGGCCCATGTGTTTTTAGTTTCTGATTTAGACTAATTAGCTCCAATGCAAATCATAGCTAGTCATTAATCAGGTTCTTACGCTTCTATTGGAATCAGCTGAAGCTCACAAACATAGTCATACAACAAGCTACATAAGATATAAGAAAACACTTACATGGTAGTATATTTGACGATAAACCTTTTTGGGAGCTATCAATAAGTAGCAAATCTCCCAAACTGCCGCCTCGAAATCCAAAGTGGAAGGCTTATATAGCCTGGTTCAGTCAGATTTGTTACAATATCAGATCGCATCAACAAATCATACCTTCGCAAAACTATCGGCAGTCGAATGGAAGTAAAACTTGAAGAGGAATTGCCTGAAGACCTCGCAAGCTGAGGATGTCGACGAGAAGATGATATAGCCGGATATGTGGGCGAGAGAGGTGGAGGAGAAGTGCTCATTTTGAAGGCAGCGCTGCTAAACGTACTTGTCTTTCAACTAATGCCAGCAATGCCTGTTAAATCAAGTGCTGCACAATGTTCTGAATATGTCTCTAATGGCCGTGAAAATCAGTCGTTGGCTTAGCTTCGTGTAATGTGCGCTGGCGTCGACGCAATGTTTTGAGATTGAAGTTGGATTACTGGAAGGTGCTCTCGGCGAAATATACGATGACAAACTGAAAGCTTGATTTCGATTATATCACTTCCTACGTTTCACAAAGGCTAAGCAGTAAGTCACTGCTACACCTCTACTCAATGGCCTCTGAGGGAAGTCTAACAGTTCTCGCTGAATGGGTTGTCGAGCATGGTGGATACGTTTCTCCAAATATCTTTTTTGCCATATGTAAATAATGTGGTTCTTCGTGTTGGCTTTGGGCACAATAATTAACGTCATAATTAGCATCAACAACCGGAGCAACTGCGATTACCAGGAAGTCAGTCGAAGAGAAGCATAAACTGGTGGAGTGTCCTCTTAGTCTTATAATTTCATATGATAAAGCCTTGATATCCTTGTTTTCCGGAGAGGATCAACCTCCAGAAGATATTTCTAAAGTATCAATACTGAGATTATTCCTTTGCCAACAAAAATTGCTGAAGACGGAAAGTAAATGGGCACCCTATATAAACACTTTACCGAGAATATTTGATACTCCCCTGTATTTTATTGAAAAGGATCGTGAGTTTCTTACAGGCACCAACTTGTACTACGAAGCCGAATCGCGAGCAAGAGAATGGATGAATGAATGGAATCACGCTGTCTCTGTACTGCCAGATCGTCTAGATAGATCAGAATTCACATGGTAAGAAAATGTCATTTGAATCGGGGAAAATGCGAAGCTGACTTCAGAGGGATCTGTATCTTTGGGCCTGCACGGTGTTCACGTCAAGATCATTTCCGTCGACACTTTTTTATGAAGGCGAATCGTATCCGATACTGATTCCATTGGTAGATGCGCTGAACCACTCTCCTCGGAATCCGATACATTGGATCCCAACCGCAACGTCGTTTAGCATGCTTTCAGGGAGATCTATCAATGCCGGTGAAGAAGTATATAACAACTACGGTCCCAAGGGAAATGAAGAACGTAAGTACAAACTGCTTCTCTTCGTAGACAAACTATCTAATCGTGACAGTATTGATGGGCTACGGATTTTGTATTGAGAATAATGAATTTGATTCAGTCGCGTTGAAATTTAGACAACAGCACGGATTTGTCGGTACTGTTAAGCGAGAAAATATTTTCTATCTTACTCGAAACAAGGATCTAAGTAGGGAACTGTCGGCGTATGCCGAAATTAGCCTCTCGAATACCTATGATATAAGTCTAGGAAAGGATGAATTTGGCAATGATAAGAATTGCTTTCGTACAAGGCTAGCGGGAGCGTACAACATTTATATGGCTTTGAATGCCAAAATTGATGCGCACACTTCCTACGATAAAAGGGTTAAGCCCGGAAATAATCGCCAAGTAAATGCTCTAATATATAGAAATGGTCAAATTGAGATACTTGAAGAAGCTAGGCAGAACATCTGCCTATTTTTGGGAGAGTTAGTAGGAGGAATTACTGGTGGGAATGAATTGGAGTTTCGAGACACATTTTGTCAGAAAATCTCATCGCTTGCTTTCACAACGTATAATATTAGTTCACGATTTTCTAACATAATTGCTACTCTTTATGAGCCAGAAGACTACAAAAATATGATATCGACGGGATTAGAGGATCAAGTCTTAATACTGTATCTCTGCCATTGTTATCTAACGAGAAACTCAACTTATTCAAGCTGGCTAGATTTGATGTTCGCCTTCTATACAGAGCATCCAAGCAGCACTAGAGCCTCGGAGGAATTTTCTGAGTTCATGGAGGAACTTATTCCTAAATATTTGGCCATGGACAGTACTATTTTTGGAGATGACAGCAGCAAGATGACGCTTATATTGCTCTCAGCAGCCGCAGATATCTTGGAAGACATGGGTGTGAACGTAAAATCTTCGAAAGGCGAAGTAATATTCTGTATAGTTCCCTGGAACGTGTAAGGGGAAATAGTACTATTTTGGAATCTGTGCTAGGTTTTGTTTTTTCTTATATAATTGAAGTCATTTATTTTTACCTCTTCCATCACTTGCGATGTACCAATTTTCTAGATGTGCTGCTCGTTACTCCCAATGGCACTTCACATTCGTTTCGGCAATCACCAAACATGCAGCGACAGTTGTATGGAACAGCTAATGCTACTATTCGCCTGATCAACAAGAACCATCGTTTTGGCTTGTTACGAAATAAAAGCAATAGCAGCGATGCTATGAAATCTGAATCTGAAGATGACTCAGACACACCGTCACATTCCAAAGTGGATACAACATTCGACGAATCTGATACCGGTTACTTAGTTCGTCGTCTCACCCAGCTGGCGGAAGAAGCTACTCCTATTGAAGAAAATGAAATTTTTCAAGATCTCAATCGTTCTGTAAATGATGCTAAACTGAATTCACTTAGTGAAAGATCTGCTGGACGCTCTGTCGGAAATAATTTTGATAAAGATAGCCACGCACAAGCAATAGCAGGTGCATATCTGTCATCAGCAGCAAGTAAGCATACAAGGGATATTGCTTTTTCCAAGCCGTGGACTGGTACAGAGGAACCTGCGGATGCAGTGCTTCGAATGCTTGTGGATAGTCATAAACCAATGCGGGTTCCTTTGTCTCTGCAGAAGCCAGCTGGGAATCTGGTTCCTCCTTCAAAGACAGTGAGGCGAATGACAGACTCTAGAAGACTCGCCAATGCAAAAGAAATGTCTTTGGACTACGCCATCGCGCGAAAGACAGCAGACAATGAAAAATCAATCAAAAGAGAACCAGAGTTCACCGAGATATATGCTGAACGGTTTTCAGGACCTAAAGGCGCTATTGCTGGGACTTTACATGGGCTCAGGGCACTGGCGGACCGAAGAATAGAAGATGCAAGGGCCAGAGGTCAATTCAAAGGCCTGCCTATAGGAAAGCCATTGGAAAAGCATTTGGAGGCTTATTCTCCGTTTTTGGATACTACAGGCATGTGTAAAGTTAGTTAATTCTTAACAAGCTCGCTAATTCGTCAGATTTCTTTTTGAACAGAATAATTCAGGTACGATAGTACGATAGTGCTACGTAAATATAAGCAATGTGAAACCTTACTGATAGTCTAACAGAAACAAGATATAACTCCTCCGTGGATCGATAAGCAGATCACCGTTAGGCAAGACTTACATAGGTTTCGCCAAGGTCTTCGAAGTAACTGGCGACGTGTAGCTGTGAGACTTATTGCTTCCGAAGGCGGTGATTTGAAGACCCAAGTTGCGAGAGCTAGAGGTTATGCTACTGCTGAACTTACAGAAGTCCAAGCTTTGGCTGCTAGTATGGAGGCAAACCGCGATTTGACTTCAGCTGAAATGACGACGAACGAGGAAGTAAACACAGATGTCACTTCAAGAGAATCAGAACATATGCCCACATCGAATCCTCCAACAGAGCCGTCAGAGATAGATAGAGCGATGCACCTTCTACGAGACTCAAGTTGGCTAGAGATAGAAAGCAAGTATCACAATGCAGCAATCAAATCTTTGAATGACGCGATACGGAGCTACAATATAATGGCACCTGGTCCAGCACGAACGGCCTATGTGAGCCTTGACAGGGAACTGCGAACGTGTTATGCCGATGTGGCGCCTTTGTTGGCTGATGCGCTTGTGGACAGGGATTACATGGCTAATAGCATGAAAACTAAGGTTCATGACACTTCAAAGACAAAGAGGGGACAGAATGGGCCCATAATGGAAAGGTTGTTCGGTGACGAAGTTGTAGTTATGGACAAGCGAGAGGGTGAATACGGACTCAGAGAAATGTTTCGTGATATGATTTTTCGTAAGAGAGAAACAGCGTAGACACATAGAGTATTACGCAAAATCAATAGAGCCCCATAATATTAAAGCAAATATATTAAGTCACAGATGCATGCATGTTCAATTAGCCTTCTCCCGGTTTGCTACTCGGAACCGATGGAAATGCACCCGGTTTCCGAAGCAGTTCTTGTGTTTTCTTAGCGCGCTGAGCGTTTCGCCAATTATTGATTCTCATCCCATAAATATCCTTGTTAAGATTGAAGATTCTTTGTTCCTGTTTTGCTAGTTTCTGTTCTCTTTCCTTCTGATCTTCCAGATCGCTAATCGCTTTTTTTTCTGTTGATGGTTCTTCACCTCCTCCGGATTTACTGTCTTCGTTAGCCTCGCCTTTCTCTTTCTCGAGTTCCTTCTCTTTTCCTTTCTCCTTCTCCTTTTTCTGTTTCTTTTTCTGTTTCTCTTCCCATTCTTTTTTGACAATTTCTATTTGCTTTTCTAACTCAGCCTGCCGTTTCTTCGCTGCTTCGACAGCCGGATTCACCACAGGAATTGCAAATCCAACATCAGTGAGATGCGCTTGGCAAGAATAGAAGAAGTCGCTCTAATGAAGTCAACACTTTTACTTGTATCTTAAAAGCGAAGGTAAGAATTCACTTTATCTAGGAGTAATCATCATTAAAGAAATTAGAGAAATTAGAGCGATACCTTGCCATCCTCAGTAATTAAAACAACATTCGTAGGTTTATAGCAGATGGCACATGCACGGGAAGATGTCTCAGTCACCCTTCGAAGATGATATACGTTTTTGAAAGGAACGTTGGCAAACGAAGCCATCATACAGCGTCTACGACGACCAAATTATGCCAGAAGTTAACGATGATTGAAGTCAACCACGAGGGATGATTACAGCCTCCACAATGTATAGAATGTCACCTCTATTTTTGTGCGGCGTTCCAATTCTAAACTGACAGATTATCGACGATTAAACCATAGAGCAACAACGTTGTTAGTCCAAACTCAGAATTGATTTTTAATGAGTCTCCTCCAAATTTCGAAGTCTGCGCTTCTTTCCTCATCAAAATGTCTACTTTTGGCAAACTTTTTCGTGCGTTGGGTTCATTGCATTATCATTTCATTTTATGGCATTCAATCTAACGAAACAATTCAGGTGTTACGACTTATGGCGAGTCTCATTGCAAATCTGTTGGCTGTATCGTCGACGGATGTCCGCCAGGCCTCGTTCTTTCAGAATCTGACGTTCAGATTCAATTGTCTCGTCGTCGACCAGGCCAGAGCAAGTTGACCACGCCTCGAGATGAAAAGGATCTAGTCAAGATTCAGTCTGGCACGGAGTTTGGAGTGACGTTAGGAACACCTATTGGAATGGTTGTGTTGAACCAGGACCAAAGACCGCACGACTACTCTGATATGGATATTTATCCACGACCCTCGCACGCGGATTTCACGTACCTTGCGAAGTACGGCTATAAAGCATCGAGCGGGGGAGGGCGAAGCAGTGCGCGTGAAACTATTGGGCGTGTCGCTGGCGGGGCTATAGCTGAAAAGTATCTCAAGGATGCTTATGGAGTTGAAATCGTCGCATTTGTATCAGCTGTTGGGTCGGTTGAAATGAATAGAGACCCTTCATCGCCAGATTTTCTGGAGCTTTTGCAAAACGTAACGAGACAGGATGTGGATGATGCTGTGCCGGTACGGTGCCCCGACTCGAAACTTGCACCAAAGATGATTGAAGTTGTTGAACGGTACAAAGCTGCAAATGATTCCATCGGAGGAGTCGTGACTTGCGTTATTCGTAATGTTCCAGTTGGATTGGGTGAACCGTGCTTCGATAAGCTAGAGGCAGAGATCGCTCATGCAATGCTTTCGATACCCGCTACAAAGGGATTTGAGATTGGATCTGGATTTCAGGGTACCAAAATACCTGGATCAAAACATAATGATGCTTTCTATGTAGATCCCGACACAGGTAAATTTAGGACCAAGACCAACAACTCTGGTGGTATACAGGGAGGAATTACGAATGGAGAAAATATATTCTTCAGTGTGGCTTTCAAGCCTCCAGCCACCATCTCCCAGGAGCAAGCTACTGCCCAGTATAATGGATCAGATGGTGTGTTGGCTGCTAAAGGCCGACACGACCCTAATGTTGTGCCACGGGCTGTGCCGATTGTGGAGGCCATGGCTGCAATTGTTTTGATGGATGCTGTCCTTCTACAGAATTCGCGAGAATCCAGTAGATTGAGATTGCCAGTGCCTGATTTGCCTGGTGTGGATATACTCACTGGTCAAATTGGAAAGAAATTGTAATCTATTTCTATAGATAAAATGGAGTGGTTAATTTGTAATCGCACACTGAAAAGTTTATATTAAAAATTCTCTGAAATAAGCATTGAATTTGTAGGATGCGTCCGAAAAACAGGGAAAAGATTCTAAAACTAACATGTACAATATAGCGAACACTCAAAAATATCCTCGTCTTTGTTTCAAAGTTCTTGGATCAACGAAAGAAGCGATGACCACCTGCGAAAAACTATAGTAGAATATAAAATATGTTATAACCACTCTACCAAAAGGAATAGAATAATCGAATTGATGGAAATCGCTCATTTTTCATCTACCAGCCATCGGCAGCCGTGACTTACCCTTCTTGAAAGCATTGTACCCTTTCTCGGAATATCTTTTGTCGAACTAGATATACTATTGAACCTTCGTCCTCATCAACTTCCAAAATATCGTCAGGATTTGTTACTCTCAGTTTGCCACGCCTCGCTGTGCTTACTAGAACCTGAACATCTCTCCCCTGAAACTGTTGTGCTCGTCATCTTTATTATCGCTGTCGCTAGCATTGTGATGACTCAAGGCGGCGATTTGCGCCGTAGTCGCGACAGCGTCCACAGGGCTAGGTCCGCCGTCAATTTCGTCGTACAAGTCGTACAACTCTCTATAGAACCTTTCTGAAAACAAAGTCGCATTTCTTTCAATTCTATTTGGAGACCCTTCATCAAAAGATAAAACCAATCGCATAGCTGAAGGAGGTCCCATCCTGCTTTTCCTACGGCGAAAGCTCTTGACTCTTCTTATTAGCGACTTATTACAGTCATCTGTAAGACTGTTCGTTGATGATTTCTTTTTCAAACTGGTGGTAGAGGACGAAAGGCTGTTCCTGCTAAAATGAAACAGCGATGCGCTTTGAATGCTATTCTTGGTTCTATCTCCAGAGTATTTGCTGGCTCTATTATCACTACTCAAAGCGGCACTATTGTCTTATGTATAGTGCTTATACCATCAAATTCACTTACTTCAATCTCCTTAAATCCAAATACGCCAGTATGTACTAACGTAGCCGTCGATTCTTGCTCAAACCTTTTCTGATTTTCTTCCCAGCTCTGTAATGGGCTCGAATCATTCACCTCATCTTCGGTCTCGTCTAGATCTCCAGTAAGCTGGCTTTCAGTCTTATTATGGTAAGTCTGCAGGCATGAAGGGAACACCCAGCCCCGTAAGTCAGGCTGCGGAGTCAGCGGGCCTAAAAGTCTCGCTTAGCGACGTTGTTTGTGGACAAAGGTAAAAATTCCAATAAGTAAGAATATGGACGCAAGAGCTGTTGTTGTTGTTGTTGTTGAAATCGCAACTATAGATCCTGATGATAAGGACGCGTTCGAAGAACTAGCGATCGAAGTAACGGAAGTTGTTTTAGAAACTGTAAAGGTCGATAGAATAGTCGAAGTAGTGGCAGTAACCTTAGGAAGCAAGAAGTTTGTGATTTCCTTTCTCGAGTACTGGTTTGTGAACTTCCAGGTGTATTCAACAGTAGGACATTGCGTGAAGTACTGTTGGTGATACTCAATTAAATATCGCCTGGAAGAACGATTCCGCTTAATATCTCAGGAAATCCTCCTTCCTCTTGAGCGGGAACAGTCCATACCCAGCCTTCATCGTTGTGATCCAGCACAATTAGCTCTGGAGTTGCTCTGCGACCATCCGCCAACCCACCGCAGATGATTGAATTTGCTCCATTGCGAACACGGAAGCAAAATGATTCGTGCGACTGTCGATACGAGCTGTTTGACACTGATATAAACATCCATGTAGACTGGTACGTTGCGAGTTGATTCAGAGCTATCCATCCTTTCTCAGCCTTTCCGCCAAAAAACACTTTCTCGTTACTAATAGTAATAGCTGAGGCCAAACGAAGCGCAACAGGGGGATTCAAGTTATCTGCTACCGAGAATAGCCGCAGAAGGAGCGAAAGAATATAGATCGCTATAATAGTCTATTGTACCCAAAATTTGGTTGTAGCACGAGCCACCAAGAATGTATATTTCTGAGCCCTGATTGAACACCACGGCACCTTCATGGTAGCCTGGAGCCGAGGAAACCGATTGCCTAGACCATGAATTCGAAGTCACATTGAACTCAGATATCTTCATTTCCTAGAACCAGTGTTGACTTTGCTGGGGGTGTAGCCAGTTAGATCAAGTATTCAGAAGCGACATTTGCCGAAAGAGTGTCGTTGGCAGTGACTGTCGAATCGTTGGTGTAGGCTACGTAGAACGAGTTGTCTGATAGATGGAAATAGTAAGCTGACGAAATATTAAAGGAAGTTGTAGCTAATGCAATAGCAAACTGGTGCAGTAGTAACAACAGCGATTTGCCAAAGAGAGACCCGGGAATTCTCCATTACCTTTACCTACGAAAAGAACGAGAGAGACCCAAAATTGCAGAAATAATAGTAGTTAACAAAAACTAAAAGGAAAACAAGCAATGAATATTGATCGTAACGAGCATAAACCTAGATCTCAACTCTCCTTCGATTGTTCAGATATGCATCGCTGTCGTAGCCGTATCTATGCTCTTCTTCATCTCGAGGCACGAACAGACAATGTGCAACCTCGCGTATCTTATTCCAGATTTAGAAAATTGTAAATAATAGACCTTACTACCACGCGCACACGCACTCTAAATAGAGGGCATTGACATGTTGGTTGCCGCTTTATCGGTTGTCGTGGAAACAAATAATTTGAAAACACATAGCAGTGCTAGTGTAAAATTATTAGATATAAGGGCATCTGGTGTAGTTGGTTATCACATCCGCTTAGCATGCGGGAGGTCCCCGGTTCGATTCCGGAGTTGTCCAAATTTTTTTTTCTTCCTGTTGATAGAACAAAGACGCATTAACTTCCTGGCGTTTACACATGTATATTTTTCCTAACATTACATTCAAATGTTGTCTAATTCGGGAAATTAAATGTTCACTTTTGGATGATCCTCGCGTTATCTTGCTTTTAGAAATATTTCGTTGTGACTTATTTAGAATTTTTATTCTAAAGAAGTTAAACTCTTATGTACAAAAGCGAACGGAAGAATGGCTCCAAAAATTCAATGTTATTGAGTTCAGCGAGATCCAACACATCTGGGTGTTTAGTTTTAGCCAAAGGGTTTGAATCATAGTCAATTCTATTACTGTAATTTCCAAATGTAAGCTGTACCTGCAGTGAACATAGAGCTGCCGGTGAACTTTTAATTGAGTCAAGCCACCGAACTGTCGCAGCTGCGTTGTCGCCAATCCAATCACGTATCGACATATTTCAGAACTCCAAAATATTCTGTTTTTTTCAATTATCTGCACTTCACTCACTTGTTCACGATCGTGTACTTTGAGTTCACCTCTTGTTCTGTTTGCAAACGAAGCAAGTCCCGAAGCAGTTCCCACCTCGGCTCTAGCAAATAGAAAGCCTCGCTGCCAGCTCGTTAATAAATGGAAGGCGCTGAATCTACCATCCGCATGGCGGGAATACCCCGCTTGTTAATATTGCCTCCATACCAGCCTCTGTTGCTTGAGTTGTCGGTAGTCTGCTGCACGATCTTTTCTTGCCACAAATCTCGAATACCCTGCTCGTACTCAACGCGTCTTCCCGGTTTGTAGAGTGCTCGAGACAGCCACCAAGACGCATGTTTGCATCGAAAATTTGGCATCGGAATCCCCGTGTCAGCGCTCACTCGTTTTTAATGATCAACCACCGAGCTTCCGCAATGCGGGGAGCAAAAGCCACTTAGTCACCAACTAGCCATCTCCTACGGACCCCAGAGCACCAGCAATTTGGTATAGGAAGTTCCATCTGAAGATTCCTGCAGCTCTGTCTATACGCTCGCTATGTAGTCATCAGTTACTAATACGATTACTCGTCATTATTCTTCTATCTTTACTATCGTTATCGATCCAAAGACTACGCAGAACCTTTTGGCAAGCAACGATAGATAGACTCCAGCCAGTACTTACCAATAATAGCAGGTGTCTAGCTAGTTATGGCTTAAAACCAACTCAAAAATCAAAAATCTAAGTTTTAACCACCATCTCAAGACAAGTCTATACGACCCGAAGCATGCAACCCAAATAAGTCGAGAAATGAAACAGTAAAGGAAGGATATTAATATAAACCATAAAGTTACAAATACAAAAATACTCGCTAAATCAGTGTTTCACGATACTATCAATAGCCAGCAATACATATTCTGCATCACAACCAAAAAGCCTGTCTTTAGACAACAAGCGTGAAACCCAGTTATCTCAATGTCTGTGGGATCTGGAACTTTTGCACGATGAAGTCATTGATCACCCTAACAAAGCCACAACAAGTCGAGCCCAAGCGACAAAAGAAAGTTAACCATGACTGAATTTGTGAGTTCATTTGAATTTGTGATCTAAAGCAGGGTAACTTGGTCCTTGTTTCGCCGCCTGCGTTTTTAAAACAGGAAACGCAACATATTACGTTTTAAATGCTGCTCACCACCACAATTTCACGTCACTGCTATTTCCGCTGACAATCTATTGGTTTTCTGTAGCCAAAGTTGTCCCTTTTTTCGTATACCTATCTTTCTGTACAACTTTAGTAATTCACTATACAAAGATTTGATCGATTCTTTCTTAAATCATTTGTTCAGAGCTGATTTAAGCTGTGCTCCATTTGCACGAGAGTGTGAACAACTTTCTGCTGATTTTCCGTTTTGCTTTTCTTTTTTAATGCCAATTCGACAGCTGGAGCTTTTTTTCATTTCTTAGCTCTTATATTCCTCTTACCGGCATTTAGCTGGCTTAAGCCATCAGACGGATGCACTTCCTGCCTGTCCTTCGTGTCTTCCGTGAACGGTCGTTGTCGGTCTCGTCAATCCCGGAGTCGGATCGGCAGCACCGTTCATCAAATCACCGACGCAGGAGTCAACAGCGGCCTGCGCCGTCGCAGTCAGTCATGTCACCAACTTCTTCCTCATCCGCGTCGTCTTCGTTCTCCAAGAACTCTTCTGCCTCGTCGTCGACGTCATCGACAGTTCCGTCGCTCTCAAATACCACGAACGCAGTTACTGCATCTACTGCCTCCCTGTCGCTGAATGAGGGTTATGCAACTTCGGCTGCTTCATCGTCATTGGACTCAAATAGCACAAGCAACACCATACGCTCTTTGCGCACTGGTGCCGTGAATTTTGACTTGCACTGTAACGACAACAGTGATGAAGGTGATGACGCGAATGCCACCCCTCCAACCTCCGGAACCCTGCAGCGTGATCAATATTTTCCCCTACAGGAGCGTAATTCTCTGTCGTCAGAAGTGGAATCGAAATCACAGCAAGTTCAGAATATTTTTAAGGGTACTACTTTTTTACCCTTATTGCAGCAGGGCGACTCGTATGGATCTGATCTCTCTTGTCGATCGTCTATCTCGTCCACGGAATCTCTGTATGCTCCAGACAGGCCGCTTACTATTATAGCTGGCGCTTCATCTAATCCAGCCTCAACAAATTCAACAGCAACTGTTTCACCGCAAGCTACTCCGATACTTTCTGCAAGTCAGATAACTTCACCGACCGTGAAGGAGACACACTACATTAATATGGACTATGATCCTGTGAGCGGGCGCAAAATGGTCAACGCGTACGAAATCATCCGGGAAATCGGGCGAGGCCAACACGGGAAAGTCAAACTTGCAAGAGACTTGACGACTGGAGAATTTGTGGCCATTAAGATTATGAACAGAGCAGAGCGACCAAGATTGGGACGGCCTCAGCGTCGGGGATCTACCAAGGAGGATAAAATACGGAGGGAGATTGCTATATTGAAGAAATGCCATCATCCACATATCGTACGTCTAAGAGAGGTGCTTGACGATGCTTCCAGCAAAAAGATATTTCTTGTTTTAGAATACGTTGAGCGAGGAGAAATAAAATGGCAGAACGATGACGAGACGCCGGCAATGTCTGTCGACTATGCACGTTCAATTTTTCGCAACGTGGTGCTAGGTATAGAATATCTGCATCATAAGGGCATTATACATCGAGACATAAAGCCAGCCAATCTTCTGGTGTCTAAAGACGACACTGTGAAAATCAGCGACTTTGGAGTTAGTTATAGTTCAGGCCTGGATGGTGAAGATGATGAACTAGAACTGGCAAAGACAGCCGGAACACCTGCATTTTTTGCACCTGAGTTATGCTATAACGATCCGGATCAACCACCGCCGGTGATTACAAACAAAATTGACATATGGGCCTTAGGAGTTACATTGTTCTGTTTTCTTTATGGAAGGTGTCCGTTTATGGCGGAAAATGAGTTTGAGTTGTTTCACGCGATTGCATCAGATGAGGTCGTCTACCCTGAACAGCCAGTTATTGATGAGTCATGTAAAGATCTGCTCTCAAAACTGCTCGAGAAGGGTCCGGAGAAAAGATACAGCATCGATGAGGTGAAACAGCATCCTTGGGTTTTACAGGATCTGTCGCCAGAGAAGCAAATTGACTTTTTGTCAGAGGAGTTTTCGGTGAACTAGCGCGGTAAAGCGTTAATTAGATAATTGTGCATTTGCTCCTTAATTTCAAATCGAAGTGTGAGAGTGATTCGATTTCGGTGGATTGGTTATTCTTCGAGAGCTAGTAATGCTATTGGGTTTTTTCATACTATTTTATTTGTCTTCTTTATATTGAGTCGAATCCCTTGATTCAAATTGTCTATACGATTTCAGGATTTTGTATCGTTTTTCTAAAAATATTTTGTGCGCTGATTCTGGTTCTTGCTTTAAAACTTTTTCAGACGTGTTTTATATGTTATTTTTATATGTTGTTATCTTTCCTTTCTTAGTTGAATGCGTCCATTATAGAGAGTTAGGCAGTGCGTTTTTGTCTCATCGAATCATATCATGCTGTTGCTTTTTTTTTGTATTATACGCCTTGCTGCAGTTTGAAATAAATTTTTTTCATCTAAGCAAGTAAATGATCGTAATATGCAAATTTTAACTTTAGTACTTGAAGCAACAGTAAACTTATATCAGATCCTTTTTATTTGAATGAAATAATTTATCTGATTTTGACTGGTGTAGGTACCTACATGACAAGATTGGAACATCAATGCCGCCGGAAAACGTACTGGAAGAATTGCGGTTGCTAACAAACGCGTCATAAATAATAGTAAATCCCAGATTTCTCCTACATAATACACAAGTATATAACCACACTGAGGTAAAATAATAATTAAAAAGAATGAATAAAGTGGTATATGAAATTTGCGTTTAAGTGATATCTACTAATTAGACTGATGTCATATAAGATCAGAATGTACCTACCTAGGTGATCTATCGACATGATTAGCATTGACATGGGTTACGTTTATGTGACTTATTGAACAACCTCGATGATCGCAGGGCCTGCGGCCGTAGTATCATCTGTGACAGTCTGATTACATCCGGTGAGAACAGTGTAAGTCTGGCCGTTAAAGCCAGCAGGGATAGTCACAGAATATCCGCCATTAACAGCAGTGGCTTCAACAAAGGTAGGGCCAGTGACCGAGATGAATGCAGCGAACACGGCACTACAATTATTGGGAGGCTTCAGTATGTAGCCAGGGGTCAGCAAGTTGACTGTGCTGCCAGCTTTGACAGGCTGAGCGGTGTTTGGATCAAGAGAGAGAGTAGGGAAGGCCTTGACAGGTAGCGCTGAATTGTTTGAAGGGCATGATGTGATGAAACCAGCAGCCAAAGTATAGACCTCATTCAAGGTAAGAGGCGCATCAAATGGCTGAGGGAAGGGAGTCTTATTAAGAGAAGATCGAAGGTACGCAGAATGGCGGGCCTCCACAGTGAGAATAGAGCCAGCAGCGGTCAGGTAGTCCTTAGTCATTATATCTGCAGCTGCACCGAGATAGGCAGACACACCAACACCTTCCAAAACGGACGCAGTGGCAACAAACATATTCACATCAGTGACTCCGAAAGAGTAGGTACACTCTGCAACAGGACTGGCGCCAGCAGCTATAATAACCGTCAGGACCGTAGATCAGAATTAAGAAAAGTTCCATACCAGTCAATGCAGTTGTCAAGAAGCTGATGTGAGTAGTCTCATCATTCGACACTTCTTTCAGGTTGGCGTAGAAACTCTGGTTAAAGCCAGCGGCGGCGAACTGCTCCTGCGTGAAGTTTGCTAGACCCTCCCTGCAGAACTTATCTTCTAAGTGCTCGAGAGTGAGAGCATAATTAAGAACATCAGCTGAGAATATGTTAATATTATTTCCTCTTCTGAATTAAACCAGTATGCCAATACCGTCTGTGAGAGCAGGTGTTGCGTTCCGGTCGCAATAGGAGCAGCATAAGCAATGACAACTGCAGCTGATAGAACGACGATATATTGAGTAAACCTCATTTATTATGGTACGAGATTTGAATAACGTAGCTAGCTAAATGCGATTTGGTATTTTCTTTTCGGCAAAGGAAAAATTTGAAACTTGCTTTGAGATTGCATGATCATATTAACAGCTGCAAGAATAAGAATAACTACAAGCGCAGATCCTCACTATAGCTCGTTTCTGTAGAAGTCAAGCCCGTTGAACCATGATCATATTCTCATCAGCGAGTGAAGCCGATCTGAGACAACATGTGGCTCCCCATTTTAGCAAAATAATAGCAGGATTATACATAGGATTGTGGTGGCCATCTCTTTGTCATCTGCCGTTAGTTCCTAGCGAAGTAAAACATATGGCAAGCCGCATACGAGCTCTGTTCATTTTGGGACAGATAGAGTTTTGCTGTCTGATTCCAAGTCTTGGCAGTTTATAAGAGCTAGCCGAATTTGTCTTCATTCCATAATCCGATATCTGACTTCTTGTCTCACTCCGCAGATCGGGCTACGCCCCAGCGCCAGCTCGTATTCAACTGAGGTGATCAGACAGAGTGCAATAGGAAAATAAAATAATTGCAATGTTCACCTCTTACGATTTGAGATAGGCATAAGATGATCTCCCTTCTCGTGTTTTATCTTTGTGTTCCTCAAAAGAAAGCACCTCACGTTTACGTTTTTCAAATCTGAAGATATCCCAAACATGAAGTATTTTCCAACTCGTCGTTGCCTTGGCTAAGTGAATACTAAAATGAATGATATCCTATAGTGTGAGATATGGACTGATATGTTTTCATCTAGTTCTCCTACTTTTCGCTTGCAATTATTCCGCTGCTGTTACCAACAACGACGGAACACTTGTGTTTTGCGAATCTTGTCATTCTACGACGATGGCACCACAGATAGTAACTCGCACGTCTGCTCCGAAAATTTCGTGCTCAGAGCCAGCACTGATAGTTGTCACGTTGTCTAGTGGTGTTGGAGCTGCAAACACGACAATCTCGGGCCCCGCAAGTGTGACAACTCTTCCTTCCACTGGCTCAGGAAGCAAGATGAGCTTTGATATTGGCGTCGCCCTGGCTGTTGCTGTTGCAGCAGTCTACACGTTGTAGTCAAGCTGGTTCAAAAACGTTTAACTCCGACTTGTGTTATACGATAGATGTCAATTCCATCCTTGAGTTAGAATTCAGACATTGTTAAAATCATATTCAGATAACGTAAATCATAGCGTACTCATTTGCCCCCCGTATTCATCTCATAATGATGGATATGACTACACAAATACTCCATTTATTCGCAACAAACTACGATACAATCATTAATATCGCTGTCATCATCTTCGTCGGATACTCCTACACGCTCAGGGTTAATTTCAGGTGTGTTCGCATTCTCGTTGTTGGCTTGTTCGCACTTTTTTGTGGCTCGCTCCGAAGTCTGTTTTTCAGCAGCTTTCACCCCATCACGCAATT
>JAKTSW010000025.1:0-187938 GCA_030580435.1 Babjevia anomala | reverse complement strand
AGAGTTTTTTCGTTATATCGAGTATCATTATATCGACAGTTGATCGTATTACCCTCCTTACTCGATATCTAATCATAAACACCGATTTATCTAACCTTCGCTCTCGTGTAGAAACAAACCGCTGTCAACAATACAGAGCCCGACACAGAAGCATACGATTTGATGAGTAAACCGAATGTAGATTATCGTTGAGCCAATGCGACATCAACCCTTACTCCGCTTCATGAAGGCATACGCTCAGCAGGCTGTGGAACAAAGATGTTCTAGCATCCCTAAATTTCATCCACATTCTAAACGGGTACCGCGAGAATAATGAGTGTCCTGCTCGGTTTTGTCGTGAGTCAATCACAGATGTATTCTGTGAATCGCTTCATCCGGTCGAGTTATCGCTCGTCCATTTTTACAGATGTTGTTTTCGTTATATCGAATATCGTTATATCGAGAGTTGATCGTTAAGTCAAACGTCTGTAACGACACGCCAAAGATTCCGAGGACGCAAATTCAAGCCGGGTAGTCTAGCCTACCACAACACGAACGGGTCAAATACGGGGTATGCCACCACTGGAATAGGATAAGTACATGCATCTAGACGTGCGAGATTAAAGCCATTTTACTGTTATATTCTGGATAAAGACTACAGAACTTATACGATCAAAGTCTCGATATAACGATACTCGATAGAACGAAAAAAACTCTGTAAAAATGGACGAGAATTGCTCGCTGTTCGGGGGACAAGCACACGTCAATGGTTTTCTTGCTTCCTGGATTCTAGTTTCCTTATGGAGCTTGAAAAGGAATGCCAACGGATTAAGCTAGAACGGTGGCGCCGATACGGGGCTCTAAGTGCAGTAAGAAGGAGCAAAATATGAAGCTCAGAGGGTTGAAACTAAATAAACCTGATGTGCCGGCCTGCATTGTAATTTTCACATCCTTCACCCATGAGCATCTGAGTCATATAATATAGTATATAAGTCTCATATATCATCTTGATTCCTGAATATCCAGTGTAATTGTGATTTAGCTAGTCGCATTATCTTTTTTTGCATTCTAACAGACGACACGTATATGCACCGGAACATGGTCTCACGAACATCTACCTATTCTCAGGAGTACAAAGAACAAACTAGCTCTGCTAGCAGCACGGCGGGCAGTGAAAGCAGTAGTGACAGCCAGGTCACAGGCGTTACTAGTCATCCTTTAGAAGATCTCACATTTGTCTGCTCAATCATTCTGTCGTGGATGGTCCCATTCCCCGCAACTAGGGCAACGTGGTTGTTGGTTTCGACCAACGCACACAGTCTGAAAGATCTTTCTGAGCTCGGTCTGGCTGCGCAATATGTCACTCTGATCACACTATCGCTGCTAGGCTTTGCGACCGTCACTGTCTTGAACAGAAAGCGCGTTCTCTCGTTCGTCATCTACATCACCGTGGTCATCTTCACCATCTATGTTCTCGGGGCTATACGCGGCCTCGAACACCCTCTCCAGCAAGATCCCATCATTCCAGACGAGCCTGATGTTCTATACACCATGAATGAGGCTGCCTTTGTTGTTTTTCCTCGATACCTGTGGATGATATGCCAAGCTGGCTCTTTCGGCGTTTGCGTTGAGTACCTGAGGTTGGAAGCCATGATCCTCATTGCACAGTGGAATCTCAAGTACAGACTCGTCTCAGCGTTTAGTCGTACTAGAGCTATCTGCCAGGAGCGGCTTATTGTCGACGAGGAGAAAGGCCCCCTGTTAGAGTTGGAGGAATAAATGGCTTGATATAATGGAATTATTTGGTGTAGGACGTTCACGACTGGCGAACTACGAGAAGCTACTTTAACGTAGCTTGCTTTTCTGGTTTTGTAAATATAATATTAGTACTCTGGTTAAATGACATTTTTATGTTTGTGAACGCAATGGTGGAAATACACTTACAATCACTATTATTTAATTAACATTTAAGTAGAGCCTGACCTGTTTATTGAGCTATTTCAACGTTGATAAACTATCTCTTTCACTATCGCTTCATTTTGCACAATTACAATCCCTGATCTGATTTAGAGTGTTGGTCATGCCTGGAGAGCAAGAGGCCAGAAAATCAAGTGGAATTGTTTAGAGAGCATCAAAGACTACTCATATCTACTAGCACGTCTCTAGCTGTCAAATTATTCAAATCAATTTCGTCGAGTAGCTTCGAAGGCTTCTGTTGCAAGACCAGCCAGAAGAAGCAAAGTCTAAACAGTTTATGAGCCTCTTTTAACAAATCTTCTCCCTTTTTGTGGTCTCAATTCCAAGAATCTGTTAGTAAGTACCTTCTTGTTACCCGTTCATTTTTCTTTTGCCGAAAAGCCATTGCTAGCGTGGCAAACTAGTCGGCATAACTGGCTGTAAAGCAAGGCATTATCAATGAGACTCTAATCGTTTGCAGGTATAGTGGAGGCAAGGCCTCGCTGAAACTACAGTCAAGTCTCGATATCGATAAGGATATGATTTGGCGCTGGATATAGCGAAACAGGCAATGAATTTTCGTTATATCTAATATGTTACCCTCCTTACTCGACAGCTAATTATGATGTTTCCTTACTCGATCAAAAATTTGCTACATCTATTTAGCGACTAACTCGCTCTCCTGTTTCTGCAAACTCGTGCCCACAATACAGAGGCCGACACAAAAGTTCAGGCCAAATATATCACCGCGAGAATAATGAGCGTCCTGCTCGATTTTGTCGTGAGTCAATCACAGATGTATTTAAACAAGCGGAGTGATTCAATTGTGAATCTCTCCATCCGGTCGAGTTATCGCTCGTCCATTTTTACACAGTGTTTTCGTTATATCGAATATCGTTATATCGAGATTTGACTGTATAATATTATGAGTGCACTGCTACCCTACTGACGATTTAAAAACTAAACTTACCCTCCTCAGACAAAGGTCACCACCAAGAAGTACAGTATCATCACAAAACGAAAAGCACAACATCTGAAAATTAAAGAAGATTGAAGAAAAACCGAACAAGCGATCAGGAGCGATTCTACTGTAAGGGCCACATTTTCTTTACATAAAGGGGCGGAACGACACGTACTTTCAAAAATATCTGGAAGTGCACGCTCTAGTTCCATGATAGAATGAAATGTCCACACCACTAACCCCGAATTCGTCTCTGCGCAAACGCACTTTAACACCGTCAGCCGTAGGCCCATCGTCTGGATCTTCTGTAATACCGGTATCGACAGCTGTCTTGACTCCTTCTTTGTTTTCAAGGGCTCAAACTCCGGCCACGGATACTGAAGACGGTTTCTTGGATGATAATTTGGATGACAGTGAATATGGTATTAGATCTTTAGATGATGAGATCGCAAGAGTCACTGCCGGAGGGCTGTTCCAAAGCATCTCGTCTGCGGCTCCAAGCACACCAATTTCAACAATTACTACATTAGCATCCGGTGCTGTCGGTGCAACCTCGAATATACATCCAAATAACCCCACCACTCTGTCATCTCTATCGTCTGCATCAGCCATAGCAGCAACATCTTTATCATCAACATACGTCACATCGACGCCGCGCAGAAACAAGCTACAAATACATAGCGCACTGGCGGCATTCGAGCACACGCTGACCGATCTTGTATCGTCGATCACGAGGTATAGTCCGTCTCCATTAACGGCAACCCGACTGGTGCAAGCGGATGTGGTTCTGCAGTCAGCTATCATGGAGCTTCGGCAATTTCACGCCAATACAACAGAGATCTTGAATTTGCAAGAGGAGGAGCGTCTAATTGACTCAGTCCTGGCTGACATACTGGCCGATTTAGCAGGTGCCAGACGAGAGCTACTGAGCATCAATGTCAAGACGCCAGACGATGATAAAAAGGAATTGAAGTCGGTGGACGAAGCAACAAGTAAATATAGAGATTTGCTAGACTATGCTACCAAAATTTCGAAATTTAGTTCGGCGCCCCCTGATTTTGTTAAGGCTCTCAAAGTGCAACAAGCTCAGCAACAAGAACAGGAACCTCATCAGACAAACATCTTACTTACGGTCGCGACAGCGCTTGGGACATATCCTGCAGGAAGCACCCCGGTGCTGCTGCCTTGGCCTGTCGAGGACGAGATGCGAAGAGGAGTCCTTACGCTGTACAACAGAAACTACTCCGACCATCCATCAGAAACTCTTGCTCCGGGAGTTAGCTCTGCTGCTGCCGCTGCTGCTACTGGCTCCTCTTTTCCTCCGTCTGTATCTTCGTCGGCACATGCTCCTAATTCGACGAACACACCGCCTACGGCCAGAATCAAAGAGCGACCTGCACGAAACGGCGTGAACCTCTCTTCGTCCGATGCTAGCGCGAGCAGTGATGACAGCAAGTCAGAGAGCGACCATGACCAGCAGAACGACAGAAGTACGTCGGCTACGGGCGTCAGCGAGTCCGAGCAAGACCGAGAGCACGCTGGAGTGTTGGATGATTTGGATTTGTTCGATCCAGAGGCAGATTAAGCCATTACATATGTAGACCGCTTGTGTTATTAAATATTTTCTGTTTCATTATTTTATTGTAAAAGTTCTAAAAGTCCTTTTAATATGATTTGATTATAGAGTGTATAATTATGAACTATGTATTGTTGTAAATACAAAGGAACGTTTTAAACAAGCAGATCCAACTTAGACTTATCAAATGCGCCGCCACCCATATCCCAATATTTCAGGTAGCCCAAATTTTCCCGACAATTCCCAGTACTCCCAGTATTTCCACATCACCGCTATTTCCATAATTCCGGTGATCATCAATCAACATGCTTACACTCCCCCTCCAGATCGGTCGACAGAGACCTCGCGGACGTTCATATAGCCGTCGTTTATTCTGCCGTTCGACGAGCCAGCGGACGTGTAATACTTCTTATATGGCATTGCAGCGGTTACCGGTGCATCGTTCAGATGTCTGTCGGCAGCAGTTGACTGTGGATTAGAATATCTGTAGGCCAAATAGCATCCGACACCCACTATTCCAGATACCAGAAGCAGTTTGTTTGATCCACGGGGTTTGGGCATCGGCCGAGGATTGTGAACATTATTTTCAGATACAGCAACCATCTCGTACTATTAAATTTTGTGCACTCGATATTGCTCTAAAATAGTTTGCAGTTTGTTGAAGATTCGTTCAGTAAGGTTCGATCGTTTAGTTATTATGAATAGTTAATTAAGAAAATAGGAATAAATGAATATTATATTGTAAAGGAAACATCTAGGATGGCGAACAGTTTATATAGAGATTCTGTTGGGGACCATTTATTTTAGCACCTGCGGGCGCTGGTTCTCGCGACTTCACTTTCTACAAATCGGGCATGTGCTCACAAGTCAGGATAACACCTGGTAACGTAGGCGTAAACGGGAGAGAGATAATATTTCATACTGATCTCATGGCGGTTAATAGAGTTTTCCATACTAAATCACACGCGACCAAAGATTTCCCCGCAAGTGGGATATTAGGGTTAGGTCATACATGTCACCTCATGTAACTTGCCTTTTTTGGATTCTCGACAGTTCAGATCGTTCACAAACAGGGCAATTCATACCAAAACCTATCGTCACGCCGCTTTTTTCTTTCCACTTACAGGGCAAGGGTGTCTCCTGAAAATGTTCATGCTCTGCTGGGAAGGTCTCGTGATCTGCCCATTTGCACCCGGATTAGATATTTGTGATATCAGTTCTGAAAGGATTCAGCGATCAGCACTGGTGATGGGACCAAGCTTGCCCTGGCTTTAATTTACTACTAGTCATCTGTTTTTACGTCAGTACTGGTAAATTGGAACTCAATTCTGGATATCCAAGAAAGAAAACAGAGCGCGAAAAGTCTAGATTATCAAGATAAGGCGTCGTCCGCCTGCAACGATCTTGTGAAATATGCGACTACGGTGATAATCATTGAAGGCGGTTCGGAAATGGTTCTGTTAACTCTCCTGCCTTGCTCTGCCTGATCTGCCTGCTTATCTGGACTTCTCGTTATGATACTGGGTTTTAGTGGTTGACTTGGCTCTCTTTTGTCAAAGAACCATCCGGGCAACTCAAGCTTAGATTGTTTTCAGATGGTGTTATTAGTAAATATGTGTTTAAGTGCTTTACAAATCGGCCTTGAGACGCGGCTCACTGTTCTACTGCGAGAAGCTTAGGTAAGCTACACATTGTGAAATGCACCTTCTCACAAAGTATTTGGCCGTAAAAAGGAGTAAGCAATGAGGCATCCTCTTGTGGGTGGCATTGTTAGAAATAAAATACGCGCGAACAATAGCGTTGCTTATTTTCCAGCAGAGATATATCCAGAATTTGGAGTATAGATCTCGCTTGATCCTCTGTATTTGTTTATGCAGATATTCAACTAGGAGGGCCAGTTTTATTTACATCCAAAACGCTATTTCAACACATAATGCGCCTGTCCCTGTCTATATGTAAAAGGTTGCAAACGCGGCGCCTTCTTCCGCCATAATGCTGCTCCAAACTCTACCCCCTTAAAAAACTCATGACTTTTGATCTCTTCTATCGACGGCCGTTTGCTAGGCTCAAGCACAAGCAGCTTCTTTATCAGATCTCTGGCCGCACTCGGAAATCCAGGCGGATATGAGTATTGCAGAGAAGTGATCTTCTGGAACGTCCGGTATTCGTTCTGTGCTTTAAACGGAGGACGTCCAGCTAAAAGCTGGTAAAGGATACATCCAAAGGCCCACAAATCAGAAGCTTTGCTGGCGAACTTATCGTTCAGTAGCTCTGGAGAAACATACTCTGCAGTTCCAACAAATGAATTTGCACGTTCTTTTTCATCAATATCGTCTGATTTTTGTGTAGTGTCTTGAGTCCGCGCCGGATGATATGGCTGTCGTGCCGGCGGTGACGGCTGAGGTAATGGTTCTGGTCTTGCCTCTGTTGGATGAGGAAGCAGCTTTGCAGACCCAAAATCTGTCACCTTCACACGCATATTGGTATCTAATAGCACATTCTCTGGCTTCAAATCCCGATGTATCACACCATGCGAATGCATGTATTCAACTGCATCCAGCAGCTGAGCACAATAATACTGTGTGCATTCTTCATTCAGCGACCCTAATCTCTTCACGAAACTGAACAATTCGCCGTTTGGAGCAAGGTCCAAAACAAAATATAAACTCCGCTCGTCTTGAAATGTGTAATATAGCCTTACAATCCCAGGGTGATCACCCAGTCGATTCAGCGTGTTCTTTTCAATATTGACATACTTGACTTTCTTTTCCTTAATGATATGTCGCTTATCGAGAATCTTTATCGCGTATTCCCTCAGTGTCTGTCGATCTATCGCAGCTAATACTGTCGAATATGATCCCTCCCCTAGAACTCGACCAAAAGTGAAATCTTTGACTCCCTTTTTTATGATCCGTACTTGAACGTTGCCGTCAGCATCGCTTTCCTGGCGAACAGCAACTGCAGCTCCCCGTTCTTGCCAGTCCGCGGATGAGTAAGGTATGTGGCCTGGGTCTGTGATATGTGGATTTGTGACTGGCGGCTCCACTGTTACTACCCCAAGAGCTCTAGACACTGGCTGGTCCATTTCGAAAATCTAGTCAAAGATTGCGTAATATATATAAGCAATTATGCCTAAAGCTTGAGAATCCCAACCCTAATGGACCTATAGAAGTCTAGACTAATTCAACGTAAAGGAAGGTGTAAAACAAAAAAGGAGGGGTCTGAATTACGGTCGATGCCAGCAGTGAACCAGATGCAAGAAGTCGGGTTATTGGAGAATCGCAAGCCGAAGATCCCACACAGCATGCAAAGCGAACCGCAAAACAACTAGCGCAACGTTTATTACCCTACCTGTCGTCCAGTTGGCTTGACACTTCATTTTTAGTTTTGCTGGTTTATTTTTGCACACATTCGTTACAACCCAGTACTTCCTCCGACCGGGAATTAATTCAGTTAGCATCTTTGATGTTTTTGTAAAATATTCTCGTTCATTTATTCGATAACTTATATACATTATGATTAGCTCTTCTGCTTCTCAGATACATATTTTTCCTTCAGAATATTTTCAGAGTTCGCATGGTCGTCCTCTTCGTGCTTTGTCCAATTCCTCGGCTACTTCTAAACGTCTAGATGCGGAAGTTCCGCTGCCTATGCAGCTCTGTAATCCGGATGGTTCCGTGAATCCGCTCAATCAATATTACTATTATATGCTACGACATGGCAGACAATCACCGAGACCGCAAGTTGGTATAAATGGTGGAGCAAGCGGAGGAAGAGACGGTAACCATCCAGTGACATCCGTCAATCTGGAGATATTCACTGAATATGCTAAACGACGATCAGTTTCCACGTCGTCTTTGTCAGAGACGTCTTCGAGGGCACATAGACAACCCAGGCAGAACAGACACCAACGGCAGCATAATCAGGTCCCGTATGGCCATGTTCATACCAATAGCGATCCTAATCAAGGGAATAATACCATATTTAGCAATACCAGAATAAGAACGAACCATAGACTGCCGTTCAGTCAGACCGATGTTCCGCGACGACGCAGTTTTTCTCAGACGCAAAGGCGTCGTGTCATTGGCGCTGCTGAAGGTAGAACGGTGCTCCGAGACGAAATGGAAGGTTCTGATGTTGCGACGGCGGTGAATGACGTTAGCAGGAGATATTTCGGCTTCAATTGGCCAGCTCTGACAAGGATATTTCACCACCAGCATGTTCACCTCCATTCTCCGGCGCATCTTCATTCACAGTCTCAGACTCGTACTCATACTCAACAGACTCACGATCGGCCTCACGCTCCGGCTCCGATTCGGGCTCACGGCCACACTGTGGAAGCAGAAAGTAATAGTACTGGCAGGATCGTGACGCACGAACGTTCGAACGACAGAAGATTATCGCGTGCTGATGGAAGGAATTGGCACGGTATTCCCGCGTACCGACAGCGAGCCGACCGACAAGACAATGATGAGCTTAGAGATACCCATTTCGCTGGAAGCCGCATGACAGACTCGCATGGCCGGCGCGTGCTCTCTGATTCTTCTACAGGAGTCGCAGAATCAATTGCTAGACTGGACTTATCTTGTTGAACTAGCTGTTACTACATTACTATCTGATATAGATACCCTGTATTCCATTTTCCATTCTTAAAGCTATACCATTTGATTAATTATAAAATATAAATATTATTGTTTGCTCATTTTTCGATGCATTTCGTAGTGAACTACGTGTGACTTGAAATGTTCTATGTTCTCAACGGCAGTCCAGCAGAAATATAAGCCATATCGATTGCTTTCATGTTATTAATACTGTCAGCGTGAGAATAAAAACGAACGTTTTTATCTCCTTTTACTGCGTCGCAGAATGCCTTCAGTTGATAAGTGTATGTACCCCAGTGCTCCTTTCCTTTCTCTAAGCATGTCTTACTTTCAGATTTGCCAGTTATGAGATCCTTAATCGTGATTTTGTGATAGATTTGCGGCACAATAGGTAGGTAAAATGTAAGCTCCTTCTTGTCGCTCTTGATTGTCAAATTGGGAATAAAGCCATGCGCTCTCAGCTTGCCAAATGGCGTTTGCAACCCAGTATGAATTTTCGCTTTCTTGCCATCTGCAAAATCGAATTCATAGCTAGCGAATGAGTCGATCTTGTCGTCGTTGCTGTTAATTATCAGATCCGAGTTTTTGGCAGATGTTGGTTCGTCAGAAAGGTAGTATCTCATCCACGAAATCGGATAGCACCCGGTATCCATAGTACTTCCTCCTGCAAGCGAGTACTGGAATCTGATATCCTCACTCTTGAATATACTACTGATGCACAAGCTCCCTTCAAACGACTCGATCTTGCCAAATTCAGCTTCATTTGAAACGATCTCTTTAGCGAACCTGTTGGCAGGATGAAAATACCAATGAAAAGCCTCCATCAGGATGACTCCTTTCTCAGTTGCTTTTGCAAAGATCTCCTCCGCCTGCTCAGCATTCGACGTGCTGGGCTTCTCAAGCAAAACATGCTTTCCCGCCTCGATGCATTTCAGCGTCCATTCATAATGAAGACCGTTCGGCAGAGGAATGTACACTGCCTCAACTTCAGGATCAGCAATCAATTCTTCGTACGATCCATGAGTCTTTGCTATGCCATATTTTTTTGCAAATTCTTTGGCTCGTACGATGTCTCTAGCGGCGATGCTGTAAATCACAACGTCCGATGGAAGGAACTTAGCCGGCGTGATAACCGCAGCGGGAGCGATGGCTGCAGCACCCAGGATTCCTAACCTCAGAGGCTGTGCGTCCGTTGAAGCTGAGGGGAAAGTCGGAAATAAGATGTTATAATAACGACTGATGGAGACCGACATCCTGATGAAACAAAGATTATTGGCATAGATAGGGGTAGTGAGGTGTCAACTAGTTATATTGGAGAGATTTCCCCTGGTTGGGCTGTCTTTTTGGAGATGAGCAGTATTGACACCTAACCCCAGAGGATCACTTTGTGAAGTTAATGCAAATACCGCCAAAATCCTCATCTTAGGTTACAACTTTTCCAAGTGCAGCGATCTTGCATTGGCTAAGCCACCTGCGTCGGCCGTTAGATGTCGATAATCTGTATAATCTGTGGATAACAAGCCTTTTTGGATCCTGCGGGAATCCAGAGAGCTTTCTGCAGGGATTCTACTGAGCTTGTGCTGTTTTAACACAATACACAAGTAGTACGTCGGGATTTTGGTTAGTCGACGTGACAATTGTGGGCAAGGAATGACTTTTTGACACACGAAGTCATGTGATATGACATAAATTAATGCGGAAGCAAGTAAACAGTATGAGCGTAATTCAATGGTTGTTTATTAACGTAATAACGACCTTTCCATTAATGATTTTGAAAGCCCCTCCCAAACTTTTGGATTTTTTTACACAAAATTACGATTTCGTCTCTATTTTTGTTTTAAGAACGGAGAACGGGACTTCGACGACTCAAGATAGGATACACAAGGCTTGAGCTGAGTCTTTTTGTACTGCTGTACATTTTTGGCTGCGTACACATATTGCGATGAGGTATGTAGACGTCTTTAATGACAGGGTTTTCATCTTGAAGCTGTTCTTTTCTGTTTTATTCTATAAAAGTTCCTAATATGGCCAGTGCGAGCCCTTCACGGGATGGCTATAACTCTATAAAAGGTGTATATAGCTCCTCTTCAAAGTTTCAAAACTTTCATGCTTACGTTACAGTTGTTGCTCGGTTTCGACCACAGAGTCAGTCGGAATGTAACTACGGCGGCGAGCCGATCGTGCGGTTCAAGGACGATGATTCATGTCTCGTCGAGGTAATTTATTAATCGAAAGACTAGGTTGGCAGAAGAGGCATTACGGCTGATTGCGAGTATAGACAAAAGATTTCTCGGGGACATTCACGTTCGACAGAGTATTCGCGATGGACAGTATGCAAAAGGAAGTATTTGATTACAGTATTCGTTCGACTGTCGATGGTATACTCTTGCTGTTTTGCTAGATATGTATCATGCATGAGCTAAACAATTTAGATCTAATGAACGGATACAACGGAACAGTGTTTGCGTACGGACAGACTGGCTCGGGAAAATCGTTTACAATGATGGGCCCAGATATCGATGACTACCGTTCAAAGGGAATTATACCCCGGATTGTAGAGCAAATTTTTCAGCTGATCATGCAAAGTCCAGCAGAGATCGAATACACAGTCAACGTGAGCTATATGGAGATATATATGGAAAAAGTCAGAGATTTGTTACAGCGTTAGTTTTTTCTTATACGAATATGAAGAAGCTGTAAGCGGCCGGCTAATAATTTAGCACAAAACGATAATCTGCCAGTTCATGAAGAAAAGTCAAAGGGTGTTTACGTTAAGGGCTTGAGCAAAATCTACGTTGCTAGCGTAAAGGAGGTCTACGATGTTATGCGACAAGGAAATATGGCTCGATCGGTTGCGTCTACAAGTAAGTTAGCATAGATTACGTCGATTTGATGAAAGCTGACAATGTAGACATGAACCAGGAATCTTCCCGCTCGCACTCGATATTTGCGATCGTTGTCTCACAAAAGAATCTCGAAACTGGTAGTTCTAAGTCTGGCCAGCTTTTCCTCGTCGATCTTGCTGGTTCCGAAAAGGTAGGGAAGACCGGTGCTTCTGGAATAGTACTTGAGGAGGCCAAAAAAATAAATAAATCTCTGTCTGCTTTGGGAATGGTTATTAATGCGCTTACGGACGGAAAGTCCTCTCACATACCCTACAGAGATTCAAAGCTTACCCGAATATTACAAGAGTCACTAGGAGGGAATTCACGGACAACTCTGATTGTCAACTGTTCCCCGTCTCCTTACAATGATACAGAAACGTTGTCAACACTACGCTTTGGCGTTCGGGCGAAGAATATCCGGAATAAAGCCAAAATTAACGCTGAGCTTTCTCCAGCTGAGCTTAAAATACTTTTACAAAAGGCTCAAGCAAAAAATTCGCTATATTCTACTTACGTCAACCAGCTTGAAGCTGAACTTGACAAATGGCGTGCCGGTAACCCAGTATCGAAGGAAAAATGGACGGTATATGGCAGTGCGTCTCATTCCCCCGAGTCTAAAATTTCTATATCTTGGTCTAGCCTCAACTCGAAAGCTAGCTTTGGTGATAGCAGTGTGCCCAACAGTCCCTCTAAAAGCTTACAAGCCGAAGCAGCTATAAATTTATCCGGATTGAACACCCCGACCGGTCGGAGCACTGAGCAACAGTATACCAAGGATGATATTGAAGATATATACAGGCGAGATAATGAACTTCAGGATCAAATTAGCGAGAAAGAGCAGATGATTTCAGAATTAGAGGATACAGTAATGGAGCTAAAGCAGGAGATCAGCCTGCTTCAGCAACAGGATGCGTCTGCCTCTAAATCAAAAGAGCGAATGATTGTGGAACTAACTGAGTTGAAGGCTCAGATTGAGCATCTGCAGTTTCAGGCGAAAGAATCAGGCATTAGCTTGGACGAAGTCAAAGAATTAAACTCTGAAATCACGGCAGAGTTAGACTTCGTGAAGAGACAGCTTGTGGAGGCTTCAATCCAGGCTGATGAGATGAAATCGGAACTCTTACGACGAAACAAGCGCAAACAATCCAAAGTCGAAGATCTAATTAACGGATTCGAAAATTTCAAGTTGAATGGCTCAAATAGTCCTTTTTCTCGACTTTTACAGGTTCTAGAGAAAATCTCACTTCCTGATGGTCAGAATGAAAATGTGAAGGCATGGTGTGTCGAAGCACAGCAGTTTTTAATTCGTATAGATGGCATGCTTGATGATCAGCTGGAAGGATATGAGAGTCAGATTTCTCGGCGTACAGATATGGAGCAACAGATAAAGACTCTCGACAGTCAAGTGCAACAATTACTCGGCTCCAATTTAGCTTCTACCGATGAGATCAATGCCAGTCTTGAAGCTTACACTGCAGGAAGAAATGTTTTGATGGATAAGCTTCTCGAGGATTCTAAGCAGCATCTACAAGTGGCTTTATCGGAGAACACAAGACTAAGGCAAGTCACTGATCGACCGAATGCCGTAAATTCTCTCACTGCTCCGTCCTTAGCATCCACATCACCCGCCCTTTCCATATCGTCTGCTATCTTTGAAACGTCACCGTCTTCGCCGGCCTCATCCACCTACGAATTTGATCAGAGGCATTCTACTTCCCTTGAATCAACTCCTATCCCTGGCGGCAATGTTGGCAAGCCAGACTTTGAGTTTTTGAAAAAGTCTCTTATGCGCGATTTACAGATTAGATGTGAACGTGTAGCTGAGCTAGAGATAACTCTTTCAGAGGTAAAGGAGTCTTTCAGCAGTACGACTAAACAGAACTCGCAAACGGCAAGGCAACAACAAAAGCGACTGGTAATCTTAGAGCGCAATCTTGCTCGACTCACCAGCGTCCAAAAGCAGTTGGTTGAACAAAATCAGTCCTTAAAGAAAGCGACAATGATTGCTGAGAGAAAAATAAATGCCAAGAACGAGCGAATAGCAGGTCTACAAAATCTGTTATTAGAATCCCAAGAGCGTCTGGCAACCGAAACACAAGGATTTGAGGAGAGACTTGCAAGTCTACAAAACCGACTTGAAGATGTGAAAGCCTTCAGAAGAGCAGCAGATCCAGTTTCAAGAAACAACATCATTACTTCATCTTCAAATCGAGCAGTTACGGGCCAGCGAATAGTCAAGCCACTGCGAGGTGGTGGAGGCCGAAATGGTGTCACGCCTGTGAGTCCGCTTGGTAATTTACAGCTTATCTCTCCACATACCGAGCACGAAAACGAAAAAATAGTGGGTAACGAGAATACTGTCTCATCGAGATCATATCAGAAACGCCAAAGCTGGTTTACCAGGGGTTAGATGAATTTTTGAAAGGATGAAGACCGAGATGGAGACGTCAAAACATCAGTTTAATATACCTTTTAAAATTGGAAAGTTCGAGTGGAAGTTGCTGCGAAATTTCTTCTTTTTAATCCTCTTGAAATATTCTTTTAGATCATAATTCATAATTTGATACAAGCGAACTTGTTATTCATGGAGATTGCTTTAAATTATACTTTGAGTTTATTCCAGAACTATGGCTGCTTCGATAGTCATATTGCTAATATATATATAGTGGTGTTCGCCTTGCATATATTGTGTCTGCTGGTGTTTACTTGTAATGACTCAACTCAAAATTAAGCATTGAAGAGCTTGTTAGCTAATCTCTCTCAGATCTCTCTCAGAGAATTGATCACATGAGCATATAATTATTCTGGGAACTCTGCTAGGCTTAATTATAAGTAACCAAATCCATATGATTCAACTAATATCAGCAAATTGAATTTTCAAGAGATGCTAAATGAAGTTGTTCCCAACGTCGTCCTAGAAAGGTATGATGTTAGGACTTCTTTTGCTCACAGAAAAAATTCGTCTTATTGTTTTCCAAATCAGACGTTAGCTCTATATCATTATTACTCCCAATCGTCTAAAAGAGGTATCACGGTTTCCTTTTTCGAAGTAGGTTCATCAAGATAACTTTTGTGACCGAAACATCTCAGCCATTTTCTCGCACTGTTGCATCACTTTTTGGAATAAATTCAAGAAGGACGCACGATCCTTGGAAGAAATGCAGATATTTATTAAAAAAAAGGAACGAATTTAGGGATGTTATGCGGGTGGGCGATCTCAAAAGGTCACCCTATCCTTTTTTGAGGCGCTAAGTAAAAAAAAATTTGAAGGAAAAAAATACAGAACCTTAAAAAATTTCACCACCAAAAAGTTCTTTTCGTTCCTTCTCATTGCTTTCCTTTTTTTTTTCTTCCTCTCTCTCTACCTTGCCTCTTCGCTTGCTTGCTTGTAATAGACAGGGTACTGAGTAGAGGAACTACTTGTTTTAGCTAGACAAATACAAATACTGGTTCTTCTGTCATTACTTGTTTACTTCACTGATTAATAAGGTATGCTCTCTTTAAGACTTTCAGAAATAGCTTTAATGCTCGATTGTGTTCCCTCAGATGTATATGCTCACTCAATAAGTAGTAGTTTATAAGTGAATTGGCGAGCATTTAGAGCAACATGTCGGTTCCTTCTTCTCCTGCGTCTACACATGTTTTCCCGAGGAACATTATCTCAGCCTCCATGTCAAACCGCAGATTGTCTGCAAATCAGCTTTTTGCTTCTCCAACATTCTCTTCTCCAACTTTAGCAGGAGGATTTTTTTTGAATGATTCGAATCCTACTGCGGCTTTAGAAACTGCATTATCTCCATCTACGTCGTCGCCAGTAGTGACTGATCTGCTGTCAGCATCGCGTAAGTCTGTGGATGGAATCATTCCTCCTGTTACAGCCTCAATGATTGACGGACATAACTCGAAGCTTGTAACTCTTGAATTGAAGGATGGAACTCTGTTGCAAGGATATTCTTTTGGTGCTCATAAATCGGTCTCTGGTGAATTTGTGTTCCAGACTGGTGAGTATTTTAATTGGATCAATCGCTAATGAAGATATGTCTGGTTAATGCTTTTGTTTCCTCAGGTATGGTTGGCTATCCAGAGTCCATAACTGATCCTTCCTATCAAGGCCAAATCCTTGTCATCACATTTCCACTTGTTGGAAACTACGGCGTGCCATCTCGTGAAACAAAGGATCCGTTGCTTCCTGATTTACCATTGCATTTCGAATCTAGCAAAATACACGTGTCGGGATTGATCGTTTGTGATTACACAAAGCAGTATTCTCATCACTTGGCTACGTCTTCTCTAGGTCAATGGTTAAAAGAGCAAGATATTCCTGCTGTTTATGGTGTTGATACTCGCGCACTCACAAAGCTCATCAGACAGAAAGGCAGTATGATAGGTCGATTATTGTTTGAGAAGATCACTGTGTCTACTCCACCCAGTGATGCGTTTGCCGTTGTGCGTGACTGGCGTTCGAAATTCGAAACTGTCGAGTGGGAAGATCCGAACATCAAAAATCTTGTGGCTGAAGTCTCGATTTCTGAACCTAAGATTTATTATCCAGATCAGGCTACCGCACTTAAACGTGTCGATGGAAAGACTATTCGTATTCTTTGTGTTGATGTTGGCATGAAGTACAATCAAATTAGGTGCTTTGTTCGACGTGGGGTAGAGCTTAAAGTTGTGCCTTGGGATTATGACATTCTGTCCGAAGAAGATTACGATGGTCTTTTTATCAGTAACGGTCCTGGTGATCCTGCAACTATGGTGCATACTGTAGAGACTCTCTCTATTGCTGTGAAACAAGCTAAAACTCCAATCTTTGGTATTTGTTTGGGACATCAGCTTCTTGCTCGTGCCATTGGTGCTGACACGATGAAGCTGAAGTTTGGTAATCGCGGACACAATATTCCTTGCACTAACCTTATCAATGGCCGATGCTACATCACTTCGCAGAATCATGGATATGCTGTGGATGTAGATACTTTACCGGCAGGATGGAAAGAGCTGTTTGTGAATGCTAACGACGGATCGAATGAAGGTATTTACAACACTGAATTACCGATCTTTTCCGTACAGTTTCATCCTGAATCTACACCTGGTCCTAGAGATACGGAATGGATGTTTGATACTTTCATTCAGAGTGTTCAAATGTCTTCGAGAGCTGGTCATCTTGTTCAAATACAGATTCCTGGTGGTACGAAGGAAGAGGCCGAGCTGAAGACTCCCCGTGTGGATGTTCAGAAGGTCTTGGTTCTCGGATCTGGTGGTCTTAGTATTGGTCAGGCCGGAGAGTTTGATTACTCTGGAAGTCAGGCCATCAAGGCATTGAAAGAGGAAGGTATTTACACCATTCTGATTAATCCCAATATTGCAACTATCCAGACTTCGAAGGGATTAGCAGATAAGGTGTATTTCTTACCTGTCACTCCAGAATTCGTCAGGAAGGTCATTATTTACGAGAAAGTTGATGCTATTTATGTGACATTTGGTGGACAAACTGCTCTTAACGTTGGTATCCAGCTCAAGGACGAATTCGCGGGCTTGGGAGTTAAGGTGCTTGGAACACCTATAGATACAATTATTACTACCGAAGATCGCGAACTTTTTGCTCGCAGTATGGAAGAGATCGGCGAAAAGTGTGCCAAGTCGGCTTCTGCCTGTAATCTGACAGAAGCTTTGGCAGCTGTCAAGGAAATCGGTTTTCCTGTTATTGTTCGAGCTGCTTATGCGCTCGGTGGTCTTGGATCTGGTTTTGCAGAAGATACAGAGCAGCTTATCGATCTGTGTAGTCGTGCCTTCGCATCAAGCCCTCAAGTCCTCATTGAGAGGAGTATGAAAGGCTGGAAAGAAATCGAATACGAGGTGGTACGAGATTGTCGTGATAACTGTATTACAGTTTGTAATATGGAGAACTTCGATCCATTGGGAATTCATACCGGCGATTCAATTGTCATTGCACCATCTCAAACTCTTTCAGATGAAGACTACAACATGCTGAGAACGACTGCGGTCAATGTAATCCGTCATTTGGGTGTCGTTGGTGAGTGTAACATTCAGTATGCTCTGAACCCCTTTTCGAAAGAATATTGCATTATAGAAGTCAATGCTCGTTTGTCACGATCTTCCGCTTTGGCTTCAAAAGCTACTGGGTATCCCCTTGCATTTATAGCCGCTAAGTTGGGTCTTAACATTCCTCTCAATGAGATAAAGAATACCGTCACCAAAGTCACTTGTGCTTGCTTTGAACCCTCACTTGACTATGTAGTGGTGAAGATTCCGCGATGGGATTTGAAGAAGTTCACACGTGTCAGCACTCAGCTTAGTTCAAGTATGAAATCTGTCGGAGAAGTAATGAGTATTGGGCGAACATTTGAAGAAGCTATTCAAAAGGCTATCCGCGCAATTGATTATCACAACTTGGGTTTTAATTCTACTGATGCCCTTATGTCAATTGATATTGACACTGAATTGCAAACACCGTCTGATCAGCGACTTTTTGCGCTTGCAAATGCCATGCATTCTGGAAATTACTCTGTCGACAAGATTTGGCAGATGACGAAGATAGACAAGTGGTTCCTGAACAAGCTGAATAATCTCATTCATTTTGCTAGAACTATCTCCGATTTCAACACGGTAACGATTTCTTTAAATATGATGCGACAAGCGAAACAACTTGGATTTGATGATCGTCAACTTGCAAAGTTTCTTGGCTCCAACGAGATAGCCGTACGTCAAAGACGTATTGAACTGGGAGTAACTCCGTTTGTAAAACAAATTGACACTGTTGCAGCAGAGTTTCCTTGCTTCACCAATTATCTTTATATGACATACAATGCTTGTGAACACGATATAACATTCAATGACCACGGCGTGATGGTTCTCGGATCGGGTGTCTATCGAATTGGATCATCTGTGGAGTTCGATTGGTGTGCTGTCAGAGCTGTCAGGACTCTGCGAGAGCAAAATATTAAGACCATCATGGTCAACTACAATCCTGAGACAGTCAGCACTGACTATGATGAGGTTGATAAGCTATATTTCGAGAATCTCAACCTTGAGAGAGTTTTGGATATTTACCAGTTAGAACGTTCTAGTGGTGTCATTGTGTCAATGGGCGGTCAGACTAGTAACAACATTGCCTTGTCTTTGAAACGTGAGAATGTCAATATTCTGGGAACTTCTCCGGAGATGATTGATTCTGCAGAGAACAGATATAAGTTCTCGCGCATGCTCGACCGTATTGGAGTTGACCAACCTGCTTGGAAAGAGCTTACTAGTATCGACGAGGCTGCTGACTTCTGTGAAAAGGTCTCATATCCGGTATTGGTACGGCCTTCTTATGTTTTGTCCGGCGCTGCTATGAATACTGTATATTCCAAGGATGATCTTGCAAATTATCTTCAGCAAGCCGTGGAAGTCTCTCGTGATTATCCTGTTGTCATCACCAAGTATATAGAGAACGCGAAGGAAATCGAGATGGATGCGGTGGCGCGTGATGGTAAAATGCTGATGCATGTAATTTCTGAACACGTTGAGAACGCCGGCGTTCATTCCGGTGACGCGACATTGATTGTGCCTCCGCAAGATCTCGATCCAGAGACTGTCCGAAGAATTGAGGTTGCTACCCAAAAGATTGGAAATGCCCTTAATGTGTCTGGACCATTCAATATTCAATTTATTGCAAAAGATAATGAAATCAAGGTTATCGAATGCAACGTCCGTGCTTCGCGTTCCTTCCCATTTGTTTCGAAATCTCTTGGAGTTGATCTTATTGAACTCGCTACAAAAGCTATTGTTGGAATACCAGTTCAGCCTTATCCCGCACCACCACAACCTATCCCAACGGACTATGTTGCGGTCAAAGTTCCGCAGTTCAGTTTCTCGCGCTTGTCTGGTGCTGATCCAGTCCTTGGAGTCGAGATGGCTTCGACTGGAGAGGTTGCTGCATTTGGTCATAACAAGTACGAGGCGTATTTGAAGTCATTAATTGCTACGGGTTTCCAATTGCCAAAAAAGAACATTCTGTTGTCGATAGGTTCTTATAAAGAAAAGATGGAGATGCTTCCTTCAGTTCAAAAACTGCACGAGTTAGGATACACTCTGTTTGCCACCGCAGGAACTGCAGATTTCATTCAGGAGCACGGTATACCTGTCCAATATCTGGAGGACTTAGGTTCAGAGAAGAATCAGAAGTCGGAGTACTCTTTGACACAACATTTAGCAAATCATTTGATTGATCTATACATCAATTTACCGTCGTCTAACAAATTCCGCAGACCTGCATCTTATATGAGTAGAGGATATCAAACTCGGCGAATGGCAGTTGACTACTCTGTACCATTGGTTACCAATGTCAAGAATGCAAAACTTTTGATTGAGGCTCTTTCAAGAAAGTTTACCTTTGATGTGTCCATTATTGATGCCATGGTTGATGGCATTGTCGCCAAGGGTATGACATCTGAAATTCCTGAGCCGGAACCTGAAGATGAAATCATTTCACCAATTCCCTCGAAGTTTTTGGATATGTTTGCTAAGGCTACAATCGCAAGAGAGAGGTCGCCTCCAATCTCCGCGCTCATACAGTCTCTCCGCACAAATAATCCTTTTTTGAGACAGCACGTCTTATCTGTGAAGTCTTTTAGTCGAAGCGATCTTCACTTGCTGTTCTCCATCGCACAGGAAATGCGACTGGGTGTGGAGCGACACGGAATTTTGAATATTCTTTCTAGCAGACTTTTGTGTACACTCTTCTACGAGCCTTCCACCAGAACATCATCGTCTTTTGATGCTGCGATGCAGCGACTTGGAGGTCGTGTTCTAGCGGTCAATCCTGGTAATTCCAGCGTTCAGAAAGGCGAGACTCTCCAGGACACTGTGCGCTGTTTGGCAAGTTATTCGGATGCAATTGTGCTCAGACATCCTTCTGAAGAGTCTGCGGCTATTGCTGCTAAATTCTCGCCTGTACCTATTATCAACGCTGGTAATGGTTCGCTCGAACACCCTACTCAGGCATTGTTAGATATGTTTACCATTCGTGAAGAACTTGGTAGTGTCAATGGTATCACAGTTACCTTTATGGGCGACTTGAAATACGGACGTACTGTCCACTCCTTGTGTACATTATTCCAGCACTACCAGGTGCGCATTCAGCTCATTTCTCCTCCGCAACTTGCACTGCCAGAAGAGTATCGGGCTGCGTTGATAAAGTCGGGCATGCTTGTCCATGAGGCACAGGAATATACTCCTGAAATTATGGCAGCTACAGATGTACTTTACTGCACGCGTGTGCAGAAAGAGCGCTTCGATGATCTTGACGAATTTGAACGATTAAAGGACACATATATTGTCAACAACAAGATGATGAAGCACGCCAAAATTCATATGTGTGTTATGCATCCTCTACCGAGAAACAATGAGATTAGTGAGGAGATAGACTTTGATCACCGTTCTGCGTACTTCAGACAAATGAAATACGGACTTTACGTGAGAATGGCATTACTTGCTCTCGTCATGGGTCCAGATTTGTAATAGTAAGTCGACGCGTTTTGCAATGAATTTGAGTACGAAATTGCTGTGGATGCTGACAATGAGTTAGATTTAATGGCGATATCATCGGAAAATCAGAGCCAAGAGACCAAGCTTTATCAGAACACTTGATGTTTTATGAAAGAAATTGATTGATGCCAGCAATTGAGCCGAATACTCTGCTATATATATATATATAAATTTCGTTATCTTGTTTGTATTTATTCTGTTGATATGTAGTTGAAAGTGAGATTATAATACTTATTCTTCCGAATGCATCGTAGCCTTTGACAGTATGTCGCGAGTGTCAGTGTGGGGAAAGTATTTAAATTTTTTTTCATCTCTTGCTACTTTTGTTCTTTTAATTGTAGATTTTTGTCTTCTTTGTATATATCTTTTGATTTGCTTCTTTTCTTTTAATCTGTTACGTACCTGTTTGAGCATAAAAAGTTTTGGATGTATTTACAATCGCATTGAAAAGGTATATTAAACTTTCTGAAAACCTTCATTTTGTGACATTCCGATAATCGTGTGTGGCTGAGTTGATATACACAGCCACTAGATCTTTATAATATGAGCGGCCATGTGTTTCGCTTGGATATTTACGACCTAGAAACAGAAGTGAGTGTAGATTTTTACTCAAATGGCCAGATTAGCTACTGCTGCATGGTATTGGCAGGCCCTGAACGAAGAACGCCAGAATAAACATGTTTTAATCCCCAATTGCCTCATTTTTCCGATTTAAAATCCTGACGGCTTACTTTTATGTTTGTTTTGCAACAAAATCAATTCATCCGCTTTCTGTTGTCTACGTCAGACTGATCTCTGTTGATTTAGCCCATGATTCGCGGAGATACATTAAATGTCGTCCTTTCACTTGAACAGCGAGTCTCAATCCGCTGAAATGTCACGCAACGAAGCAAACAAGAATGCTGATGATTACACCTCAAATTCATCATATGCGACTGTTGCATTTGCTGGGTCTTCGAGATCAAATGTTGCTGATTCAACAACTCCTGTGTCGTCTCTTCCTGAAAATCCGGGGAGCGGCCACCTTCCGAATCACCAGGTGGACAGTGCCGTGAACCCCGGATACCCGCAAGACGGGAACAATATTGTCGATGCGCCTTTGCATACTGCAGGATCCGGGGTTATGTCGTCTGCAACCGCGCAGCCGTCACAACAGCACCAATTGTATGACAACCCGTCTCAGCCCTACTCTTCTCAGTCTCCTAGAGTTTCCAACGGTCTATACAATCAACAGTATGGCCAGCCAGGACACGGCCATGCCCCGAACTACAGACCTGATAATATACAGCAGCAGATGCAGCAGCCTCCGCAGGGACAGCATGAACTCACAGAGTTTGAAGAGAATTCGCGTCGTGCAACAATTGCACAGCGAGAGAACGAATACTCTCAGCCAGGGGCATTTGGTGTAGTTGATATTGAGAAGCTATACCACGCACCGCCCAGCAATGGACTTTACTTTGGACCCTATCTGCGATATTCCAATATTGATCTAAAGAAAAATGTGTGGATGGGTTCTATTTTAATCGCTAGTAAATTGCAGCCTCCATTTCTTCAGTTGCATCCGACCAATGATATCCGACGTATTAGAACAATGCCAGAAAAAGTCATTTACAAATTCGAGGATTATGTCTTTTACAAATATGAAATAACTATTGATATGGACTTGTCAGGACGTAGTACTTGGTGGACATATGCTGTGACTCAAGAAGGTAAGACGATTACCTGTCAGTTCCTTGTTGCAGGAGCAGGAGAAAAACATTGGCGATTTATGGCCTTTTCATGTGCTGATTTTACTCTGTCTGTTACCGAAAAGGAGCGCGTCGAACTAGGAGGTGTCAGCTTTCTCTGGCACGACGTCATGCACAAGCATGTGCAGCTCGGTGGGCTTCACGCAATGGTTGGTGGAGGCGACCAGATTTACGCTGACAGAATGTGGAAAGAAATTGGCTCTCTGAATGATTGGCTTAATGTGAAAGGTAAAGAAAACAGACGCATGTATTCTTGGAGTGAGAAGCTAGAGCATGATCTCAATCTTGCCTTCTTCTTTTACTATTCAAGTCATTTCGATCGGCCGGGGATCAGAGACTGTCTCGCACAGATTCCAAACGTTTTCCTAATTGATGACCATGACATCTTTGATGGGTTCGGCTCCTACCCAGAGTTTCTACAGCAATCACAAGTGTTCCGCAACATCGGTAGAATTGCCTTTGAATTTTATCTTATTTTTCAGCATCATACGACGACGGAGCTGCTGAAAGCCGAGCCGAACCCAAATGACCTTTTCGAGTCGACAGGTCGTGGATGGAATTTTGTAAAGTATTTAGGACCGGGATGTGCAATTGTTGGGCCCGACACAAGGGCAGAACGAGCTGTAAATGCGGTCATTGATCTTAAGACATATGAAGAAATTTTTAAGCGGATGGCCGAATTCCCACCTTCAGTAAAGCAAGTGATCGTTCTTCTTGCTGTTCCAATCACATATCCACGACTTATAACAATCGAGCATATTCTGAACGGAATTCAGCATGTCAAGCGTGGTGTCAATGGCGTTTGGAACAGACTCGGCAAAGCTACAAGTAAGATTGCTGGTGCGTTGAATCATGATGCCAAATCTGGAGTGGATTCGGGTTTTGACTCTATAAAGAAGGCATTTGGGAAAAGTGGGATGATGAGTTCGATTGTGTCAGAATTTGGTCAAGTTGATCTACTGGATGACCTCGCGGATCACTGGACTCACTCAAATCACGATTTGGAAAGAACTTACTTTGTCAGAAATCTACAAAAACTTGCTCTCGAGAAAGATTTTAGAGTCACATTTGTTTCAGGAGATGTCCATTGTTGCGGATTTGGGAAGTTCTACAACCCTGACTATCCTGAAAACAACCAGCTGATGTATCAAATCATCTCTTCTGCGATTGGAAACGTCCCTCCACCTAGCGCTGTTATCAAGCTTCTCCACAACAAAGATGTAGTCTACCTTCCTGCTATGGGCGAGCGATTCAAGATGGGCCACCGCACAGATACTAAAGAGGAGATGCTGGATTTTTTCCATCATGATGTTGATGGAAAAAAATTGAATAACCGTCGACTTCTTGGCCGCCGAAACTACAGTATCTGTATTATTAACCCTGATCTTTCTTGTGCTTGGGATATGTATGTGCAGAAGGGTGGAGGTCCTTACTTCGACAATGCTACCGAACGCTCTGTAAAATATGGACCCCTTGTTGTGCCACCTTTGAATGAGCACAATCGCACGCGTCCTCGGAATCAGGGCCCATCAATACAAGCGCCGCCTTATCAAAACGATCCTCAGCAGCAAGGAACTGGGGGGACATTCTACTACGGTGCTCAGCAAGATCAGCAGAACGCCGCTACAGCTCCACAAATGCAGAATGCTGGCGTATATGGACCCCAAGGTTTGACTGATCAGACGCAAAAAATTTCTATTCGGAGTGAATCTCCAATAGAGGGTTAATCTTACAGTTAGTCGTCCAGTGTGCAGCAGCTAGTCTGACAATTAATGTCATTTAGGAGACCAATTGTGGAGCATGAAAATAATAGTGTCTGGTCATTTAGAAGTGTACAAATCATTATATGACTTGCAAATTCTCTATTTCTCCTATAGCTCTGTGTAATATCTTAACTTTTCTATGTGTAGTCCATGTTCCCGGAAATAAATGTTTATAAGTTCACGTCACAGCATTGCGGCAGTTATGTTGTCACTCACAAGTGCCTATGCGGTAATTTAAAGATGACGTAATGTATACCGGCATAATTAGTCAGAAAAGATTCGCGGCTGCCGAGGCCGACGAAATGTCGTCGGCTTCATTTCCATCCATTTTGTAAATCCCGTTTTCGATACGTGAAGTGTGCTGTTCTCATTTCGCCAATCAATCACTTTTGATCATTTGTTCCGACATCTCTGTTGACTTATTCTCAAATTTTGATCTGAGCAAGCGTTCTTTCCAGTGTTCTGCTCCTCCTTGCCGCTGACTCCGCAAAACTCGAGTTCTCTATCCTGCCTCGAAATGGCTTCCTCGACGTCCGAGTCTAGGCCGGATCCGCGTTTACAACCAGAAGACGTACATGTACAGCGGAAGGACCAGCAGAAACGGGATAATGATACAACAGGTGGCCTGGGTATTGCCACCGGCTCCATTGGTTTGCTATCAGATAAGTTGTCCGGTCTCCATCTGAAGAAAGAAAGAATGCTCAGCGATGATAGCCATCACTATGAGCAGGTCTCTCTGCCTCCGTCAAGGGTAACTTTTTAGTTTTACTACTTTTTTCTCTTAATGCCAATCTGGTTCGCAATCTGGTTGGCCATTTGATTACTTTGAATTCTCTGTTATTTTTCCCTTGTATGTCTTCTAGGATACATAAAATGTGCTTTCTGGAGACATTTCTCTGAAATACTCCAGCCCCTTGAGTGATGCATTATTTGTTAGGTTCTAAGATGGTGGAGATATTCCACGTTTCGTACAGACTATATGAAAATAGGCCGAGGTAGTTTATTGACATTGTATGATAGATTCCATCTCATGAGGATTCTGACTATTCGTCTGCTACGTCTGTTCCATCGGTCCCAATATCGCCGGACCATTCGCCTTCTTCTTCATCACCGCAATCCCCATCTGGCAATAGGACATACCGGCAAGATATCGACTTGTATTCATCACCGACGACTTCAACGCCTTATAGTCCAAACTCAAGTTCGATGATGGCTTTAAGCGCTCAACAACGGGAGAAGGCAAAGTTTTTTTTCGAATCTCCCACCAATGAAGGTGCCTCCAACCCTGTCTCTCGGGAGATATCGACGAACTCTCTGTCTGGGAGTGCTTCGCCTGAAAATCGTGCTAAAAGTCATGATTCTAGTGAGTCCTCTACACACTCGGCTTTTACGAAGACCGCTTCGGGTCTTACGTTGCCCCCGTCACAGCCGGACGATCCTTATGCAAGAAAGTATCGCCCCCCGCAGACGAAGTCTGTAGAAGATATTGCACCCAGATTTGTGTTTAAGAAGAAGCACCGCAATCATGGCCATCACCATGACAGTCACAATCACTCTACCAATCCGTTGGCCGTAGGCACGACATCTACCACTGGCCAATCTGCTGGTTCCTATCAGCACTCTCCTGCGGCTGCCTCGTACGCGGTAAGTTTCATTTCCGCTGTCGGCAAAAACCATCATCATCATGATGCTGAAGGCAACACTTCAAAGCTGAAATCGTCGCACGGAAGTATGATGGAACTCAAGCGATTCTTCAAGCCTAAGATTCACAAGAACAAAAGTCCGTCATCAGCTTCGCTAGCGAGTGGAGGCCATGCGTCTAACGCTGCGACTTCTTTCAACCACGGAGGTTTTAGTTCACTTCTATCGTCGACGAATTTGACAAATATGCCATTTGGAGAAGACGGTCCAGGGATCAATAAAAAGTGGGGCAGATTTGGAAAGGTACTTGGTTCAGGAGCTGGTGGATCTGTAAGGTTGATGAAACGATCGTCGGATGGAACGACGTTTGCTGTCAAAGAATTTCGTGCTCGACACTCTTATGAGAGTGAGCGAGAATACAGCAAGAAAGTAACGGCAGAATTTTGCATTGGTTCTACCTTGCACCATACGAACATTATCGAGACTCTGGACATTATGTATGAAAATGGTAGATTTTATGAGGTTATGGAATATTGCCCTTATGATCTCTTTGCGATTGTCATGTCTGGCAAGATGTCACGTGCCGAGATATATTGTGTTTTGAAACAGATACTCTCCGGTGTCGAGTACCTGCATGATATGGGTTTAGCTCATCGAGATCTCAAACTTGACAACTGTGTCGTATCTGAAGATGGAATTGTGAAGATTATTGACTTCGGATCTGCATCTGTCTTTCGCTATCCTTTTGAATCGGAGATTGTGCGAGCTCATGGAATCGTTGGATCAGACCCCTATCTAGCTCCGGAGGTTTGTTCAGAGCTGAAATACGACCCACAACCCGCGGATGTTTGGTCTATTGCGATCATCTTTTGTTGCATGCTTCTTCGCCGGTTCCCGTGGAAAGCACCGCGAAAGTCTGATAATTCCTTCAGATTATTTTCATCCGATCCTGGTCAGTCAATCGAAAGTGGCAATAGCCATACTAGCAGCGTCCACCAATCTCAAGTCACGGCTAATGACAACCATAGCAGTAATAATACAGCAGATAATTCCTTTGCATCTGTGCCTGGCGCTTCAGTAACAGCAACATCTTTATCGCAATCCGATCCTAATGCGGCAACTCCTGCTCCCCAACCAGTCATAAGAGGTCCGTGGAGACTGCTGCGACTTTTGCCCAATGAGACGAGGCATATTGTTGGTTGCATGCTGGATCTAGACCCTTCTACTCGCGCCAATCTAAAAGAGATTTTTTCGGACAGATTTGTTCAAGATATTAAGCTTTGCACGGTTAATAAAGCAGGAAAGGTACTTCACGAAGACAATCACAAGCACACGCTCGTCCCGGCAGAGAGCGCACACCTCGTTAGTTATAAGAAAAAGGATGAGAAGCCTTGATTGTTTTTATTGTTCAAGTAAAGACTTGGTCAGTTATTTTCAACTTGGAATAACTGGGCTATTCAAACTCACAAGATACTAGTTGATTCAGTACAAAATATTTTCTCAAATATTGGAAAATCTTGCTGAAGTCATTGTCTGAAAATTTATTTACGTGGAACAGAAAATTGAAGAAACAATGAAACGTTTGAACCGACAGACCAAAATAGCAAGTTTATCTATTTTCTACAAAAAATATTGAAAGAGAGACAAGGAATATGGAAGAATAAGTGGAATCCAAAAGCCGGAACATTATGTTTGTGGGAGTAAGCAGACGGAAAGAAAGCAAATTAGTCAAAATGTTTGCATGATGATTTGTGATGATGATATCGATAGATGAATGATGAATGGCAGCAATATAAATGGTACAAATAATTGATATTTGTAGCAAACTGATGTTTTGGTAGATGGTCATTTAATGTTTATTTCTCTCTTTGATAGGTTCATTGTTCAACTATTGAATTTGTCCTAATTGAAAATGCATCGAGCTATAAATGATGAATGTTTCAAATATTCGTACAAAGTTAATTATTTTTATTAACGTTAAATGATGTGACTGATTACGTAGAAGAGAAAGCTATTCTCAAAAGATATCATAAATTGTATAGTATAGTAAAAGAAAAGATGACAAAGTATCCAGCAGAGCGAAAAAAAGTGAATACACTCTGCAATGCAATTAAAAGAGTAACCTAGTACACTAATTTAGTTGCTCGTCTTTCTCCCTCACATATTCCTCATGCTAGCTATCTTGTATACTCTAGGGATTCTTGCTGTTAACCGAAAAATATAGTTGCGTTTGCGCTGTATGTATCATTCTAATCCACAACCTCGATGCCGACCGTTTTGGCTGTCGCAACCACACTCTTGACTATACCTTCCAGACTCAGGCCAGACATTCTCGAATCTTGTTGCTTTATTTTTGCAATCTCAAATGCATGTTTCAATGAAATCCGTCCGATCGGTGGATCTCCTTTGCCGTATCTTGCTGCGCCCTTGTCCTGACCGGCCGCCTTTAGGATCAGATATCCTGTTGGTGGTGACTTTGTCTCGAAAGAAAAACTTCTGTCTGGTCGAATAGTGATCAAGCATGGAATCGGTATTCCAGGGGTCAGATGTGCCGTACGGGCATTAAATTCCTTACAAAAATCCATTGCCTTGATCCCCTTAGAACCTAGCGCTGGTCCTACTGGAGGAGATGGGGTTGCCTTACCAGACTCCACCAGCAACTTGACGATAATGTTCTTTGCGATTTGGCGAGACATTCTAAAGTATGGTTAGCAATCTTTCATGAAGAACTTCATCTCAATTGACGATTTCAAATGGTTTTATCGTTCTATAAACTGGGATTTGCACTTTCTTTTATTATCTATTGCTAAAAACACCCGTAATTGATGAAAATTGTATCGACGCACTTACAAAAGAACTGAGAGAAATCAGCGCCAGTGAAAGCACTGATGTAGAAAGGTGTCGGCAGATATTAGTTGGACTTTCAAATAGGCAAGACAAAAGAAAAGTTTCCACAAAGTGGTTTCAAGATTTGGCGTGTTCGCACACACGACCACAAAATGCGACATCATAGCAATTATATTTTCCAAATTATTTTCAGTTAGAGCCAAGGTCCATTGGCATCACATATGTAATTTATATCGGGAATACGTATGTCTATGTATCTATTGAATCTATTCAGATGTCTTGTTTGTACTATTACATCGCCTTAGGCCATGTCACCTCAGACCAAACACGGTTTACTCCACCATTTGCCACGCTGATGCGTGCTAGGTCTTATTCTCTTTTTAAGGCCAATTAACACCTTAATAGCAGAATTTTGTTCCAGCAATAAATAGACACATCGACACACTGTTAGTTATCGTTCATCATGTGAATGCATGAAATCATGCCACACTACAGCACCCACACTTCACTTTTACTTGCAATCCCATCAAACACAACGGTGTTCTCCACAGGAATATACTGCTTAGTGACAAGCTTTAGTACTTCCTGTGCACCGATTCCACCCATCAATGATGCAATGCTGTGCAATTCTCCCCCACCAGCCCGTAAGAATTCTTTCGCTACTTTCTGAGTATGTAAAGGTATGTCTCCCGTCCAGCCCCAAGTTTGAAGAAGTCTGGACACTGACTCCAGTAATTTTTCTTCGTCCTCAGCACATTGTTCTAATGACACGCTTCCAGGATATCGGCCTAACTCTTCATCGAAAATCTCAACTGCCCTGAAGACCACATAAATATGGATTAAACTGTCGTTTTCTTTCAATCCTTGTACTAGCAAAACGTTAACAACATTTCATAAAAATATAAATTGGAAAAAAAAGAAATATCTGAAAGCCTACTTATTGTTGATGACTTTGGAGAAGATTCATACTCATCAAAGATCTTTCTACCTCTTTGAACGCTCAAAAATCTGGCATGCTTGCAAAAGCTTTCGATCTCATCTAATGATATCGCTTCTGGCCCAACTGAAATACTGGCCAATAAATTTCTAACAAGGGAGATAACCACTTCGCGGTCTTCGTGAGCCTTTTTTCGGTATCTGTTCAGTCAGCGTAAGTCATTCAGCATTTGACAACAAAATTGAATTTACATTTTTTGTAATGTTACATAGCTCATAGAATCCGCCTTCATGTCAGGCAGAGTTCCAGAAAGAGGCAGCTTCCCTTCTTTTTGTACAAAGTCTGCCATTGCTCGAGCTAAAATCCAAAAAGTGGGTGTATCTTCGCTAATATTCTGAACCTTCGCATCCTCCAGGATTGCCGTGACGGAGCTTGGGATCTAAAATTAGCAATCCAAGACAAAGAATCAAAACATATAAAAGGTGCTCACAGTTGTCTGTTGGGTTGCTCTCCAAACAGCGTTCACAGCCTCCTCAAAGTTTTCTTCATCAGGTGTCCGTGAATGTTTTCTTATCGATTCCTTGAAATCGTTCTTCTGCTTGTAGTCTTGTGGAGCTTGCCCACCATGATCTGCCTTCCATTTTTCTAGGAAAACAAGTAATAATAACACATAAGGCACATGCGCAAGCTCAACTTCATCCATTTTGTCCAGATCTAGCGAATTTGCATAGTCCTCTAGCTCAGGCCATGGACAATCAAGACGAAGGTCAACTGTACTATCAGGGTGTGACTCCACAATCGTATGTTCGGGCACTGCGGTGCGAAGATAACCGTAGAATCCAACGGTATTGCAGACTACAAGTGGAATATCCTTTTCCCATAATTTAGCAGACACTTTCATCAAAACAGACGGTCGTAGTCGGTAGGCAATCACCAAAGTGTACTTATTCCAGTATTCGTCGCTTAATCGATCTAAAGTTGTGGGATCTTTAATTTCAAAATTTCCCTTACTGTCACTGTTCAATTCTTGAAGAAACTCTGCCACCCTCTCTGCCCTATTATTATGGCCTTCCATTAAACAGCTGTCATCAAGAAAAAAATTTGCGTCAAGATCTGCTTGGGAAACAAGCTGATTATCTAAAATCGTAAAAGCACCTGCACCAGGAAGGACCAGGTTCTTTAAGATCTCAGCACCGGTAGCTGATGCGCTCAGTAGACAGATGTGCGTATCTTCAAGAGCATGTTGACCATTTGCAGCCCAAAGACGGAGCTGGCGATCGTATTTACGGTCTTTTGCAGAGACATTCATGCTCATTTGTAGTAGCTTATATTCGTAGTCTGAACTGATGATGACATAGAGACGCGGGAAGAAAGTAAGTGACGTACGTAGGTTACAGGTTCATTTCCTAAGGCGTTATCCTCACCTCAATCCATAAAACTAATTTATTTCTACAATCCAATTTCACCATACTCGATGAAGGAAATGACGCTATTGCAGTGCTCTCTCGTTGGTCAATCGCTAGGTCTCCGTCAAGCAAATTCAAGACAACTATTTTCAGATTCTGACGCCATGCAAAAGACATACTGAACAATATAGGTCTTCGAACAGAAAACTCCCCTACATCTTACGATGATGCGCCCGACGCGCACTGGCAGTCATGGGTATGGGATTAGCACTTGCGAGTATACTTACAGCATCTAACAAAGAAACAACAGCATGAATTTTGAACAAGTTCAGATATTATGATTTGAAATACATAAAATGGCATTATCAATACATCTTAATAAGTATTCTTGACAGAGATTTGACAACTGTCCTTGTGACAACAATTTCAGAGACTATCGATTTGCACATTTTATTATGAGCTAAAGCGTCTCATACAACAACATTTCCTCTCTGTTCAGGCTTAAAGAAGAGCTAAAACTAAACTCGAGATAGCGGTGGCTCCCAAAACAGCGTAGCCGCTCCTAATGACTCCTTTGTTATTGAGCATGATAGTCATATCCCACATTAAGTGACGGATACCGTTAAAAGCGTGGAATGTGAAGGGTACGCTAGCAATTGTCTTCAAACCGATCTTCATGAATATCGGTAACGATGCAAACGTAGATACTAGAGCGCCACTACTCATCTCGAAACCCATATAAGGCGCAGCAAGATATGAAAGACCGAAGACATAAAAAGCACTCGATAGCGCTACTCCGGTGATACGATGAGCACTGGAAAGTATCCATGAGACTTGTGGACGATAGATACTAAGATCAGGAGACACCGGGCGATTACCTCTCTGTTTGACAAGGATTTCCTGACCGTCATCAGGTGTCATGACTTTAGTCCCGACATATCTATAGATAAGAGAGTGTAAGCACTATTAATAATATAAAATCACGGCCAGTTTGTCGAACATAACACTGCTGAAACTTACCTGCTTAAGATCATAACAGGGAAAACAGGAGTATTGCTGAGACACAAAGACCGCGAGGCAGCTTTTAAGAAATGTTAATTAGATTATATATCGTTCTGTTCTTCTAAGTGCTGAGTTATATCTTCAAGGAAGACAAAAGCATTAATCAAAAATTCTTCAGATTCATCCGTTTTCCATGCACGTCACCAACAGCACACAAATAATCTAAGAAATAAGTTCTCATACCTATCAGATTATTTCTAACAAACGGACGAGTTAATGAAGAGGCCATCGCAATAAATCGTCAAACCGAAGATGTATAATTGCAAGTATGTATGAAAGAATAGTATATCTGTAAGAGCGAGCAATAAGGAAGAGTTGGCGGAAACTTAAGCAAGTCGTAGTCGTCGCTGCGAATTAACTGGAGAATCAAAAAAGTACATGAGCTTCCCCGGCGATTCAATATGGCAGCACAGTTCCGAAGTTTAGCCCGGACGTTCCATTATTCGCCAATCAAATTGCACTTAACATATTATCAGGGTAACATGAGTAGAAACAACCAAAGTTCGCGCTACGTTTAGCAAAAACTTACCCTGCCTTAGCACTGAAGTACTTCACAAAAAAAAAATTCATTTCAATCTTATTTTTTCCTTCACATAGAACGTCCATCTCGGGTTACCATTTTGTGTGAATCGATCGTTCGTACTCTAATTTCTGCTACTGTGTTTAACATAGTAGTGGAATATTTGGTTCGCGAAGGTATAATGGACAATAAAAAAAACGTACACGTTTAGCCCGATTAATCACGTAGTTTGGTGGAGTTTAGAAACACCAACTACGTTTCATGCCCGGGTGCCATTTAAATATTCCTGCTATTCTCTTCATATGAAATTGCAAATGAAATATATTTTATATTTGATAGAATAAAATTTTTTGAAGAAATACTATTATTCAACTGTGATGCTATAGTGAAACATGATAGAATAACACCAATAAGAATAACATTAATAATTAAAAAAAGTAGCAGTCATGGTTATATCAATGGCACAATAACTATAAAATACAAGTTAATCAATCAGTCCTTCATCGTTCCTTAAGTGATTCTACAATTTGTTTTGCAGTAATAAATCTCTTGTTTTACCCCAATCCCAAGATCCTACATAAGTATACAAAAGCCCAACTTATATTGATACAGCTTTATGTCTCGCTTGCTGTTTTCTATTTGATTTTCTTAAGCATAGCCTCAAGCCTCAGTGGGAAGCTGGCTGCTCATCCACTCCTGCTCAAAAAGACCTTTTTTGGCCTTTATATTTATAGTGCCAAAAGCTTCTTTCTGGCCTACCTCGAGCGCCTCTTTCGTGACAAGAACAAGCGTCTCAAAGAACAACTTCACAGCCTCAGGCCGAGAACAATTTTCGGTCAATTTATGAAATTCCACGGTACTGGACTTGCTCAGTTCGCTCTGCAAAATCGCAGCAGCCTCCTTAGTGTATTTGGAGACTCCTGAGCCGGAAACTTGAGTAGAAGCTAAAGCCTCTTCATTCATCTCTTCTCTGATAGAATCTTTCGTTGAAGGCATTTCAACCATATCGCCATCTTCGTATTCTTCAACACGGAAATCGTCCTCTGCTGTGAGTTCGACCGCTCTTCTGGAATCATCATCGTCTAGCTGTGGGATGAAATTATCGTCTTGTCGATCTTTTACGTTCAAATCAGCAAGCTCAGAGGAATGCTCTTCTCTAAGATTATCTGTAAGATTAAGATGTACGTGATCTGCTTCGTCATCGACTACTACATCCTGCTCTTCAACCGACTTTCTCTTCCGCGAAACCATTTCAGAGATATATGCAGGTTCTAATAGATCACTTAAGGCAGGATTTAAATCTAGCGGTCTGAAGACCGTCTTTGCAAGTTCTTGTGGATCAGCACATAGACTCAGCAACGATATTACTTCCTTCTCAAACGGCAGAAAAGAAGTTGACCGTGTTATACTGCTGCGGTCTTCTTGAAGATTTTTGATATAAGAGCTCCGCAGCTCTGTCACATCATCAATCTTAACTTTTTTACTAGCCGGAGCACGGCTCCGAGATCTCTTGGAGACATGCCCAGTACTAGGGCTATCGAGAACAAACTGTACTTCCTCTGATCGCAAAAGAATCTCATTTGCCAATTCATTTCCACCAATAGGTGTTAAAGGCTCATATTGTTCCATCTGCGGTACATCCAACATTTCTACATCGTCGCCAGTAGCAGCAGCCTTCTCCTCCTCTTCATCAGCTGCCATGTCTGGAATTTGAAGATCGTCGTTTCCAAGGTCTAATGAGAAATCCTCAATCATGCCAGAACCAAGTACAGCATCACGACCAACCTCGATACTCATATCGGTTCTAAAGTCATCCTCATCGTCAAGTTGAGGCATCGCAAATTCGTCATTATTAGAAGGCACAAATGTTGGCTGATTATCGCGAGAAGCAGAGCCTTCATCCGCATACATAGGAGCAGATGGTAATTTTCTGGCTTCAGAGCTTATGATGTCCTCTCCTATATCTAATTCTAAATCGTCATCCGCAAGGCCCGCAAGTTCGTCTTCTTCTTGATGTCGGCCGAGCTCAACCGAGTCAGCAAGCTCAGGAAGTGTAATGTCCTTAGCTAACGAAGTGTGAGCATCCGGTGCCAATGTAACAGCACGATTTAAATCAAGACCCAGTACTGTGGTGAGATCGGGAAGCATTAGATCTAACTCAGTGATCGTATTCTGCAAAACGAGATTTTCTGGGTTATTAGCTGTCGTAGCACTCACAGCAAGATCGACATTTCCAGGTCGAAAAGCCTATAGCAGTCAATATAATTATCTCTCTTGTACTAAAATCTTTAGAAGTACCATTTTTAGCTTTATAAGAGCTTCATTGCAATCTTCCAACAAGTAACGGGCCTTCCGACTGTAGATTCGAACAACGCCTAGCAGAAGTTGTCCAGACAATCTGAGAGCCATGGGTGCTACATCCTCACCAACAATAGCACCCACTGAGTTTTCGATACTCGCTTGCAAGAACTGAGCCTTAGATAGTTTGCGTTCCAGATTCGCTGCTAGCCATACACGGGCAAGAGGCCCCTAAAAAAACCTGTAAGCATCGTCGCTGGCCAAGGTCAACTAAGGACGTGTCGATAGAATAACCTACCTTCTTGGAAAGGAGCGACTCAGAATAAAACATCTTTTTCTTGTTCAATCACTATTCAAAACACACAATAGGATCTGTTCGAATGCAAAACAAATGCTAGTTGATGAACAAGTAGGTAGCAGGATCAGCTACACAATAAGAATCGTAGCGTGAAGATTTGTGAGGATGCGTTGTAGGAACAAGGTAAACAACGCTAATCCGACTTTTGTCCAGTCAGATAATATTGAGCCACCAGCGATGGGTCACACAATTACGTGTTCTTGGCTTAAATGTAATACATTACATACATTTATTCTATATAAATCCTGCTCCACCGACATTCCTGAAACGCGTCGAACTTTAAGCTGTCGCGATCTTAAGCCTGCAGCAATAAAAGAAACTTATGCACGCGTTCCTACTGTGATACGGCTTAGAGAAAATTAGGATGTTAGTTTATCTGAATTGTCAAGTAGTCAGAAAACAGCAGCTAATGCTACTGATATATATATATATATATTATTGAGCTGTCTTCCACAACAAGATTTCGTCTGTTTAGACGACATATGCCAAAACTCCATAATGATCAACGTTTAACGAGATATAGACAATATACAATAAGATAAATAATGCTAGAGATTTTAGATCAATTTAACATGCCCGCTGTTCAGGTATCTTTTAATGGCACTATAGCGTAGGACGTATATGTTGCCGCTCTTCAGTTCAATTTCGTCCTCTTCCTCAGGTCCCAGGCTGAGAGGACGATTTGAATCTCGTATAACATGCACAAAAACAGCGCTATCCAAATCTGGACTCTCAACCATATCCAAGCCTCCTGCTTTGTCGTCCAACTTCTGTAAATTTGAAGGAATAGAAGTTAGGTATCGTTGATGATAGAGATGGTGTAGAGCGTTCCCATGCCTAATATGCCAGTGTCAGCAATTTATGAATAGGGAGACAACTAGGTTGCAGAGCATTTACTGTACTACCTTTTGACATACTTGACCTCAGAAGGCGAAAGCCTCGAAAGGATGACAGGTGTTGATAATACGTGCATATAGAAATGCTCGATCTATCCAAAGTTAGAACAATCACCAGGAAATCTTATATCGCTTGACAAGATCACTTCCTACTTTATGTATTCGAGCGCGCAAATATCCTCTTATCAGAAACTTCACTCGCTCAAGTTCAGTCTCAACCAATAACAGCTTCAGCTTCATATGTTTATCTGTTGCTAGATCGGCAGTATGCATTTCTATGAATTCAATTTGAGACCGCAATCTCTCCATAACCTGATCTAGAAGCTCTGTCTCAAATTGTAGTATCTCAGGCGCTATCCGCTCTGCTTGCCAAATTTCTGTGAGTTTCTGGAGATTTCTCGCTTTCTTATTGTCCTTGCCTTCTCCAACACTTTCTCCGTAGTCATCCTCAAGGTTGTTAATGAGATCGTCAATTTCCATTTCCCGCTCCTTCGACATATTGAACCGCGTATTCAACAAAATACCAAATACGAATATAGATCAAAGAGAAGAAAAGAAGGTAAAATACCTATATAATAGACCTATAGTTCTGTGCTACAGGAAGGGGGGAGGCAATGGATGAATGAATTTTCATTTATTTTATTATGACAGTGGATGATGCGGCTCACGAACCCAAGTTCTCGACTTCACTATCCCCGCTTGCACTACACGTTGACTTCTAAAATCAAAATGAACCCGAATCTTGCTGATTTTCTGTGCGATTGAATTATATTATCACTTATATGTCAGACTCTGAGCTTAAGCATACATCAGAAAACCTCAAGCCTAAACGATCCTCGCGATCTGGCTCGAGTACAAAACCAAAGTCCGAGTCTACTACCACCACCAATAAGCGGAGGAGTAACAAGGCGGCTCTCAAAGTGGAAGAGGAAAAGAACCAATCACAGATGTTTACAAGAACCCCAAAGCTAAAGATGTTCGTGGGTGCACACGTTCCGAGCGATGGAAAAGGTTTGTCTTAAAGTGTCTTTGATGACGAATGGAGCTTCTAATCATTTTTGCACGTAGGTGTGTCCAATTGTATAACAAATAGCGTGAATATTGGGTAAAGATAAGATTCAATACGATCCACATGACTCTAGTTGAAATACATTCGTTAACTGCCATATTCATATAGTGGAAATGCATTTGCTCTTTTTGTCAAATCGCAGCGTAGGTGGACTGCTCCTCCACTCAAAGCTGAAGAGGTCGTCAAGTTCAAGGAATTGGCCGATGAGCATAATTATGCTCTAAGAGAGTAAGCGAAATGGTCTGTTGTTGTCATTCACTATCTAATCATTCAAAGACACGTACTCCCACATGGATCTTATCTTATAAACTTGGCAAATAACGATGATGAGAAGCACGAGAAAGCATACGCTTCATTTGTCGACGAACTCAAACGTTGTGAGCAGCTCGGAATTGGACTATACAACTTTCAGTGAGTTCCATTGCATCCAATCATATTATCTTTGACTCAGCTAACTTAATCAGCCCTGGATCAACCTTAGGCTACGACAAGAAGACTGCGATACAACGACTAGCCAATAGTATCAATCGCGCAATTAAAGAGACAGAATTCGTGAAGATAGTGTTAGAAAACATGGCCGGTCACGGCAATTTAATAGGATCTACATGGGAAGACCTGCGCGACGTGATTGAGCAGGTTGAATTGAAAGATCGCGTAGGCGTGTGCATTGATACCTGCCACACTTTCGTAAGTTGTTGATTTTCCAAATCTCAGCAGGTTTTCCCCTAAGTTAGTCTAATCATATATCAACAACAGGCAGCTGGCTACGACATTCGCACAGAAGAAAAATTTGAGCAGGTCTGGAAGGACTTTGACCAAATAGTTGGTCTTAAGTATCTATCAAGTATTCATCTTAATGATTCAAAAGCACCGCTAGGAAGCAACCGCGACCTTCATCAAAATATTGGTATTGGCTTTCTGGGACTTGAACCGTTTAGAATTGTAAGACTTCATAGCTAACAATCTGACAAACTTTATTGACACTCTGCTTAGATTATGAACACAAAACATTTAGAAAATCTACCATTGATCTTGGAAACTCCAAACAATGATGACATGACGGTGTGGGCGGAAGAAATAAAGTGCGTTCTAGCATTCTAGCACCGCTCAGTTGTCCTCTGTTTTTGAACTAAATTTTTCTAGGCTACTCGAATGGTTAATTGGCAAGTCGAAAAATGATCCCGAAATGATCAAGAAATTAAATGCGCTGAGCGAAAAAGGTGCTTCTCAGCGTGCTACCGAGCAAGCCAAAATGGACAAGAAGTCAGTCAAAGGAAAGGACGGCAAGAAGCAAGCCACAATTGGAAGGAAAAGGAAAGCCAAGGTTGCTGAAACTGATGACGAAACTGAGTGAGTGAGAGAGTGAGTGAGAGTGATTATTATTACATATTACAAATAGGGTTTAACAACTTTTAATAAGTTTTAAATTTCACTTTTGATCTATAAAATTAATTTCCATAGCAGAGTTCCTGAAATGCAGGATCTGTTACTTCTTTTTATTGCGAATTGAAAAGTTCGTAGTAAGATATATTTCAAATATGTAAGATAAATTTGAAATATAAACGGAATAAAAACGGAATAAAAAAAATTCTCCGGAGCGTGACTCGAACACGCGATTTTCAGGTAAACTTCTCAATCCATTACAGCCTGACGCCTTACCAGCTTGGCCATCCGGAGGACATAATTTTCTATAAAATTAGCTTAATAAAGCGCTTTCTATATGCAGCACGGCCACTCAAGCCACAATGAATTTTTTTTTGCAGTACTTTAAATTCCCAACTCTACAGGTCAAAAAAAAAACTTGAATAAGCATGTTAAGTATATCTACAGAATAAAGGCGTCTGTATTTAATTAGATGGCAAAGTCTTCCAACTTTAAGAAAACTTCCAGAATCAATTCGAAACCGGGTGCTCAACTTAACGAAAAGCCTTACAAGTCCAGAAACTTAGGAGAGCCGGATTTGCCAGACATTTCTGATGTTGATGGCGAAGGATCTGAAATTTCGCTTGTTGACAATGACAATGATACTGAGGAAGACGAAAGCCATACTTTAAAAGAAAGAGCCCAGTTGCTATTAGAACAAGAAGAAGAAAGCCAGAATGACGATGACGATGACGATGACGATGATGAGGATCTTTATCTAGAAAATGGTAGTGAAAATGATAAGGACAAACCAGCTGTCAAGCCCAAAAGTGCCAGCAGCGCACAGCGAGGACGAACTGTCAGGAATCAAATGGTAAGAATTTCAGTTACTGATGAGAATTTTGCTTATTGCGCTTGTATGGGATGCTTATAGAATTTTAGGCTGCCTTTGATACTTTGCTCGATAGTAGGATCCAGCTACAGAAAGGTCTCATGGCTGCAAATGCGCTACCTGCACCAGCAGAATTTTCGCAGTTTGCAGACGAACAAACAGCAGGACTTGTAAAGGACATCCAGAAAGCAGCTTTCATAATATTGGATCAGGTTGTCGAGCTGAGACTGGTATGTTGCGTGACATTTGTAATCGTCTACGCAAGATATTGATTCTGAATAGAACTTAATAAAGCAATCGAAGATGGCTGTTCAAAACGCAATACCGGCCAAGCGGAAGCGCTCCTCGTTGGAAGAAGCTATTGGTACGTGCGTACAGCTCAGCTCCATCACATCATCTTACAGAAATGAAATACTCGAGAAATGGTCGCAGAAGGTTCGCGCGGCAAGTGGACAGACCCTCCTCGATAGCAAGAAATTTTCTACTATGAACCAATCAATATCTGATCAAGTCCAGTCTTCTCTCAGAGACATGGATAGGTTAATATTGCGAACGCAGGTCAACAGAGGCGGTATTAAGCCTCTCAGTCTAAATGAAGATGAGGTTGATGAAACTCCTAGTGTAGTACTGAAAGATAGTGATTTAAAAGGAGAGTCGCATCCGACCCTATTCGATGACACAGATTTCTATCAGACTTTACTAAAAGATCTAGTCGATAAGCGGATGTTAGATTCCGGTACTGGTACTGGTGTTAGATGGACTGCTACAAAATCAAAGACCAAGCGCCTCAATGTTGATACTAAGGCGTCAAAGGGAAGGAAGCTACGATATCATGTACAAGAAAAGATTCAGAATTTTATGGTACCGATTCCGACGGAATCTTGGAATGCAGACCAGGTGGATGACTTGTTTAGTGGTCTGTTTGGGCAAACCATTGATATTGTCGATAAGGATGAGGACGCAGATAATGAACAGTCGAATGACTCAGCAGAGCTAAATTACATAGAAGTAAATGCCATCAACGATGGCGTTAGAATATTCAGTTAGATATTCCCGATATTCCTGATATTCCTTGAGGTGGTCTGTGTTAATCAAAATCTGGTAGTTGTATAATCATGAAAGTGGAATTTATAATAAACCTTTCCCTGTATAATACATAAAAACTCTCGAACCTATCTGCTGGGTTTTGCGTCCTCCACATCTAGCATTGTTAATTATGTGTATAGCCGCATTGTCCTTCTCAATTTCCTTGACTATCAGCCGTCGTAGTCTTACCTGCTTGTATACGACTATCGAAGGTGTCATCTACACTATCGTCTAGCTTGAACCGTTTCGGTAGCTTGATTGGCGAAAAATTTTCGTTATCCTGTAAAAGCTCATTAGCCAGTCTGTTCTTCGGAACGCTTATTGAATGATAGCAAGTAAATAAAAGACGACATACATCGACATCAATATCATAAGATCGTTTGGCGGCACCTAACGACTTTCTTGGCCTCTTCCCAGTCGACAAATATCGCGCAGCAAGTCCCGAATATAGAGATTGTGTTTCTCCAAAAGTATCGGTTGGTGCTGCTACCGTTATCTTGGTATCATATTCCTGCACAACAGTTGACTTCCTGTCTACGCTTGGCTTTGAAAATTTTATAGTCGATAGTGGCGATATACCTACTTTAATGATACGCGGGGTCTTCGATGGTGAGGTTGTAGCTCTGTGCTTAGCCTTTTTTTCATCCGGAGAGGTTTTGTTTGCAAAACGATTTGCTCGGTTGCCTCCCATATTCTTTATATGAGATGCACCAATGACCTGTGCATTTCCCGTTGTTTCTACCGCAGTTCCCACCTGCGAAACCACGGGACTGTTACTGAATATCTCACGGAGGCCTTGTCGAGTCGTGGTTGTACTGACGTTATTAATTTCAGCCTTAAATGATTTGAACATTGGGATCTTTGATGCCTTTGGTTCGGTGATTGTCTTGTAACTACTCTCAGCAGGCACTTCTGTCCTAGCAGCGGTGAACACTGACGACAGATCGGGATATATCTTCGTGTATTGTGATTCGTTCCTAGATGACTCTAGAGAAGGAGATGGCGTTTTGTAATTCCGTTGTTTATTCGTCACTTTCAGATTATTTGACCGAGTTGGACTAGTTGTAGTCTCGCTGACAGCTTCCTCCTCCAAATTTCCGCCTAGCTCCTTGACGTTCTTCGCGAGTGGAGAAATATACGTGTGCGACTGATTACTTCTCAATGAGACTTTAGATTCCCGCATTATATCTATATGAGTAGCCTGCAGATCAGACTTATTTGCAATACCTCTTTCGTCAAGATAGTCGTTCCATTCTTTAAGCGACTCTACCGCAGTTTTCCAGTTCTCTTTGGTAATGTCTAATTGCCTTTCTAAATCGAGAATTCTCCGATTCTTCTCTAAGATATCGGCCGTAGGTTCCAAATTTTGATCTTGTAGCGTTTCGCGAAGAGTTTCGAGTGCATTATTGACCTCTATCGATAATTCAGAGAACGACGACGGAACAAATTTTAATATGCTTTCCAGACCAGAACTTCCATCAGTTGATATGCTGCCGGATAATATATTCAAAGATAGCACAATCTCTCTGATGAGGGCAATCATTCTTTCGTTTTCTCCAGTAAGGTCATGAACAAGTTGTGGTATGATATTTGCAGTGTGCTGGAAAAAGTTGTTATCCATGTTCTGATCTGATACCGGCATTTCAGATGGTAAAGGCATACTTCCAGTTAAAATTGGCAGAGGTTTGGTTCTTCTGACATCAAATCCAGCTTTTTCTTTCATTCGTAGGATCTGTTGATCTCGCTTGCGTCTCTCGTTCTGCAAGATAAATGATGGCATTAGAGGCATTCGATATCTTCATTGACTTCAGTACGACGGCGACTTACAGTATCCTGCATTTTAATTTGCTGTATAGATATTTTCAATCTTGTAACTTCGTCCTGTAAGTCTTTATTTCTGAGTTCCATGTCCCGAATATTTTTGTTTGTGGAACTTAGTCTAGTTAGTATAATCCCGACAGAATAATTAGATTGAACTAATACTCTCTTTGCGCAGCAGCAACGTTCACCTGCCGCTCGAGACTGTCGCACTTAATCTCCCATTGTTGCTGAAACTAAAGTCAGCTCGGTCTTTAAATGAAATCTTAAGCATATGCACTATTTTGGTCTTTGTCCGGCTATCCAGAGACTGTTGTTCCTTTACTACATTTGCAAGTCGCTCTCGGTGTTCGGCATCTTTCTAAATCAACTCTCAGTCATAGTACCAACAGCAAGCAGCCCTTGGCTACAATAAACAAGTTAATAATACCTCTCGCCGCTTTATCAGGTCATAAATTAAAGTTATCACTCTTCGAGCATCTTTCTCCGTATGGAACTGTATTTGTTCTGATTCGCGAATCAGTCCTTTTGAGATGAGGGCCGTGTTCAGAAAATGTGAAGCATGCTCAATGCTTGTGTCTGCATCCATATCATCATACGATACCGCAATCTCTGTTAAATCTGAATAGTTAAAATCTGGAGATAAGCTTAAATGATTTTTTACTTGTGAAAGAATGCATGCGGTTAACCTTGCGTTCAAAATATTTGTTTTGGCTTCATACCTCGTAAGCACGTTACCGTCGTTGCCTCAGCAACCTATCAAAGTTGACACTTTTATTTCAGCGAACCCGTACCCTGTAAAAATTTCAGTTGTGCGATGGCGATTAGGATCCGATCGTTACAGGATCATTCCAGGTCGACAATTCGCAACCACATTATCGAATCTTACAAGCGGATCTTATCTTTATCCTCCAAATAATGGCACCAAAATCTCAGCCTTCGCAGCCTTCTATTGCTGCAAGTATCTTCAGAGAGCTCACTTCGTCTGAAAATGCTTCAATTGTTTGGAGCGTCGTTTTATTTGCTGTATGATTCTCTACTATATATTTTTCACTGAATTTTGAATTGCAGGGAATATTTGCCGACTGTTCAAACTAACTATTTTAGGCTGGTGTTACTTTCTTGAAATCTCCTCTGCCTGAACTTTTGATTCCCCAGTAAGTTTCGTCTTATATGCCGGGTCAAGCAATGTGGCCGGTTGAGTAAAAGAAGAAGAGTTATTGTGATATGGTTTGCTAACGGATCTTGATTGTAGAATATAAGCTTGAGATTATCGTATTGGGCACATAAAAAATGGAATATGATTAAAGAGGAGGATTCATATACGAATCCTCATAGAATAATATTATCATATTGTCGATTACATATGTACATAGCAATTGAAATAAAAATGACTATATGATACTGGAGACTCTTTGGCTGAAGGATCGTTCAAGTTGCATCGGAAGTTGTCTTCCAAGAAAAGAAATATCACAATTACTTTTACCTCTATCCAACATGGACCTTATGAATGTTGTTGACAGTTGTAGGTTGGGCATGCGCTTATTACTATATTTTCAAGGAAAAAAGTAAATTCATTTATCAAAATTTCATAAATTTTCGCGCATGGTTCGTCAAATCTACTCGATTATGAAATAACTACTCAATACATATGTATGACATTAGAAACCAAATCATCAAACATTATCATAGCAACTTATATGATTTCGAAAGTAACAAAGACATTCTCAGTCTACAAATCAGCATCATCTTCATCGGGAAGAGGCATTGCAGAGGCTTGTTCCATCTCTGCCTGGTACTTGTTCATGAGAGCATCGTCAACTTCAACCTCAGGAGGAGCAAGAGCTGGCGAGGCAACAACTAGAAAATAAATTGTGAGCATCGAACTGGCAAAAACACAAAATAAAGGCAAAAACTTACACTCCAAAGACGGGTTTCCAACAAGTTTTCTAGCAAGCCACAAGAAGGGCTTCTCGAAGTTGTAATTAGACTTGGCAGAGATATCATAGTACTGAAGGTTTTTCTTTCGGTGGAATGTTATAGTCTTAGCCTTGACCTTTCGTTCCTTAACATCAACCTTGTTTCCACACAAAACAATAGGAATGTTCTCGCAAACACGGACAAGATCCCCTTAAATCAAAATTAGTTCGGAAATAACAGCTTCGGATATACAGCTCAACGTTTATATAAAACAACAAGAACTTACTGTGCCAGTTGGGAACATTTTTGTACGTAATACGTGAAGTGACATCGAACATGATGATACCACATTGTCCATTGATGTAGTAACCATCACGAAGACCACCAAACTTCTCTTGTCCAGCTGTATCCCAGACTATATAAACGTCAGTCTTGATAAAGCAAACCAAATTAGTTATAAGGATCTAGATTAACATACCATCGAACTTGATCTCACCGTAGTTGGTGTAGAAAGCCAGAGGATGGACTTCAACACCTAAAGTCGCATTGTATTTCTTCTCAAATTCACCTGGAAATGATCAGTCTTCATTCGTTATACCCATTGCAGATATAGCCTTGTTTTACCAGTCAAGTGACGCTTAACGAAAGTCGTCTAAGTTAAACAAATTAGATTAGCACAAATTTTCCAGCAAGTGTTCATGCAGATCAAAATCCATCATTGCGCACTCACCTTTCCAGTACCACCATCACCAACCAAAACCAGTTTGAAAGTAGGAACCTGCTGCTCGGACATCTTTTATATCTATAGCAAGAGCTGTATTAGAATCGTGACGGGATCGAAATTGGTGATGACTAATTTTGCGCCGACTTTCTTTGGAGATCAAGCGATCAAAATATAAACAAAGACAAAAATATAATTAACAGGCTTAAGATCAGAGTAAATGTGTAAGGAATCTAACTTCTTTGACAGGCTGGAATTTGAAGCAAAGAAGATCAAAGCCGTTCGAATAAGAAACACAACAAAAAAGAAAACAGAATAAACAGCTTTTACCTTTAGATGGTTGAAATCGTTAAAGTATATTGACTGTTTTAATGTATTTTTTTGTGTTTTGAAGGAAAGCAAAGCAACCAAAAAAAATGGAAAATGGCAGAAAGAACACTCGGAGCACACTTTGGTATTACGCATAAGCGTCAAAATATGCACCATCTATGGCTAACTGGCGTCATTAGCCGAGTTTATTACATATAAGTAATTCATCATATCTGTTTTTGGCGTAAGCATAACAATTATGTGACATATAAATTATGGAGGTGAAGCAAATGGAAACCGGTTAAAGTCAAATCTCGATATAACGATATTCGATATAACGAAACGCTCTGAAAAAAATAAACGAGCGATTCACAATTGAATCACTCCATTTGTTTAAATATCGAGTAAGGAGGGTAATATATTAGATATAAGGAAAGTTCATTGCTTGCTTCGATATAACGAATATCGTTATATCGAGGTTGGGAGAATGGCAGGCGCCGCAATTTCAATCAACGTTATTTATTTTAGGCACGGCAACCGCCGCCAAAGTGATAGCTTTTACAGTTAGATATGACTGACATTTTACAAATTGAATTGTAGGAGCAGCGATAGAAGGCGTTAAGAATAGCAGACATACATAAATGATTAAGTCTGATCCGGAGGACCAAAAGGGATGTCCTTCACCATCATTTAATGGTTTATTGCGGAAGTTTGCATTGGAAAGCGAGTCTTTATCAAATGCCAGACGCAGTCTCAGACAATCTAGCAAGAGACAACGAGTCGAGACATTATCTTCTACAATCAAGTCTTCATCTAGTGAAGCCTCTGTGAAGGTCATAACCAAGAGCCAAACGTCTTCTTCTTCGACGAAAACTGCAAGCTCATCACTGTCGCCTAGCAAAGGCAAACGAAAGCCGTCTCGAGGATATGCGCCACCTTCCACATATTCTCACCTCTCGCCAATAAGAGACTCTCTTGCGCCAGACTTGATCTGTGTTTTTGTAGGGCTCAATCCTGGCATAGCAACTGCTGAACAGGGCCATGCCTTTGCAGGTCCAACTAATCTTTTCTGGCCGCTAATGTTTGAGTCCGGATGCGTGAAGCGCAAGCTTTCCTTTCGAGACGACCGCTCACTACCAGATGCATGGAACTTAGGCATTACGAACCTGGTGTCTCGTCCAACAGCAGAGCAAAGTGAACTATCTAGAGAGGAGATGACACAGAATGCTGGCGCGCTTGAAGAGAGAATTGCACAATACCGTCCTGGAACAATCTGTATCGTAGGAAAAGGTATTTGGGAAGCAATATTTAGGTTCAAGACGGGCAAAGCAATAAAGAATGCAGATTTTCAATGGGGATGGCAGGAACCTGATTTTGAATTTGCAGAGAATGTGGACATTCATAACAGCGATGCTAAGGCTGCAAAATATCATGGGCCTAGAATATACGTGGTTCCATCAACGTCAGGAAGAGTAGCTGCGTATACGAGGGAGATGAAGGCGAGCTTATGGAAAAACCTTGGGGATTATGTAAATTCCGTTCGAACCGAAAGAGATCTGTAGAACTGCATCCGCTAAGAATCTACGAGACTAAGCTGCTGTCCAGATGGCAGAGAAAATTTGGAAAAGTTTTGCGTTAGAGAATTTGCGAACCGTATGGTTTTTGGACGGATTCACAAACTTATTTCGTGCCACTTTACACCTTTTTTGTCCTTTCACATTTCGATCTTCCTGAAGAACATCATCAGATATGTCAGAATGAGAATTGATAAACCGCTGGTGATGTGAACTCCGTAAATCACGTTTTAGAAACTCTCTTAGTCTTCGTCACTTTATATAATCCAACAGAGATCAGCAAATTTTAAGCTACAGTCAAGTCTCGATATAACGATATGATTTGGCGCTGGATATAACGAAACAGGCAATGAACTTTCCTTATATCTAATATATTACCCTCCTTACTCGATATTTAAACAAGTGGACTGATTCAATTGTATCGAATATCGTCATATCGAGATTTGACTGTTATAATATAATTGACAATGACCACAATAATGATAATTAATTAGATTATTTGTTATGCAAAAATTTTTATCATATTTTAAGGTTAATTATTATGACAACAACAAAGCGGCCAAGGAACTAGAATACGTTAAAATAATATCACCATTGCAGCACAAACAATCGTAAAAATAGTCCAGCCCATGGTAGCATGCGACCTGGTACCATTACTACTATCAGAAATAGTGGTTCCATTTTCTAATGTGCCATTGATAAACAAGTAGGACGTCCCGTTGATCGTAGCCAGCCGGGTGATATTCGACGGTAGCGCATCGAGGTATGTAGTGTCGGTGTTATTCTCACAGCCGCATTCCGAGTATTGCGCACAGAAGCAATCAACAGTTCTCGATTCGTTGTGATAGATTATGCTGTGTGAATAGGAATATCCATAAGCACCATAGATCCAAAGAGCAGGCCAGTAGCCATACATGAAAGAGCCGCCATAATATCTCGGAGTGATTCCATTGACGGAAGTCATGCCCGCCGTATACGGATAGCTACCACCCCCAGGAAAGTACCTCCCACCAATATACGTAGTCTCTCCAGATCCAGAAGAGCTGTAACCTCCTTTGTTTGAACTCGACAGTGAATTCCCCTCTGCATGACCATTGTAAGACACAAATACAGATGCAACATAACATCCACTAGCTGAAAAGCTATAGGAATGAAGAGATAGTACCTGAAGTGCTTCCACCCTTTGTAGTGCCGCCAGTGCTTCCTCCACTTTCACCATCACTTTCACCATCACTTTCACCATCACTTTCGCCAGCGGAGTGACCGCCACCGCCGCCAGCACCATCGCCACCACCTTTGCGGATCTCAAATTCTATGACCGAATCTATCTTCGCGTCAACAAATGCATGGTCACTCTCTCGTTTTGCCAAAGACTCCAGAGATGAAAGACTAAGGCCCCAGCTGCATCCAAACAGACAAAAAAAGGCCACTATATAAGCTGATACAAGGATTGTTTGCTTCATCTTTATATCTTCTTCAGAGTCAGTGCTGAAACGATATATTCGGACGAGTACGCTTTTGCTGTTCTGTTTTCATCAATTGAGCAATCAGTATATCTTATATATAGAGATGATTGGAATACCATCCAAGAAAGTTGTTGTCTGTAGAGCGGCTTCGCCGAGAAATAGCTTCTACCCGCTTTAGAGGGATAACCAGGTCGCAGTTGCACAGCCTCACGATACCATGCCGAACTTCATTAAAACAGGGCTGACAATCAGACTATTGATCTCCTCAAGTCACTATGAAACCTACTGACATGTTCTAGTTAATCTCATGACTTTATAGGGGGCATTGCTGTCTTGATTATTACATTGGCATTATGCCAAATCACAGCCGCTCTGTAACAAATGTGTTCATCCATTGCGTGGAAGGTATGCGCCACATCATACAAGTCAAGCAGAACAACACGGGTGGTCTAATGAAAGTAGGAGACCAAAAAGTGTTAACCTCAAAGCAACAGCTCACTTCTTCAAAGCAAGTTAAGCCTTAGATAAAATAATGTTTTCGTCATTTGCGGAGTCTTAAAGATTATAATTAGAGATAAATGTTGAAATTCTGGAGAACATGTGTTTTTGACATGTATCGTAGGTAAGATTATATTGTGACTATGCCGCAAGTGGTCTAAATTATGATTGATACCCCCCTACGTTTGCACCGCCATCGCAGGATTCAATTCTTGGGAGACAATCGAAAAGCTCATTAAACTCTACATAATCAGCATTTTTATCAAATGAGAACGTTTTAGATTGATTTGGTGTGCCACTGATATATACTATTGAGCTATCTATTGACTGCTAAGCGGTGATGTCTGGCGTGGAGAGTCTTAGCACGCTTAGAAACGAGCGCGACCTTCTTCAGTCAAGTCTGGCTGTGCTCAACGACGAGGCGGATGATCCCGATTCAAGCAGACTAGCTTCTCTGCACGAACAGATAACTGACCTAACAAAACAGATAGAGTCCATCAGCAATGAACGGCAAAGCGCAGTAACCGAGTACGGCTCTCCGCTGTCGACGTTTTACGAAGATTACCTAAATAAAGATGTGGCAAGCACAAATATAAGCGGTGAGAACGACATAGATCAATCCTTTTTCGGCGTTCCAGCCATATCACTTCTAGAAGATGAAGAAGAGGTATCGCCGCGGGGGTTTGATTCGACAGAAGAAGAAGAAGAAGAAGAAGAAGAAGAAGAAGAAGAAGAAGAAGAACTGAACGGCATAACTGATAGATCGATTTTTCATCCCCAGGAAATTGAATCTGCTGGGCCATCTTCGTCAATACAATCAAAAGTGTCCTCCTCCTCCTCTCCTCTAAAATCAGACACGTCCACTGTCTCGACCTCACCACCTGAATATATTCAACAAACTTCAGGCCTGATCAGTGGCAGTGACAATGCGTCCCCGAGTAAGAGACCGCGAGATGAGAATGAGAGCTCAGAGATGAATGCACCAAATTTACGAAGGCGTTTCAACGACTTGTCTTCCGAATTCGGTCGGCTCTTCGACAAGAGTTTGCAAAATTCCGAATCTGCAACTCCCCATATGGATCCTCTTTCGATTACAAGTGAGAATGAACTCGTTTCTCATAGGTCTTCACCCGGATTAACCGAAAGCGAAATCTCTTCGTCAACATCATCAGCTCAGAATTCTCGTATCTCACCGGCATCGAGCAAATCTCCCGTTGTGGCTATTGATTTGACTGTTGAGGATGAGCAAATTGCAAAGTATGTGCGAAATTATGGTCTCTTTTGAACGGTATTAACATAATTTAGGGATGCTGAATTTGCAAGAAAGGTTGCAACTGAAAGTCCTCGGAATAACGTAGATTGGCAGCGACGAGCCGACGATCAACAAGTAAAAAAGTGAGTTTGGTTATTGTAGGGTTGCACTATCCGACAACGCTGACAAAATATTATAGTGATGAAGACTTTGCCAGGCGGCTACAGCAGCAATTTCGCGATGACGATGATATTGAATTCGTCGGTATGCAGCGAGTTGCGAAAGCGCTTTCAAGCTCTCAGACGCCTTCCCGAAAGTTAACACAAACGACTTTATCAGGCCTACCATCTTCAAGGCAGGGATCCTCGCAAGTTTCTTCGCAAGTCTCCACACAGTCCTACTCGAACCAATCGATCGACACAAAAGATTCTGTGCTGCCGCTTCCTGGCAATACTGCTTTGTCTGATGGTTCGCCTAACCCTGCTACAACGGTCGTGCATATGTACTATAATGCGGTTTTCACCAAGAGCAGGAACGACTGGACTATTGATCAGCGAATTAAAGCCATAAAAGAGACCTGTTCAAGCATCCGTACCTTTCCTGGGGTTGATATTAATACCAAAAACATATATCTTGCAAAGATTTCAAAAGTACTTGTGCAGCTGAGGAAAGCGCAGCTGGCTGCTCTAACGTCTGCATTTCGGACAATGAGCCCAGCTGAACAGAAGGAAGCTGCTTCTCTAAGAGATGAAATTCGATATTATATTTCGCGCGGCGAAGACCAAACAATTAACTTTCCATCTTCAAGTCCACAACGTACACTGCTTCCCCAGCGAGATCAGTCCGTCACTTACTCATCATACGAACAACCAAATCCACAATCTGAGACTGCCACCCCAAAATATGATTTCTATCGACCACAAACAGGCATGGATATTGCGATGTCTACTTCCTATAATAATAGTCCGCAACAACTGACTGATGGTTATCGATCGCAGCCCGTCTATCTTAACGGAAGCGACCACGATGATGATGTCTACGAGCTTCCGGGCGGATCGGCTCCTCCTCCGAGAGGGTTTGCAGGTTCGCTTCTACCTGGAGTGCAGAATATAATGAATAATTCTGTATCATTCGCGCGAAATCTTTACAATTTATTCGACGATTATACTGATGCCCCCCCGAACGAAGATGATCTTCAAAAATTATTGGACAATATAAGGCCTGATGAAGAGGTTAGTGCTGAAGACAGAGTTGGCACTCCTGCACAGCTTTATGTTAATTTAATGGAACATCAAAAACTTGGACTCAGTTGGCTGAAGAACATGGAAGAGAGTACTAAAGGAGGCATTCTAGCAGACGATATGGGTTTGGGAAAGACCGTTCAATCGATCGCGTTGATTTTATCAAACCAGTCAAAAGATCCCACATGCAAGACGACGCTTATTGTGGCGCCGGTTGCATTGATTCGTCAATGGGAACGAGAGATTGTCTTGAAGGTGAAGAAAGAGTATAAGCTTTCAGTCTACGTTCATCACGGAGCGAACCGAAGGCCGTTGTCATTTGAGGAAATAAATCAATACGATATTGTAATCTCGACCTATGGGACTGTTGCACGTGAGTACAAAGAAAAAGAAGAGCTTGCTATTCAAAAGGCACGACCGAGCGACATTGTGAATGAACGAGGATACAGTCCAGCCAGGCCGCAGCAGTCTTTATTCTTCTCTGGAAAAGGCAACTGGTTTAGAGTCATTCTCGACGAGGCCCAGTTCATAAAAAACAAAGATACACTGAATGCGAAGGCTATGACGCATCTGAAAGCTACGTATCGTTGGTGTGTGAGTGGCACTCCGATGCAAAATAATGTCGGTGAATTATACAGCTTGATCAGATTCCTTGGTATAAAACCGTACTGCGATGAGCGTCGCTTTCAGAGAGATATTGCTCGACCTTTGAAGACAAATCGGTCGCTGACAGTGGAAAGTGCAATGACTAAGTTGCGGGCCTTATTGAAGGCAATCATGCTACGTCGAACTAAAACTTCGCTCATAGACGGTCGTCCAATTTTGCAGCTTCCACCAAAGGTTATAGAGTTAGTGCATACAGTCTTCAGTGCTGATGAACGCGACTTCTACAAGAAGTTAGAGGAAGGTGCTGTCATCCAGATGAACAGATATCTAAACGAAGGCACAGTGGGACGCAATTACAGCAGCGTGCTTGTACTTCTGTTGCGGCTACGTCAGGCCTGCTGTCATCCTCGGCTAATTCCCGATATCGCAATGAAAGGTACAACGAAGCTCAACGCTTTGACAAGTAAGCATTTGCGAGCACTTGCGCAGAAGTTCGGGGATAATGTGGTTGAAAGGATTCGAGAAACGGAGGCATTTGATTGTCCAGTTTGTTTCGACGTGGTTGAAGACGGAAATGTTTCGTTGATATTTCCTTGTGGACATCATTGTTGCCATGACTGTCTCGAGCAGCTGGCGAGCAGGAACGATGAACAGAATATTATGAACGGGAGAGACGATGGCAAGCTCCTCTGCCCTGCCTGTCGAGGCCCTTTAGATATGGGGAAGTTGGTTGACTACGCTACTTTCAAAGCTGTGTTTATGTCTGATGTCGAAATGACAGAAGATCAGTCTGACATTGATGGCGACTCCGATATTGCGAGCAAGGGCAAGGGCAAAGCAAAGTCTGAAGATGTGGATTTTGATTTTGCGAATGAGTCCTTTCGTAAAGGCAAAGCAACAGTAGCGAAGAGGCGACAAATTGACCGCAGCGATACATTGAAGGAGCTGCAACTCAAGTGGATAGGCTCGTCTAAAGTAGACAAGTGCATGCAGATCTTGCAGGAGACTGAACAGGCTTTCCCAGGTGAGAAAGTTATTGTATTTTCTCAGTTCACTACTTTGCTCGACCTTCTGGAAATCCCCTTGTCAAGGGTGCGAGATTCTAGATTTCTCAGATACGATGGTTCCATGAGTGCCAATGCTAGAAATGAAGCCGTTATGGTATGAAAATATTTTTTTCATGATGATCATGGTGTTAATTGTTCTACATAGGCTTTTACAGAAAATCCGGATTACACGGTCATGTTGGTAAGTCTCAAGGCTGGTAATGTCGGACTTAATTTGACATGTGCATGTCATTGTATTATATTGGATCCGTTCTGGAACCCCTTCGTGGAAGACCAGGCAATCGATCGAGCATACCGGATCGGTCAAACTCATCGTGTGAAGGTGCATCGAATTGTGGTAGAAGAGACGGTCGAAGACCGTATTTTGAAGCTTCAAGACAAAAAACGGAAACTTATCGAAGGTGCAATGGACGAAAAGGGATTAAAGGATATTGGCCGGCTAAACTCACGAGAGCTTGCGTATTTGTTTGGTATTGGCAGAAATGCCTGAATGCAAATACCAGATCTTGGACAGCTCTTCTTGAATTTGCTAAATGTATTTGTAGAGTGTATTATTTTATTGTAAAGTACAAATTAAATCAGAACGCCGGTAGATTTAGATTAATATATATGAGTGGCTATATAAATATATCAATCCCTTTTAGTTAAGTTCTTCCAAAACGCCTTGATATATTTTTGCTAGCTGCTGTTGTTCAGATTCGTCCTCCATGGCCATGCTTCCGTCTTCATCTTCATAATCTTGAGTCATTTCGACACGATCGGCGACATACCCGTGTCTACGGTCTGCCGTCATGACCTTTTCAAGGATATCAACTCTCGTTCGCTCGGCGATACCCTCTAGCCGCACTCTTTCGGTGGGCGTCATTGTAACACCGCGCGGAATCTCATTTCCTGTCAACAAACACACAAACATATGATCGAGCTTACGCAACACAGCAAACAGCGAAGCAAAGCCGTCCACGACGTGCTCATTCGAGGCCATTTCTGATTCTGACGCGGATGATGGTGGTAGCGAGCAGGCGTAATCGTTAATCAGATCCGCAATACGGAGGAAATACTGCGTTTGTAAGAATGGCCTGTGAGTAGTGGTACTAGAGGCAGCGTAATCCGCAGTGTAATCTGGAAACGAACAAGAGGTGATGCTGTACCAGATTAAATCAATCAGTGGATCCATGTCTCGAACCATCGAGCTAATCGTTCTATATGCATCACCAACTACAATATCATCTTCGAACTGCGTATCTGGGCTACTTGAGCGGGAGGTAGAACTGCTGGCCGCGCTGGAGCTGCCGCGGCGATGACGTTGAGGAGATTCCCTGGTATTTGTTGTTGAAGGGTTGGAAGAAGTGGAGCGTGTGATAGCGAAGTGACGAATATACTTTCTTGAGATGCGCAAAAGCTGCTCCTCGAGATATGCAATTAATCTGGATTCCTTCGCTGGTGTGAGCGGGATGTTTCGTCTTCGTGGATTGGCGTTGGGAGACAAGACAGTGGTAGCTGGAGAGAACACTGGCTGTGAATTTGAAGCGGGTGTGGACTCAGCCAAGAATCCACCAGGTGACGACGGCGTCGACGGTGACGGTGGTACAGGAGACGGTTGTGCAATTTCCATAGAGATTAAGAAGTAGAGCTTTCCTGACACGACCACGAAATGTGGGGTAGGCGACCTTAATGGCGGATTTCAAAATATAGTTCTGAAGTTGAGGTTAATCTCTCATTATGTCACAAAGCAACGCTCCCCATCTTGTCATCTAGTACAAGATAAATTGAATTCTAAATCTGGATGAATACATCTCTAACCAAAACAACGAAATATAGAAAAATCAAGAAATGCCCTTCAAGAAAAAATCATGCAGAACGCCAAACAATAGCGATGGATATATACGAGTTCACAAAAGGGACACTATAATCTTTGATGATAAGAGAACTAGATCTGATCCTGTACTATCGTCAAAACTTCAAAATGTAACCAAGCAAAGTGATATATGCTGCAATAGCCGCACTATTACTCTATCCTACAGAGTGAGCTGTACCTTTGCATAGCACACCTTTATTACTATATAGATTAGACAAATTGACTTTAATTTGTTTTCCTGTTTTCTCATCAAATGCAAGACAACCATCTATATGAGTTAGTTCATAGATAACACTCAGATCAAATTATAAACCTACATTTCGCGGCCCACGGTGGCGTGTATAGGTGTAGCGAGACCGCCGGAACGGAAGGATCTAGGTTTGTGATCTTGTGGAGACCCATTTTATCATTGATATAGGTAACCTGCGTTACAGTCAGCCAATTTCCTTCGCATTTACGAGAATTATGTTCTGACGCTTACATCATTTTCATGATATTTAAACGTATGCTCTATTTCTAGTGGCTGTGAAACTGAAGTATTGGGCCATTTGTAAACATTCTCCACAAGAGTTCCTTTAAGGATTTTCATAATGCAACTTTTCTATATGTTAGCAAAATGATTGTGAAGAGTTGGATGGAATGAAAACCTACTGCGAATCTGCGTGATCATGTATGAGGGAAGACCTGCCAGGATTCCAGACGAGAATTAGGAGATTGGCTTTATCGTTCATATCATCAACACCGTTTCTGGTGTAATTCCTTGAAAGGTCGGCGAAAGCGTATCTCTCCCACTCTGTAATGTCCGAGATATAGGCTCTCATGGCGTCCATGAGATCATCGACATTGACATCCTTGGAGTCTATTCCTGAAGTAAACCCGAGTTGACGCCGTATCTCCTCGACGAGGTTGTCAAATGCAATGTTGCTATCCATTCGCCGGTCCGAGAAGTCTGTCGGCATCTCGGCCTGCGCATATGACAGTGCAGCTGCGTAGTTCCGCGACACTTCGTATACCGCCTTACGACTCGTTCTATAATGCTCTAAAGTAACTGACAACGGAACAGGAAGAACCTGAACTGGAGCGCAGACTTGTACAGAGCGAAGAGGAATAGCGACCGCCCGTGACAATATTTTCATTCGAGTCCGGGACAGTTAAAGATCTCGCTCAATTATCGCCGTTTATTGTTTAAGCGGCCTCGAGAAAGTAGTGATCGCACCGCCATCTGTGTCATCTAATATTATGCACGTGATTTCATATTGATGCCGCAGCTGTATTTTTTCAATTAAATTGTTATTTGCAAAATTAAATATAACGATCAACGACATTAGGGCGAGAATAGGACCATCAATCTTTTATCTACTCAAGAACAAAGGGTCAAATAGGACGGTGTACAATACAGGATGTCGACGACAGTAGAGAAAATCAAAGAGGTATGCTCTGTTTGAACAATAAAGCGAGGTCATTCGAGTGCTAATATTCTTGATAGATCGAGCTCGAGATGTCTCGGACTCAGAAAAACAAGGCGACAAGTTTTCATCTTGGTCAGCTCAAAGCGAAGCTGGCTAAACTGAAGCGTGATCTTTTGACACCGAGCAGTGGTGGAGGAGGTGGTGGTGGTAAGCAGATGAGATTCGTTGTTTTTGGATGATCGCCTGTTTACTAACGAGGACAGCGGGATTCGATGTGGCACGCACAGGAGTTGCCTCTGTGGGATTTATTGGATTCCCGTCTGTGGGTAAATCTACACTGATGAGCCGGCTGACAGGCACGCATAGTGAGGTTGCGGCATACGAGTTTACTACATTGACGACGGTGCCAGGTGTGATTATGTATCGTGGTGCCAAGATTCAAATGCTTGATCTTCCTGGAATCATAGAAGGGGCGAAGGACGGCAAAGGCCGTGGTCGACAAGTAATTGCAGTAGCGCGAACTTGCAATCTTATATTCATCGTGCTGGATGTGCTGAAGCCTCTGACAGACAAGAAAGTGATTGAGGCTGAATTGGAGGGATTCGGTATTCGGATCAATAAGTCGCCGCCAAATATTTTGATTAAGAAGAAGGACAAGGGTGGCTTGAACATCACGAATACGGTACCTTTGACGAAGATCGACCACGGTGAGATAAAGGCGGTGATGTCAGAGTACAGAATCTCGTCCGCAGATGTATCTATCCGATGCGACGCGAGTGTGGACGACCTGATCGATGTTCTGGAGGCGTCCAACCGGCGTTATATGCCTGTCATCTACGCCTTAAATAAGATTGACTCAATTTCAATTGAGGAACTGGACCTGTTATACCGAATTCCAAATGCAGTACCGATTTCGTCAGAGCGTGGTTGGAACGTAGATGAGTTATTAGAGATGATGTGGGATCGATTGAACCTTGTGCGTGTGTATACGAAGCCGAAGGGCCGACTGCCAGACTACGAGCAACCGATCGTGCTACGGTCGAATCGTTCAACGATCGAGGACTTTTGCAACTCGATTCACAAGTCGCTAGTGGAGCAGTTTCGAAATGCGGTCGTTTATGGTGAGAGTGTAAAGCACCAGCCCCAGTTCGTTGGTCTTTCTCACGTTTTGAGGGATGAGGACGTTGTTACGAGTAAGGCCTTTCTTCATATGATTTCGTGAGATTTAGCTGCTAACGGAATGCTAGTTTTGAAGAAGTAGAATATTGCCATGGCGGAAGGAGTCCGCGGAGCGCAATTTTCAGTTCTTGCTATAGATGGGATGATAAAGGTAATTTCGAATCATGTATATAAATATTCGCAGGTCACATGGTCGCAAAGAGGAATTCAATTCACAGAACATTAATCTAACATTACTTTCGTAGAAGTCTTTGGCCAGTCACGGGCATGTACAAAGTAAAAGACGTGAAATTGCGAGAACTCATTATTGTGAACGTAAATTTTTTGAAACAATTGTAGATAGACTAGACAGTTCCTGCCGTTTTGTGAGAGACAACATTTAGTATGCCGTTATGCTGCCGCTTCTATAGAATGTCCCACGATCTCCGCAGTCGAGCTACTTCGCCGATTTCTGCAGATGCTATGCAGGCATTAGACATTATCGAATCTAGATGTCGGCATAAACTCTCTGCGCCGCCTGCGCTACTTTACAGTGCTCCTTTCAGACGCCGGACTCACGGTCTAACCATCCGGAGCGTGTATATACTGGCCAAGTAGAGTCTAGGCATGGGAATATGAATACAAAGGACAGAGCACTATGACAGAACGGGATACACTTGGAACAAGTCTGCGGATTTGTATCTGTCTCGGATTCAGATACCATTCTGACTCTGTTACATCCTATTCCACGTCTATGGTCTGAATAGGATGACAGAGCTCTCAAAGAAGCAGTAACGAACAGTTGGCTGAACCTGCAAAAGAGTATGGACAATCGCTGCGGCCGTTTGTGGCCGCGACTCTAACCTCTTGTCACTACTAACTTACCTCCTCGGCATTACGAGTTGCTAGTGGCAGAGACTGTCATATCTACATTTCTCAAGGTCGCTGCGAGACACGGGAAGTCCATCGCAGAAGGTCAGAAACCACACTAAGGTACAACTAAACCCCAAATAAAACCAACATTTCCCGAGCCCTTGAGATCCTGGATCTACACAATGACATGAACTTCAATCTCATCATTTCCGTAGTTTAGAAGCATATCAGAACAAAGAGACTGGAGAATTAATATGGCTTGCTCGTTTGGCCTGCTGGCATTTTGGCGTTGTCGCTCGTCTCTGATCTAATTCTCAATCGCCGACTTTCTTTCGCTCCTCCCACTTATCCCAAGGGTGTGGGATCCACAAAGTTGGCATCCGAAGGATAAGCAACCGAGATGGTGGACAGTAACGTGGATAATACGCTTTCTGACTATAGTTAGACATCTCCTTTGCAAAAATAGGTTGGCATGATTCGGGTATAGGAGCAGCGGCATTATCCGCACCTTCTCCTGCAGAGTGGAGACAAGCGGGTAGCCAACCAACTATCGGCACTGTGCAATTTTTGCCTGTCTACTTGTAGCTGCTCGTCGCTAGTTTTACTAGAAAATGCCGAGATGATTATTGTGAACCTCCTTGTGCTATTTAGGGTCTTGTAGTATGCCACTCAGTACACGCTTGGAAGAAATCGGTAGCTACATGGCCGATCATTAATGATAGATAAATTTGACCTCAGGAAGATTGATGTGGCTGATGTGGCTTGAAACCTAGCGGTACGCGATGAAAATTTGGGAAATAACACTCGCCGGTGTGGACTAGGGATTACAGGGCAGTAATTGACTTTGACAAAGGCTCGGAGACCGCAATAGACTGCCGTAGACGTATCTCTAGAGATCTTTGCAGACCGAATATATCCCACGGAAGATTGTTGAACCAAGCGAACTGGGTTTACAGCAATAAAAAACGAGTTTAGAAATGACAGTTAGCAATTCTACACCAATTCCTCCCAAAATCAGAGCATGTCTGTTTGGTATGTTGATTCTTTTTCTTCGCGGTATCCCTGGATACGGTCTGTACGAAGTGTGGTGTGGCAGCTGCTGATTTAAACAGACATGGACGGTTTGCTGATCAACACTGAGCTCATCTATACGCAGACTAGCAACATGATCTTGGCCCGACACGACAAGGGTCCGTTGCCACCGCATATCAAGGCCCAGCTGCAGGGTCTTCCCGGCACAACTGCGACCAAGAAGTTTCTCGAGTGGTCCGGCCTGCCATATTCTCCGGAGGAGCTTTTAGCAGAGACCACCAAGCTACAGTCGACAAGATGGAAGGACGTCGCACCGATGCCTGGTGCGGAAGCGCTACTAGCTCATTTCACTAAAACAAAATTGCCGATAGCACTTGCTACGTCATCACATTCGGCAAACTACGCTCTCAAGACCGTGAATATGCATGAGATGTTTGATTTGTTCCCAGTTAAGATCAAAGGCGACGATCCGCGCATCGGTGCTGGCAGAGGCAAGCCTGCTCCAGATATCTGGCTGTTGGCTCTGCGTGTCCTGAACGAGACACTCCGCGAGCAAAAGGGCGACAAGCACGTCGAGATTGCGCCTGAAGAGTGTCTAGTATTTGAGGATGGCATTCCTGGTGTCACTGGCGCAAAAGCGGCTGGGTGTCAAGTTGTATGGGTGCCAGACCCAAACATCCGAGCTGTCTTTTCACATGAAGAGGACGAGATCGCCGGTCCATGGGGTGTCGTCCTAGAGTCTCTCCATGACATTGACTTGTGTAGGTACGGTCTGTAAGACCTCGTCGTCTTGGTACTGTAACTGGCCTCATATGTATTGATCTCGTATGTATTGAAGAGGGTATATATATATTATAGATAGATTATTAGCCTGTAAACTACAAAATATATTCCATAAAAATAGGAGAAACACGCAGGCGCATGCAAATTCTGTAACACAAATCCTTGAGAGCACCGTAACGAAACAAAAATAGAAAACGAGATGACGATTAAATAGAAGAAATAGAAAAGACCAGTAGATTATAATATTTACTACTACCACGAAGACTACTACCATCACTGATACTGATACAAAACGGCCAGCGCGTGTAAAAGCTTAACATCCTACTTCTGCTGTAGTGTTTAGAGTTGAGCCGGCGGCCTCTCTTGATTCCTGCGTACTGTCCGGCAGTATGCTTCATCTCTACTCTCTCATTAGGTCACAACCCAACATCGCAATATAGTCCATGTCGTTAACCGAGCCTGCTCCATGAGGTGGGCTCATAGATATGGCCGCTGACGAAATAGACGCTTGCGGTGCGGACGTAGAAGTATAGGGGAAAAACATATCCATGGCACAAGCATTGTCAACAAGCATGGCGCCGAGTCCACCTGACGCAGCCACAACAGCTGAGGACGTGTCTATGAGTGGAGGGAATGAGCCACTAACAGGAGTAAGAATCTCGGGAGAAGAGAGAGGCGATATGGAATAGTGGTATCCAGAACTATACGAAGATGACGCTGAAGACGATGCCGATGAGGATGCAGAGGAAGAAATCGAAGAGGAAGACAAGGGAGGAGTGGAAAAGCTGTCGAGGAAAAAGGACGTGCCGATATCGGCTAGCTCTTCTTCATGCTCGTTCTCCAGGTGGTCAGGGAAGCACGATTGGGAATGCATCTGATGCTGTTGCTGAGATTGGTGCGAATGAGATGGTTGCATTTGGCCGTAGGCAGTGGTGGTCAGCAGCAACTCGTCGGTGAACGATCTCTCGAGAGGAACAGATGAGAAGGAACGTGAAGTAGGTTGGTTAAACTGCAAGCTGTTAGAATGTTGGTGATGGAGTTGATGTTGGTTCTGTTGTTGTTCGATCTGGTGATTGAAATGGTGACCCATCTGCTGATTCAGGTGCTGATCCAGCTGATGGTTCATGTTGTGCTCCATCTGGTGATTTAGATGGCCGCTAAGTGGACTAGCGCTGGCAGGGTCTTCATAGTCTTCCTCGTCATATAGATCTTCGTCGTTGTCGTCATCCTCGACAAACGAGACCGAGGGCGGCATGACCGCAGTAATGACATCTTTGGGGAAGAACTCGCTATGACGCTGTTTGAACTTGTCGATCCACGTAGCCGAAGCCTTGAAGGTCTGCTTGGTAGCTCCCTGCGAGGCCAGCAAGAGGGCCTCTTCGCGGATGTGCTCGTCCTTGACGACCTCGCCGTTTTCGCGCTGAATCTTCAACCACTGCACTAGCAGAGCCTCTAGCTCTCTGTGCTTACCCTCTCTACTTGAAGCGCTGCTCGTGCTAGAGATGCTGCTGGTAGAGGCCTTTCTAGCCCGCTGTAACTCCTGGCCGTTGCCAAACGAGTACAAACCGCTGGACGAGCCTGCCGAGCTGCCCAGACCCAACGCTCCGTTGGCACTGAAGGAACGGCTCAACGAATCGATCTGCTGTTCGTGCTTGCTGTTCAAAACTTTACAGATTTTGGAGACAGTGCTGCGCTCGACACCGAATAGCTTGCCGATCTTCTTCTGAGGGTCGTTCGGGTGCTCCCTGGCGTGCTTCCAGATCTGGTGCTTCTCTGCCTGCGTCAGCGTGCGCCGTCTTGTTGTCGAGCCGTTTCCCGCACCGGTGCTGCTGCTGCCGATGCTGCTGATGCTGCCGATACTTCCGGAGGAGTGCGGTGGCATTTTCGACAGCGGCGGCGAAGTGGAGATCGACGACTTGTACGTATACGACGGCGACCGGTTGCGCAGCACCGGTTTGGCCGGCTGGTATGCATACGGCGCAAACGAGTCGAACGACGGCTGTGAAAGCGAGTACATGGCACCGCTAGAAGTTATGTGTCTTGCTGGCGGGATATCTTTTATACGGTATAGTCAAGCTGAGCCTGGACGTGAGCTGGAACCAGGCCTGTTGTACCGAACTGTGAGTAGAATCAGATACGAAGCCGCGGCAAGTCTGGATGTAGAAAGATAATGGAAAAAATAGCAAAATGGAATGGGAATTGGCAAAAAGACGACGAACAGAAAACGGGATATATATAAGAGTATATATGGTAGACCAGAGTTGAGGATACAAGTACGGATGGGTACGACTGGGTACGACTGAAAGTGTACAAGAGCCTCCAAAAGTATCCAAAAGTCTACTTCCAAAAGTATATAAAAGTACTTAAAAGTATACTTTATCATGTACCATAAAAGTATGCTGGTTCAAAGTATATCGCAAGTGCAGTTTATCCCAGATCCACGCATCCACACTTTCCAGCATCTCTCCTCATCTGTAAATCCATGCGGCAGCCCTCTCAATACGCAACCCCGTAGTTTCTAGGCGTCTTGCATTTGAAAAGTATCGAATGGCAGACAAGTAACCCGAAAGCACTCGATGCGCTCTGCCACGAGCGACGTCGATTTACGTTGTCTACGTCTCGTCTCTAGGTAGGCCCTAGGGACATTGGCCGAAACGAGAGGGGAACCATGCCAGTCGATTCAATTCTGGTAAGAGCCAGTGTCGCTGCGCTAACGTGGATCCAAAAGGAGTTAGTTAAACTAACCAAAATCTAAAAACCTTGCCGATTTGGTGCGCCTCTCAGCGGCGCTCTCTCGGCGGTGCTTCAACACCACACGGACACTGCCTTTGAGCTGCTGGACCCCTGGAGCTGCTGATGCTGCGACGCGACGCCGGCTAGAGTTTCTGGAGTTGTTTCAGAGACGTTCACAGATGTTGAACAGGCGTTCAGCGGGCGTCCATCCGGCCCAGATACGGCGCGCGGAATGGCCAAAGAGTGGGTCCGCATAGAGAGGCCGCATCTGGAAGGATTACGTCATGGACAGCCGTCAAACAGGCAAGCGCAGACGGCAATCTGCCAAAATTTGAGCTGAATATTTGGCGAATATCCGTCTAGCAATTCGCATGGCACAAAGGAGGTTCGCGCAAATCCCAGAAAAGCCAAAAGGTGCAGCGTCTTTCTTGCCAGAAACTGGCCTGCGAATGTCGAACCGATCGGCTGGGCGACGGTTTTGCACGAAAAGGAAACGGACAAGAGGACCCAAAAAAGCACCAACCAACTTTGTCTCGCTCTTGCCGACTGCATTCGTATAGATCGCAGCCAAAAAAAAAAAAAAGAGACGACAGGTAAGACGCCGCTAGTCCTATACCAGCAATTGTCGACTGGCCCGTCCGCAAGATAAAGTTTCAGATACATGCCAGTGCAGCAGCATGACGAGATGTTACCCGGCGGATAAATGGCGCAACAAGTGGGTAAATGTTTAGGTTCGTATTGGGTACCGTGGGCGCGGGCGCGCTGCCAGCGTAAATGCGCGTATCGCTACACCTCCACCATTTCAGCCGCCGATCTTGCTGGATCAGGATATTCCTGGGTGGCTCTCAGCCCACTCTGCCCTCGCGACATACGCACATGACGCTCTGAGTCGCTTGGCTTTGCAAACCAAACGCAAACTTTCAACTGCCAGCCGTGCAAGGATTTCCCCAAGCCTGTTGCCAAGCAGACATCTTGGCGGGTTCTGCGGGTCTGCCGTATTCGGCGATAGACGATTGCTAAATGCTATGGGCGTCAGCGCAGGCATTGCGCAGGCATTGCGCAGGCGAAGCCCGCCGGTGCTGGCTGGCGAGAGCTGACGACTGTGTAAGACGATCGCGCTGGCTGGCGATCGGATATGCTATGTTCGCGAAAACACATCGGGTGCGTGACATACGCTTGCCGGTCTTTTCAGGCTCTTCCGGGCCGGTGCAGGCGCTTTCAGGACGGTGTCGGCCGTCATGCGCGGGCATCCTCGCTGACGAAGAACGAAGAAAAGCGATCCTGTCGATAGTCGTCGAGGGTCGGACGAGCACTCGGGTTGGTCCGGAACACGACGCGGCCTTGGATCCCCCCAGTGTGTCCCAATTGCGAAGTCGGCTCTGTCCCGGACGCACTTCTCGTCTTGGATCTGATGCCCTATGCCCGAGCCGCGTTCAGCATGGCCAGTCCAGACTAACATCGCGGCAGCAAGCGAGCAAAGCAAGGGGTAAAATGGCGATCCACAGCTTGCTGCGTTGCGCCACGGCTCGTTTCGCGCGTCGCGTCGCGTCCGGAACCGTGACGCGACACGCCCCAGCCACTGCCCCAGCCATGGGCAGGCGCAGCTTCCTGCAGCGAGCTTTTCGACAAGCTTGGCAAACTGCGCCAAGCGACTAGAGCGATCGGTTCGACATCAGCAGCGACGCGGTAACCGCATGAAGGAACGGCGATCACATGAGTGCGCAAATACGCCGCGGCTGGACTAGCCACAGCGCAGGATGATCTCTGCTACTGGACCCCGCTACTGGCTCTTTCCGTCTTTCGCTCGCGGGTGTCGGCAGAACAGAAGCAGCCGAGCACACTACCGCACATTTCCACGGCAGATGCAGAGATCCGCTTCCCGATTCGCAAGCTGTTCTCTTACCTAGCCGCGTCTTTGATAGCGCGGGTCTCACTGCCGCAGATACCGCAACGGCTTCTTTGCTGCTAGCTGCGGCGGTCGGCCTGGTGTCTCGGTGGGCGCTGCCGGACCCTAAGTCGACCCAGCTCTCCGGTGAGTCCAGCTGTGCGCAACACCCGGCAACACCCGGCAACGCCCGCCGGACCCAATTTCTGGATTCCGAGACTCAGTCGGATACTCCTGGAACTCCTTTGAGACTCCCTTTTCTCCTGCTGACGCATTCGCGGGTGGTGTGAAGCCGCAGCAGGCGTAGCAGGCTGCACGCGCGACGGGGTAATATCTACAAGTTGCATATCGTTGTTCGCTTCTGAGCGGCGCACTTGCCCTGTTCTTGCTAGCTTCTCGAAAATGCTAGAGCCGCCAGCGTGCGCTGAGCTGAGATTGAGATCCCCTTACGAACGTCTAGCGAGACACCGAGCCTCAAGTCTCTGGACCTGTTGCTGGTGCGAACTCGCTGCTCTGACCGCACAGTCGCGGCGCCTGAACTCCTTGCCTAGAACTACACCGCCCAGCGCGAATCTCGTATTGCGTCCGTAGCTAGATTCCCAGAAGGCAGCGTCACAGCGTGTAATTTCGTGATCTTTGGTGACTTTGTCTTCTCGTACACGACGACCCTTCTCGGATCTGCAGGCGAACGCTCCACCGCCCGAAAGATCGCAGATTATCTGCGGGCGTAGGCTTTGCGAGAGCTTGTTCGAGTCACCGAGTCGCGACGCTCGGTACGGTACGGGGTATCTATCTCGTGGATCGGATATAATCTCCGGTTCACGAGCATCACCTTCCTGGCTGCGGCGTTTGCACTAGTATGCGATGCCTGCACCGTTTATTTTGCTTTTCGCTTTTTGCTTTTTGATTTTGCTTTTGCTTTTGTTGGTATCTGTGCTTGGTATCCTGTTCTCGGCGTTTTGCGTTTGGCATTTTACGTTTCCGTGGCTGTTTCCTACTTCGTCTCTTGACTGTGTCTGTTTTCGCTCTAAATTAAGGGTCTGGGTCTGTGACAGTTCCATCTGAGACTATTTACCAAGATTTGCGTGGATCCTGCTGCCAGCTTTTGCCGTTCTTGGAAATAAGCCCTTTCCCAAACTTTATATCGCCGCAACCACCAGCTTTCCCTGACTCGCCTCCTCAATTGTCTCCTGGACTCGCACGCAAATTCTTCTGCGGCTGGCTGGTACGAGCGGTACGAGCGGCGGTATCTGGTACGGCCGCCAACGACTGTTCTCAGGGCTCCAGCGTTCCAGCATTACGGCGTTCACAGGGTCCTGGTTTCGCTGATCTGCATCAGGGCGGTCGCGGGGCCTGGCGCTCCTGGCCGCCTGATATGTCACATCTTCAAACTCCTATTGGGACTTGCACCGCGGCCGTTGAGTCGAGACCTCAACCACGAATCTGGCTTTTCAGACAGCGCTGAAAAACAAAGTAGAGCAAAGTGTGGGGCTCGACTTGGGTGGATCTTGTCGGCACACAGAAGCACGCGACTTTGGGTTTACTTGTGTTTACATCTGTCAAATGATCACGTTGATCCACCAGGCCAAGCTTCAGGATGCGCATATTGACGTTTCTGTCGCCGGATTCGACAACACAGGTGGTTCTGGCGACAATCGCTGTCCACGTGGAAATCCCCCGCACGCGCACGATTTTTACACCGCGAGAACAGCGACCGCCAAGGGCCCACGAGTCTTAAGGTTGCTGCAGCTATTGGAACTAGGGCCCTGGTTCGGCACATGCTGCGCATGCGAATCAAGCTCTCATCGCACACGAACTGTTCGACAGCGTTTCATTTTTCCGGCTTTTTGCTCGTGCTTGCCATCATTAGTAAAAACAGGCTCATACTGTCTATTTGATGGCTCTTATCGCTCGCTCTAGACGACGCTGATCTCCTCCTTTTTACTGCCACGATGCTACGGATTTAGAAAATATGTGAGGATTGCACTTCGACATTCCAGAGCTCTGCTTCGTGCAGCAAGTTTAGCCGAGATCCGTAGCCAGCTGACTGATACATCGCTTCGCGCCCTGGCATCTCGCATCCTCTTTGAATAGTAATATACTATGTCCTAGACCGCCCTTGCCATTCTCCGCTTTCGTAGATGCTCGCGTTAAGGGCGGTCGAGGCCTTGTACGCCACAAACACAGCGGGCGTCTGAGAACTGAGAAATTCGGTCACGTGACAAGTGGACGCCCCGACAACTTTTGAGTAGACTGCTCGAGGCGCGCATGATCAGTAGCACCTTTCAGCAATCTAGACGACAGCATAGATCACATATGAGATAGAGGCGCTCAGTAGCGCTCAATCGTGCACGAAGAGAGACTAAGAATGTTTGCACTCTCACCGCCGGCGCAGGGCCAATCTGCTAAACCTCAAGTGCTCCCCCCTTCTGCGAATGCGGACTCGGACAATAGTGCTGCGGTAGCATCTGCTCCACCGCCCGCTATCGAGAACTTCTCAGGAAATTCGATAGCAGGCAACGAAGATGCATCAATGCAATTGTCCCTACTGATTCCTCGGATCGCGCAAGAACGAGGATCGTTCCTGAACGTCACGGAGGAAGGTCTCAGAAAGGAGATCCGGCTTGCCGACGGCAGCACTGCTGATGACCACAACAAGACTGAAACTGACGATAGCCAGGTTGACACTAAAATGCTTGATGAAGATGAGCTGCAGCATGCAGAGATGTCAATAGAAGATGCTCCGCGTCCAGAAGAAGAGTTCCTCAGAAACAGAGATGAGCTGATTCGACTGATCAGGTACGTATAACTTCTACTTCTTGCATGCCTTTTGACTGACAATAGCAGTCTGGCCCAAAATAAAGCAGCAATTGCCCTAGACTTTGTCTCACTCCTCATATCGTCTGTGCGTCCAGCAGCGGGTACAACTTCCATGTCGCCGCACCTCAAAACTCATGTCCCAGTAGGCTCCCTCGGCGCCGACAGAATCCGTCCCCCGCCATCCGTGGTCCCACACGATCTACAGGAAGCAGACAGCCAACTAATCGCGACAGGATGGAAACGAACGTCGCTAGCGAACGCATCGCGCACTTTGCTCTCCTCTCGAACCGCGCTTTCAAACGAACTAGTACTCGAACGTCGGTACTGGAACGAGATATGTGCTGTCGCATCCAGCGGTCAGGAGGTCATCGTCAAAGTACGTAAACCAGAATACCGTGGCCTCGGTGTCCGTTATGGCTTCGGTGACGCTGGTTCACAATACAGAGAACAGGGCCTTGGGGTGTTCAAGCGCCGCAAAGACGGCAGTGTTGTTCTCAAGGTTGAGGGCGAAAAGCGATCTAAGGTAGTATGTATCTGCGTCTATCGTGACAACAAACTCCGTGGCCGCTTCTCAACAGAAGTCACCAGCACCGACACACCAGTGTCTGCCAAAACCAATAGTGACGAATCGATAATGGACGTCGATAGCGACGACAACGGTCTTCTTGTGAACAGAGAAGAACAAGTGCAGCGGGAAATCAAACTCGCACGAGAATTGCTTTTCGACGAAGAGCTCTTCTACGAAATGGTGCGCGAGACCAGGGACCTAGCTGATCTGGGTGTGACACTTGACTCGGACATGCGCATCTTGGTTTCACTTGATAAGTCAAAGGATCTATCTCTCAGTGTGGAAACGGTCGAAAAAGAAGATGACCAGCAGAATATTGAGCACCAAGAACAAGAACTCGACGCCAAAGATAACATTTTAGCCCAAGCTGTCAGCGCATGCCTGCATCTGCTACTATCTCACGCACACAGAGCGAATCTGGTGGCACGTAAACTTATGCCTATACCGTTAGGAACAGTCACACAGAAAACTACAAAACAGACTCAGATATTGAAACCACTGCTGGAAAACATCAACAGTCACAACGTCACCGGTAGCGTATCAGCATATCTTGATCTGCTAATAGGCACGTCAAACGCCGCTGTAAATAATGACAAGTAGTATAACAATTAGTATTAATCCATTACTATTTTTGCTAGTCTTCCTCTTTTATTCATCCAAATACTCCCCAAGATTGCGCAAAATCTCTACCGTCTCTGCAGGACTGGCAACCCAAACTGTACAAGCCGCCAGCCGAGCCTTGAAGTCATTTGCTCCTACGCTAGCAAACTGGTCTCCAACGTGCATCGTCTGCGCGCAGCTGATGTTCCCAAGGTACGCTTGAAGTGTCAGAACCCCCAATCGCTTATCTCCAATATCCACCCATACATCGCTACCGCCATTGAACGCACAGAATTGTATTTTTCTACCTGCTGTTGTGTTCTCCAGCCTTCGTTGCACGCCCAGCACAACCTCCTCCAGGTCCTCTCGAGTCAGCGCAGCGCCAACACCAAGTGGACACTGCTCTTCTGACAATGGAACAAGTCCTACAGCACGCTCCTTCCTAATGACTTGTCCACGTAAGCGCATTACATGCACACAGGAAGACAAAACCTTCTCAGCAGTGTCCAAAACCGCCTTAATGTCCTGCTCGTCCCAGCTACGCATTTCGTCTAGCATCCACTCATCTGGATCGATCCACAGTAATCCTTTCGAGGAGCCTTCGCAGCTGTATCGAAAAAGAAAATTACTTTCACCTCCCATCACAAAGAGATTTCGCTTTTGTGCGTCCGTCAGCGTCGTCGATGAGGAAATCGCATCCAGAAGTCCATGAAGACGCTCACTATACCGCACACCGCTCTTGTCCGCGTACCCAGCGGCTGTCACAATCCCAATGTACAGTCCTCGCGCCAGTAGGTCTAGCAGTATAGGCACGATGGGACTCCCATCGTCGATAGATTTGCCATCCGCATATAACGTTACATCTCCGTCGAGAGTAATCATCTTAAGTCCACCACGGGCCAGTGCCAGCGTCTGCGCAGTGTTGAGCAGCCTCCGCACGTCATTAAAACTTGGACACACAAGTCGGCGTGCGGAAATCGATCGCCGAGCATCTACAATCGCAAAAGCCTCGCTCAATGGAAGCGGTGTGAAAAAAGTACCAATCGACGGGACTAGATGTCGTAATTTTGCCATATGCGGTGTATTATTTTCTTCATGTGCGACTGTTCACAAGAAAGACTGGTTAACGATTTGTAGTGAAAGTGTAAATTACCAAGATCATGGTCCATCTCTGGCCGCCAAAATATGGCCTGCCTTACTTACTTAGATCTAAAATCAGATTTTCCACATCTCGCATGATCCCAAGGTACTGTGTTCTTGCTGCGCCTGAAGCAAGGTCTCGCGAAGTAGTTTCCATAATATAGGCCGTTGGATCAGAGTGCAATATAAATGGCACGGCGAGCAGGCCTTTGATCCATTCAATGAACTCATCTCGCCGGTGAGTTTTTAAGGCATCTATTGATGTGAGTATAACAGACTAATTAAATTATTCGAAGAAATGAATAGATCGTACATTCTACGCGGTATCTGCATCAGTCAGTAAGGGATTTTCCAATTTCTCGATCTCGAAGTAGTCGCTGAATCTATTACAGATCTAGCGAACTTAAACTATAGGACTTCTTACCTGGTCGTCATATTCACATATGGACTTGCTCTGAACAAAACACAACACTCTTACTTTAATCTTCATAAATATTCTCTAATAATGGATTGTGGTTAGGCGTTAAGCGTCAGTATTAATCGGCGTTCGATAGTTTTGGTCGTCTTCGATTTCATTTGTGTTGAACTGCTTATGACCATTTATTGTTTAACGTGACCTCCTGGGAAGCTTACTTTTGACATATATACTGGCTTCTCAAGAAAATAATCCAATTTATCTCATAATACAATCCCATCTTATCATACAACGCCCATAAAATGATTTGCGCCCCGTAGCAGATTTGCTCTCTATTCTGAATAGTGTATTTTTAATTACTTCGAGATAGCTAGTCAAAGAGATCGTCATCTTCTTCTTGTCCCTCCTCCTCTCTATGGTCTACTTCAGGCTCAACTGACGCCGACGTTTGATCTTTCTGTAGCAGAATGTCAGAGATCGACGTCAGGGTGGTTTCTCTAGCCTCTATTGCTATTCCTTCACTCCGTTGAGCCTGTCTCTGCATTAGATACTCGTGATCGCGATCCTTTAACAATTGATCCAAATCATCATAATAGCCTTCGTCTGCTTCCTCGTCTCTTATGAACAAGTCATCTCGATTATCCACTCGCGACTTCTTATGCCTACTTCCACTGCCGTTTTCGTTGTCTTCATCGCTATGACTGTCATTATACTCGACAAATCCGCTTCCATCGTCGTACATGTCAAGGTTTGATTTTATTAGCTGTTCTGCATCGGACGAAGACAACTCGCTTTCGCTCTCAGCAGGACGGAGTTCGTCAATCCATTGTTTCCGAGTTTCTCTCAGGCGCCTTGTCCGGCCAACTTTCTCAGTTATGTACAGAAAGTCATGAAAATTGGCTTTAGGAAAAAGCCGATGTGCCCAAAGTTGGTATGTCTCTAGCAGCTTGGTAAGATCCCGATACTATACAATTAGTTCTCACCAACATCAAGCTATCCCACACTGCTCGACAGCTTACCTCGTAGCCTTTGCCTTTGAACTTCAGCCCAGTGGCCTGGCGTTTCAAGCTTAATAGCCCATCCGGTGACAACAACCTAGAGTCTGTAAGCTTCCGTTAGGTTCTCCAGCTCGCACCACATGACCCGCACCTATCCGCGTCAATTTTAACAAACTGTCTTTTCTGTTTCACAATAACCTCTCGATCAAGTCCTAGATCGATAGAATTCAACTCTTCGCTCGCAGGAACCTCAATTGCGCCAGGTGCCTCGTCTGCTTCCGCATAATTGACGTCGTTGCCTCCTGATAGCGACGGCATACGATCATTTACCTTTTCACGATGAAATGCGAAGGTCATATCTGTTTCGGCCATGTCTAAGTATATGCGCTGCTGATAACAGTCCTTCTTTTGGCAGCTACTACACTATGTCAATAAAGAGAACAGACGCGTCTATTCAAATTGAACTTCGCGTTTGACCGTAAATATCCGGGTAACATTTTGCAATCTGCTTCGGTATGGTGTATGTACGGAGCAACCAATCACCTGTCAGAATGTGCTTCAACATAATTTCGGTAGAAAAAGCTATCAACTCGAAGACATCACAAATATACACTCTATTCCTGCGGAAATTTACCGATACACACTGCAACCGTTGTTGCCGCTCAAAACCAGTATTTTTGCTATTCTAGTTAGAGCACAAAAGTAAATCATCATGGCTAGTCCTGTAAAGCCTGTCACTGGTAGCTACGAGGTTAGTTTTCAATCTTTTCCGTAGAAATCCTGACAGAGCAATGTTCTGCAGTGTAATCTACTTTTGTGATGCCGTCAATTGAGTAATTTACCAACTCGCTGACTTAATAAAACTACAGATAATAGATACTGATCCTCATTTTGGTCGAGTGGTTCGCTTCTTTCGATTTTCAGACTACGCAGCGTGGGGTACTTTCGCCGCGGCCGGTCCAGCACTGCTTGTTTTCCTTCAGCACATAGACCCCCCCTATAGTCGCTTCTCTCCCAGGCCTCTGACACCTACACTGCGTGCTGCAGGTCTTATTGGTATGTGTGCTGGATTCACGATCGCCTACACCAGGTCGTCCAGACGATTTTGGGGATGGGATGAGAACGCAAGAGAAGTCAGCAAAGATCGATACGAGATGAAATTGAAACTCTCAAAGGGAGAGGCTCTCTTTCCAAGCTCGAAGCTGCCACCATACCTTCAAGACTTAGCCGCTAGATACACCACTTATGCGATGACCAAATCAGCTTTCTTGCCAATCTTCAATTTTGTCAACCACCAAACTCACGGAGTCGATGCTTCAAGATATTACGAGGTCAGAGAGGGTGAGGAGGACTGGCCATTCGAACTAGAAAAAACAGAATAGATTTTTCTTTGTTTATTTTGATTCAGAAGAAAAAAGATTAGGATTTTGGCGAGGCCAGGGAGAGAACGATAGGTCATGTTAAATCATACAGAAAAGCAAAGCGAGGCAACCAGCAGGTTAAGCAATGCGTAGCCTAGCAGAGAAATGAATTTGATCATCTTTGTTATTTCATCTAATTCAAGTTCCATATTCTATTGTGTATATATAGATATTTTACGCATTATATAATGCACAGATTCTTAGTATTGAACTTTTCAAACATTCATGTCGTTTTTAAATTCTGAATTTAATGATATCTATCATTCACACATCTTACACTGTCACATTACGTATGTTATTTGTTAATTTCATAAAAGTAGCTTGATACATTCCCGAAAACAACTGAATGTCTTGTTTATCTTAAGTAGATGTAAACTGTACTTCTCGAACTAAAAAGCAACATGATTCTATAATCTGGAAATCCAAGCTGCAGGTGCGTTTCTGAGTTGCAAGTCGCAATGAACTCAGCATTTGAAGTTAGAGAGTCAAGAATGATGTCTAGAATTTTATTATTGGCAGCATCTTATCTAAATTGGCATCATTAAACCAATACAAAACTATTTATAGAAGCTGTTAAGATTATTTATTTCCGTCCAACTTTAACAGAAGATTCGCGACAAGCAGGGAAAAGATATATATATGGAAAAAGCGTAAATATTAAGACGACTTTTCAAGAACTTTTTCTAAACGCCTAACCATAGTACTAAAAAGGACAAACAAAAGACAGGATTAGACTACTCAGGTGAGAGGCACCCTGAACGGATGTAAAATGAAAAGCCAAGAGCGTACAGGTAGATACACCCAGGACACATCATACTTTAAGAAAGATGATAAACGAATGAGAAAACAATAACAGTTAACGACCACAACAGACACACTATTGTGCATATACACCATGATATCCTCTTCCGTCAGCATCCATTCGATCTAATCTACCGTCGCGCGCAGCCAGATATAGTTCGTTCAATCGCGCAACCGGAATGGGTTCAGAAGGATCCTGCCCTGACGTTTGACTAGCAGGTCCCTGCTGTAACAGTCCTTGTTGCGAAGGAGGACTATGCCATTGTCCAGAATGAGGACTAGCCATCTCAGGTTGACTTGCAAGTCCCTGCTGTAATTGTCCTTGTTGAGGAGGAGGAACATGCCATTGTGCACTAGAATGAGGGCTAGATATGTCATGTCAGAATTACCGGACCAACATTATATCAACATACCTTTAAAAAATTTGTATTACACATTCAAAAACATAAAAGCAAAAAAAAAAAAACCAATCAACCAATCAAACGAACGAACGAACGGGAAAGAAATTACTTTAAAGGTGCATAGGGACTATATTGATTTTGTGGTGGTATGCCAATGGAGGGATATACAGGAGGGGGAGGAGTAGGCCTAAAACCAATACTCAGTAATCAAATTTATGTGTCACACTAAAGCAAATAAACCGAAGACAGGATCGAGATAGTATGAACATGATCAATATCAAGATGAGTGAATGAATAAATCAATATACACAATAAAGGCGAAGAGAAGGAGAGAACAGAAAGATATTTTGAAACATGTAGTAGTGAAGAAACAAACACACAAGAAATAGGGAAAAATAGCTATCTACCTGTAAGGAGCATTGACCGGTCCCGAATTATTCTGAGAACGTCCCCATGACAATCTCACTCGCGAATTACCAATAGGATAACCTTGCATCTGATTGATTGCCATTTCTGCAGCGTGGCGTTGAACAAATTGTACAAACCCACAACCCTTTCCAGGAGGAATCTTCACATAGGTGATCTCCCCGAATCCAGCGAAAAAGCTTCGAAGCTCATCCTCCGTGACATATCCTGACAAACCTCCAACAAAAACCGTGGTGTTGTTCGGATCAGTGAACTGGTTCATTGGTTGAGGAGCGCTATAGTATCCCATGGGAGGCATGCCCATCTGGTACATGCCCATCTGACCCGGACCTTGCTGTGACATCATTCCTCCAGGAACATTGGCCATCTTGTTCTTAGGAGTAGCTGTCGATATACGCATAGGCCTGTTGCCACAATAGTATCCCTGCATCTCGGTTAATGCTCGTTGCATTTCACCCTCGTCGGTAAAACGGACAAAACCGTAACCCCGAGACATTCCAGAAACTGGATCCGTCATGATCTTCGCAGACTTGCACGATGGATAACGGGTCTGGAACAGATTCAAAAGCACATATTCACTAGTTTCCGGACCTAAATCGCCAACAAAGATAGAATATTCAGGACTGCGCTCGTCTCTACTATATGAAAATAGTAAATCCCGTTAGCAATCATATCAAAACATAATCAAGACATTTAACATACGCTCGTTCGGTGAAACCACCACCAGACGCCCAGTTAAGTTTGAATGTACGCTGAGTGTTGGGAATCAAAGTTCCATTCAAAGTTAACGCCTTAGCGGCAGCAGCAGGGCTGGAGAAGTCAATAAAGCAATAGCCAGCATTGGTGCTGCAACATTATTAGTATCATGTTGAAAGCGAAAATCGCAGAAATTCGTCATTTTTGAACGTACCCAGAGAACTTGTCCCGAATCATCTTGACATTGACAGCTTCGCCAAAGTTAGACCAAACCTGTCTTACAAAGTTTTCATCGATCCAAGGTTCCAATTCACCCATCCTAAATGTATGAGTATCTCGCACATATGTGAGTGAGATAAATAAAATACATACCATAAAGTGGTTTTGGAATCACCGATTGGAGCAGACACCGAAGGGGTAGGAGTGGTGGTGTTGAAAGCGGCGGCTGCAGACGCATCAGTAGGAACAGCTGGAGTTCCAGCCGCAGCCTGGGGAGACGCAGAATCTTGTGGCTGAGAGTAATCATAAGAGTACGACATTGTTAAGTAACGGACTTTTGTCGAAAGCGAATGACCAAATCAGTAACAAATCAATAAATGATGTATCCAAAAATAACGATGTCGATGAATCGATAGAATTGCACAGTAATTTCAACAGTCAAGTACTACACTCAAGAAAATTAGTCTGGATCAAATTGTCAAGAACAGCAAAAACACATATTATGTGACACTTCCTTGCGAAGTAGCGATCGCAATCGAAGTAGCACAGCAGTACTATCAAACAAAAAAGAGTCTAGCGCTGACATGCTACCAAACCAAGGAAAACTGCACAAGAAATACAGCTCCAAAACAATTAAAACAATTAAACAAATACAGAAGCAAACATATTTAACAAGAAGACTATTCTCGCAACGAGGGGAGAGGGCAAAATGCATGAGAAAATGGAGACATACCGATCAAATAACCAATCCGAACAAGATGAGACTAGGCACACGCACGAAATCGAATCAAATTTGTAAATTCTGTTTACTGATCCCACAGATCTGTCCTAGATTGAATGCAATAGACGAAAGCAGGCGTTGTTTTACTGTAAGATAAACGACGCCAGTTGCAAACGAAAAAGAAAAAACACAGGTTTTGCAGAGGACGAAAGTAAGCGCGCAACGTAGGACGAAACAAACAAAAACGACCCAAAAACGAAAACAAAAAAAGAAGACGATGAAAGGGAAGAAAAAGAAAGCGTGGAACCAGAAAATTGACGATGGATTGATATCGATGAAACGGTGGTGGAATGGGTAGAAGAGAAAGGAGAAAATGTGCGAGAGATTTGTGAATAAGATGTGCGAGGTCTGCTGAGTATGACTTTTTTTCGTCTCTTCTGAGGCAGCGACGAAGATTCTTCGCTTTATTTTTTCTCTTGATTCCTTTTGGGGGCCGCGGCACGGGAACTAGCTTTGCAAGTGTCTACCTGTAAAAACTTCCTAACAGTGTTATAGCTAAACATAGACACTTTTACGGACAAATGTTCTTTATCCAATGCGTCTACGGCATACATGTCACATGCCGTTATATTTGAGCACGATATTAGCAATGCATGCGAGAATTAGTAAAACTCACACAGCATGGATGGACACAAATGGACTGGAATATGGGCAGCGCCAAAAACGTTTGCACTAGAGTTGAGCTGGGTCTTTCTTTGTAAGAGCAGTCTGGGCCCACCTTCAAGAATCGGTAGCATGAGATTCGTGTCCGGTCAGTGGTCTGCAAAAGCAGGTGCCGCGCAATAGTCCTTGGATTCGAGTAGCAGCGGGAGGTCTTTTGGGGGAATACAATCCGAGTCCAAGTCCGGTCCTCCAGGAGCTGCCCTCGCTACAGCTACTTTCCAACGTACTTTGCAAGTTCTTGCTGTATATAAATGGTGCACGTCTCGCGCTTTTTAGTGGAGGTTTTGTGAAATTGCGGCAAATTACAAGCTGACGTACTGTGAGGCTACTTGATCAATTGTGGTGACAAATACTTCCGGTTTTCCCCGTCTCAATTGGGAATATCTTCAATAGTCGCTTGACAGGACTTTGGATGGTGGGGAGTCTCGTAGATGAATGAAACGGCTCTTAAAATTTTTTGATCTCGCGAAATCCTTACAGTTTGCCTGCCAATCCACTGGATTTCGCCCTCCCGACCGGAAGCGCGACACCGACAGATACCTACGACTTTTTTGAGCCTTTTCATTGTGCTAATGTCTCGTCACTTTACCAGTTCAATTATAGTAGTTGTCGGTGTGTATGAGCCAAAAAAGGATAGCCTCAGTCTGTTTAGCTCAAAAGCTTCATATAGAATATATGTTGTAAGAGACTAGAGATGCCTGAGAAGTGAAGACCATGTGAACTGCGTATTTGTAAATAAAGGCATCGCTGCTGACTTGCTGCATCTTCAGATGTGAGTGCTTCATAACGATACCGTCAGATATTCTGTTCCGATACTTCCGAATTGTTACTATTTTCATGGATTAAAGACAGATCTCATGATGAAGGTAACGTGTCTTCTTTGTAGTGCAGACAATTGGCGTCACAACTGATGGCATACGACAGATTTGACTTCCAAATACTAGTTTTAAGCCCAACTTATAAAGTATCGCAATACCAACACTAAGTGGGAACTTGCCTATGAGTGTTTACAGTACATTTTTCTGGTATATCCACGGAAAAAAAAGGCGATATCGAAAATCTCGACTTCATTCCCAGGATTCCCTTTGCTGTCTGGCGTTGATACTCGTACGATCTCTTATAAAATCATGCATACTCAGTAGTCAACACTATAGGGGTTTCTGACATTGGGTACTCAATAGCTGAACTTCTGCACATGACCACGTCAGAATAGGTGTTTGAAGTCAATGCAATTTTGTTTTCGAGGTTCCCACGGAGCGTGAGCACTGTACTGAGTGGCATTGCGGCTTACAAACCTACATTTTCGTCCACGGATTTACACATTTGGAACATTGCAGTATTTGTCTTCGAAACTGTCAACTGACACTCCCTACCTATTCACTTGTTTTCACCTCCGATTATACCATCTTAAGATGCTACATTCAGCCATAGTACGGCGTTCGTGCCGTGTCGCATATCTCAATTTAGGGACTCGTTCGATATTACAGATCGCTGATTTGAGATACCCCGCAAGTATACGCACACCGGCCAGCAATATACAAGCAAACATCATACGAATAGCTGCTCTCTCGACCGAAGCAGTAGACTCCCTTCAACAAGACCCATCATTGAATGAATATGAAAAATTTCTGTTTGAGAAGCTCGCAAAAGCTTTGGATCCGTCGAAGTTATCTGTCAAAGATGTTTCAGGTCAGCATACCCACGACCTGTACTTGTCCGGGGTTTTTACATTAAGCTAATATTCATTTGCAGGTGGATGTGGCTCAATGTTTGCAATTAATATCGTCTCTGATAAATTCAAGGGTACTTCAATGGTAAAGCAGCACCGAATGGTGAACGAAGTTCTAGCTGCGGAAATCAAGAAATGGCATGGAATTCAGCTTCAAACTAAAGCTAGCTAGTCAATTTTGAAGGAGTCACATCTATAACTTGTACATATGCTACCTGAATTCTAAGATTCTTCAAGAACAAGTATATGGAAGAGCTTACTGGCTCGTAATGTAAATACTGCTTAGATCGTCTTTTGGAATTTCATGCATCTAAACTTCAGCAACGAGTTCAAGCATATAAATATAAATTTCGAGAATTTTGAACCTTTGAACCTCGCCATCGTTCTAGGCTATTCAACAAGCTTCTCAATTGAAATTATCTTTGATCACTATTGCTCTGCTATTGCAAATAATAGCGACACCTTGTATCCGGGTAACTTCATTTTGTGTTTGGTCTCCGGAGGTTCGCGTCTCGACTTCGATGCTGTGTACAACCTATAGCATAACCGATCTTATTCGATATACATCTTTACACGCCATTAATTGTTCCAGGTCTAATTGGTAGTCTTCCAAATGAAATTTTCATACACTCTCTGGTCTCCTTATGATACAGTCAAAGATGTCGCCGAAAGTCTTGGCGTTGTCAATATGCCGGACGACGTTGCGAAGGCGCTTGCAATGGACATAGAATATAGAATTAACGAGATCGTTGAACAGGCTATCAAGTTTATGCTGCATGGAAAACGGACTCATTTAAATACTACGGATATAAGTCATGCAATGAGAGTTTTGAACGTTGAGGTATGATTGTGGCTCTGTCTTTATCATGCTATTTTGACTCAGTCTAATTCGATCTTTCTTTTCAGCCACTATATGGTTACGACTCCTCTCGACCTGTGCGATTCCGTGAAGCCATTCTTGGACCTGGTCAAACATTATATTATATTGAAGACGATGTTGTTGATTTTGAAAAAATTATAAATATGCCGCTACCCAAAGTCCCGCGCGAAATCTCTTTCACAGGTTTGTCTTTATGCTCTCTTACTTTGTCGCAGTCATCGTTGACGATACGTAGCACACTGGCTCGCTATCGAAGGTGTTCAGCCTTCAATCCCACAAAATCCTATCAATACAGACAATAGTAAGCCGTCGATGCGAGAATCAAATGCCCTGCCGTCAAAAGATATTGAAGTTAAGCCTTTAGTCAAGCACGCCCTCTCTAAAGAACTTCAGCTTTACTTCGAGAGGGTTGTAGCAGCTTTAACAGACGATAACGATGACCATGCGATGAAAAATGCTGCTCTACATAGTCTTCGTAACGACGCGGGACTTCATCAGTTGGTTCCTTACTTCATTCAGTTTGCTGCTGAAAAGGTGATTTTTCTTGCAAATTTAACTTTCTATTCTCTATTAATGGTGATAGGTCACAAATAATTTGAGCAACGCATCGTTATTATACTTGATATTGCAAGTACTCCATGCGCTTCTAACGAATACAACCATCTTCATAGAGCCATATGTACGTCTGATTTAACAAATAGAGATCTAGTCATGCCTATACTTATTATGTCATAGATACATTCAGTAATGCCTTTAATTTTGACGCTGCTTGTTGCCAAGAAAATTGGGGCTTCATCCAGTTTGGAACATTTTGAAGTACGCGATTTCGCCTCCTCAATTCTGAAATACATCTGCTCACAATACGGCGATTCGTATCAAACCTTGAAGCCGCGAGTGACTCGCACTTTATTCAAAGCTTTTATGGACACTAAAAAGCCAATCGGTACACATTATGGGGCAGTTTATGGTTTAACATCTATTGGACCTGAGGTTGTCAGAGTTGTTATCATGGGAAACTTGAAGGAGTGGTCAAAAGTCATTGCATCATCCGGCAATGTCTCTCAAGAAGAGAGAGCCAAGCTTGGCAACGCAATAGTTGATGCTTTGCGATCATTAGTAGATAAAGAGATGACAACTATCTCAGAGGTTAGCGAGGAAGGAAAGAGAAAATTCAGTGACATAGTTGGTGAGGAGGTTGCTGCGCTAGTCGTTTCAGAGCAAGACGGTGACGACATTATCAAAGCGGTGGTCCAAGGCTGAGAACTCTCTCAAATACGTAAATAGGAAACTTTCTATTCCGATGTTAGAGGCTTGCGGTGTCCTGTAAAGATATAGTATGATGTTTTGTCCTTGTAAAGCTAATCAATTGGAATTGGGTCTAAAATATGAGCCTCACTAGTGACATAATCAAAATCGATGATAATTTTGTGGTGCTTTGGTCCGTATTCTATACATCCTACAGCGTTGACATATACAATCAGCTCTCGATATAACGATACTCGATATAACGAAAATTCTGTAAAACTGGACGAGCGATAACTCGACCGGATGGAGCGATTCACAATTGAAGCACTCCACTTGTTTAAATACATCTGTCATTGACTCACGACAAAACCGAGCAGGATTGTCGCGGTACCCATTTAGAATGTGAATGAAATTTAGGCATGCTAGAACATCTCGATTCCACAGCCTCCTTTTGCCAGACAAGCAATCCTTGTTTTGACATTCAAAAAGTCCATGGACTAGCCGCATTTTAGGTTGCCTGTCTTTCTTACCAGTCTTTTCATCTTTCTTTTTGACGTCCTTCTCATCTTCCGTCTGGCCATCCTTTGGATCCTGAACGCAGTCCCACTTCCGTTTTCCTAAACCCGACTTCCTCTTTCGTTGCTTACTATTCAGAGGTCTAGAGTTCTCGGGGTATTTCGTGGCCTTCACCCTATCATTGCATTTTGGGCACCAGTAAGATGTCCGAAACCCGTCAAGGAGAACAACATTAAAGCCCTTTTTGCGGAACAGGTCTTGGAAGCCTTTCTTGCGACTAGGTGCGTGATACTTCTTCGTGGAGTTATTGTAATTACCCATAAGCATTATCACGTCATCACCAAACTTTCTCCGCAAGGCGTTAGCAAGATTATCGTCTGCCTGCTGTCGCTTTCGATACCTCATCCAACGGGCCTCTCTAAACTCCTTTTTAAAATAAAAAGGGAATAGAAATTCGTTGCCTGTCCCCGTATCCATAAGGATGAACGGAATTCTTGCAAATCGACAGCGGCAGTGTTGGTGGACGACAGCTCCGTCATCCAACTGTGATACTGGGCCCTTAGAGGCCGACTTAGGTCTCGTACGAGACCACGCTCCATAAGGCCGTATTCTTTCAAACCGCTTTCTCGCTTGTCCTGACAACAGGTATACCGAAACTTCTGTATACCTTGATGCTTTTGTGGCTTCTTCGACTTCGCAGCCTTTTCCAGCTTCTGCCTTTTTTTCTTCCTGGCTCTGTAGCGAGCCCTCCTACCTGTAATTTTGTTTTGAGCTAAGCGCTCTGAAGTGTCGACAGTATCATTTGGAACCTCCTCCAGAGTTGGCTTGTTCGTTTCTGGCATGGCTTCATCTGTCAGGGCGTCGTCTGCCACAAAACCAGCAAGCTCACCAGAATCCCCAGCCAATGTCGAGAGCTCGCCCAATATATAGAGGAGGTCTTTTTGGTTGGGGTCAATCACTATGACCCAGCCTCTGCTCTCTTCTCGATCTTTGGTGGACCAATTATCGAGAGTTCGCCCTCGACTTTGGTGATGGCTTTTTTGTCTCTGTTGCCTTTTCTGTCGCCGTTGCCTTTTTTGTCGACCGATTTTCGGGCGACTTCTCTTCTTGCCCTTTCACATATCTATACAGGATGGTCACCTTGCAACCATCTGTGCTAAAAAGACCAGTAAAAATGCGACCTTTACGCCGGAATATCCGAGACTCGAATTTGATAAAATCCTTCCATAGAGCAAGTGGATTTCCAGACAGTCCGCACGACAAGCCCGTCCTCTGTTGTTCCGCCGGTTTCCCTGCTCATCATCATTGTCTGTCTCTGAGCATGTTGCCTGCATTGCTCTTTTCCAGGGTTCGCAACCGGCGTGGCTTTCATCTCGCCGCTTTGACTCAGATCGCGTGGTCTCCGCCCTGATACCCAGGCAGAAAATGCGAAAATCAATAAATGTTGCGCAGGGTATCATCGATTTCCTCACCGGTATTGTCAGTGTTTTGTGGATGTTATGAGCCTTGGCATACTTGGCCAAGGCGACCATTGCCATAAGATATCGTTCCGGCCTGTGCTCTATATCGAATTTCAATAGTTTTTTAGACTCTTTTTTTCTTCTTCTTCTTCTTTTTCTTTGTCGTGTTTGCGATTGTCATATTCATTCCATTTGGATTGGAGTGCTCCGTGTGCATCGTCTGCATCGTCTGCTCCGTCTGTCTTTTCTTCTCCTTAGTCTTCAGTGTTCTAATGGGCAAGAACTTAAAAATTGCTAGCTCCATATTTTCGAACACCATCCGGTGAACATCAGGGAGCGAGCCAGCTGCCTGTAGTCGTTTGGCTGAATGTCGCAACAGTTGACAGTATTTGTTTGAACTTTCTGGTCTCTGTAAAGAAAGCTTTTCGTGCAGCTGCCGCTGCTTGAGACTTAGCACCTAGTGGCTTCAAGGACTGGTTGATTGCTCTGAGTAGGTGTTTTTCTAGGTGCATCTTTATGGTATTCGTGTATGCTGTGGCTATGCGGTCGGCTTCGTACTGCATGACTTGCCGGGGTGACTTTAGTTGTATTTTGGTGTAGTTGTAATTGTTCTCGAAGGCTGCAAGGTGTCTTCTGATAGTCATTCGGTAACTATTAGTCAATGTCTCTGCGGACCCTTTCTTCATCTTGTATTCCGTTAATAAGAGAAGGCACTCTCGAAAGAAGTTACTGTTGACATATTTCCATGAATTGAGAGTGTCCGGCCTCTTTACATTCGAATCCATTGATGAAATGCTACTGCTGTCATCATCGCTAGACAAATATTCGTCCGCGTTCTGCTCTTGCTCAAACTTTTGCAACAGAACGTCCTTTGCGAGAAAGTATCCAGCAGTAGTGATCTTGTGGATTCGTTCTACTAGATCATTAATGCGTTCACAGTCTGGATCTGTGAACACAGTATCTAGTCGACAGCAAATGGTCGAATAACCTTCAGAATTTATTAAGCTCATATTGGCTGATTTGGTGTTCCAAGACTGGGATTATCCAGTCCTTTATAGACTTCATCATGCTGATTTCTAAGGCAGGTATTCCGCGGAAAAGTGCGCAGTGTCATTAATACGACCTGAGCGGTTGGTAGCGAGTGTCCAGTGTAGTGGTATTGAAACCTCTTGCCTGAAGTGATTATTTGCAAATCTATCACGATATCTAGTTGATTCTGGAGTTGAAGGTGTAACAATGTTCATTCAGCTGGCAATATTGAAGGTTTGATCTGTCAAACAAGTGGATCAGAAGTTTAACTTGAGCGTATGCATTCATGAAGCGGGGTAAGGGTTGATGCCTTCTATCGGCCAAACGTATTAGCAAACCTACGAGAAGTCTTCATAACACAACTAGAAACATCAATTAAGTTGCGGCTAAACTCTAGATTGTAATGTATTCGACTTTTCAGCGGATCCAGCAATATTGCGGCTACTTTACTACTGTCACTCTCTTTCTGGCTTTAGCGGTCACTCTCAGCTCTGCGATCCAGAATTACTTTATCGATACTCCAGAGACAAGCATTGGCTTAGATTCCATTAATGTGTACGAGCTGTTTTTTCTAATTTCTATATTCTCATGTCATTGTTGAGTCCATTATACTAATCAATTCTTATATAGTAAATTTGGACGTCCTCAAGGAGGATACAACTACAAACGCCAAGAGTATGCTAATGTGGTGTTCTCACTAGATACTGGTAAGCCAAAAAATAACAGAGAAAGATAGATGTTTCCAACCAAGAAGCTTACCAGTGATTACAGATCTTTCGCCGCTTTTTACATGGAACACCAAACAAGTATTCGTTTATCTTACAGCTACATATCCAGGCAAACCATATGTATGGGAATTTTTGTATCATGGCCACAGAGGCTGCTTCTATGATGTCACTTAAACTAACAAGAATCTCCTTTTTTAACAGAATAACAAATTCGTGCTATGGGATCATATTATTACAAGCAAGGAAGATGCGGTTTTGTCTCTTCAAAACCAAAAGGGAGATTACGCGGTTTACGACGTTACAGGTAAATTTAACCATCGAAACGCTACACTCGCGCTGGAATGGAATGTCCAACCTTATGTCGGGTTACTGAGTTGGGATAAAGGTGGCGGGAGGAGCAAGTTTCAGTTCCCTCTCTTGGGTTAGATGTTGGTATTCTTTCGCAATAGCTCTTGCCAATATCGCTTCTTGTGGTTGTACATATTATGGTCACTGTTGCTTTCTTGCATTTGTGCAGATGGCGAAATACGATGGTGATACTCGTCGATACCTATGTTCATGTTTAAATTTGCGTACACGATCACTTACATACAGCATTTAAATAAGCATGCTCACTGCCTTTATCAATGAGTTATAAGTGCATAAGCCTCAAAAACAGATTACAAATTCACTGACCAAAATCAATTTGAAAATCATTTTGAATATGAATTGAACATTCTACCGAATCTACACTTCGACCTGCGCTTTAGGAATAGCAGAACCTGTCTTAGCTTCCGTAGGTGATGTTGCTTCGCTGGTTTTAATGGGTTCTTGACTTCCAGATGATCTAGAGCTCACACGAATTTTGTTGGTTGCGTGCACTCGCTGGCCACTAGACGCCTTTGTCTCGACTTTTAATTGCTGATTCGTCAAGTTCAAAACAGAGCTATACTCAATAGCCATACCGCGGTCCCGGGAGCATCGACCATTCAAAGATGTTCCACCCATGAAAGTGTGATCAAATACAACATCCAGCGCTTTGCGACCATTCGAAGTCATTAAGCCGACCACAGTACCCTTTATTGCAATTGGAACGTTTCCATAATCCTGAACGTACAATACCCTATCCCCTAATTTGAATGATTGATTACTAAGCTTCATGACAGCCTCAGACGGCTTCAGAATCGCCTTTCGAGGAACATTTCGAATCGGTGTCGGAACAAACTTTTTTGGTCTTATCAGCATTTTATTAACTGCTTGCTCAATGAGAGAAATTGACTCTGGTGTAAATTGATCCGAATCTAACGGCACCCGCTCGAAACTCTTGGTCTCCACCTCCTTTAGCCATGTCTTGATATCTTCAAGTCGGGCTTTCGCTTTGTCTGGTGGAACTTTCAATAGCAGATCGATACTTGGAATACTGTCATAGAGTGACTTGGAAAGTGCAGAAAACAGATCTGGAAACTTTTGCTTATACTGCTTGATTAGCAATATTGCCTTGCCACTGTATTCCCATCCGCCAGCGGTCCGCCGAGAGTAACCAAGAACTTTCTGCTTTTTGCCCTCAAATTTCAAATTCAAGCCAATATTAACAGGCTTCCGTTCAGAGGTCTTACTTTCATACCCAATGGAGTAACTCGACGTAATTTTGCTCAAAAGTAGGTTAGGGATTTGCACTTGTCTTGCCACTACACCTGATGGATAATACTGAATCTCATGCTGTTCCTTCTGAGCCATGAGGCTTCCAATTGTCAACTCCTCTTCTCTGTTCACAGATATCCAGATATCAACTGCGTTTGGTCCAGAAATCCTTGTAATTTGAAGAGGATTACCGTAACCGAAACCTCCCAAAAAAAAAGCCCAGCTCCCCATGGGAAACTGTTTTTCGATTGGCTGAGGCGCACGCTCCTGATATCGAGAGTCTTCATTTATAACAGAAGCAACTGTAGTTTGAAGAGCGTAGTCTACTACTTTATTTTCGTCGCTCTCATATTGCTTTAGTAAGGCTCCATCCTCTGTTTGTCTCAAACCCTTCAACGGCTGTACTTGTAATAATATACTGATTTCACCAATTGTAACTCCAAATTTAGCGTGGTCATCAATGATCTTGGAACTCTTCCGCGAAAAAGCTTCCAATTCCTTTGGCGTATGGGGAGTGGAGATAACTGTTTCCTTACCATTTATAAATCCTTTTTCATATCTGAACAGCTCATCTGAAACCCCTACTACCATAGCTTCGTACAAATATGGCCATTCCACAAAAAGGCGCTTCCCAAGTTTCTCCTGTGCAACCTGACTACTGTTGTGTTCGTCAACCGAATTTATCAGTGTTATCATCATCGCATCTCTACGACTCTCCTGCTGGAACACATTGACGTTATGTGATTTTGTGAGCTCAGCCTTGTAAGGTATTGTTTTCAAAGATGGAAAGCATGCTAATGATTCTTCGCCCACTTTCACACCTTCACATAATGAGGTGCTCACTGCTGAAGGCGGAACATTTGGAAGCTCAAAATTATTTATAACACAATGGCTGTGTTCCAAATTAGCGAAATGACCAGGCAACGGCGATTCGTATGCGTAGTCCACAAGCTTGTTATAAGTGAATTTGAAAACGTTGCCAAACTCATTTCGATTCCTCTCAGCGATGGTCAGTCCATTCTCACAAGGTTTCATGGCAGAAAGCAGCCTTTGTTCATCAACAAATGGAATTTTGACTATTGCTTCCCAATCTGCCTTTTTACCGTTCATATCGAGCTCGAATTCTTTAGGATAGAAATCCAAAATTGGGGAGTCTGGGTTATGCATCAGATGCCTGAACGCTTTAGGAATGAGGCCATTACTCAGGTCTGGCAACACGCCCATAAGCTGTTCAAAGGGCCTGAATGGTGTTCCCAGTTTGAAATTCATGTCCACTTTGAGGCCTCGTGCAATATCCGAAATTTTAGGAGAGTAATGATACCTATAAAACCAAGACCAGGAGCATACACCCTTATAATAATAATTCAAAACCCACTGCAATCCCTGCACATAGTTCTCGCACATAGCCACCAATTGAGTTTCGTCGTAAAATGAAAAATTCAACTTCTCTTTATAGTACTCGTCTTTCCAACTTCTAAATTTTAGGATAATTTCATCTTCACCATCACTACCTCTAATATTTCGAACTTCCGCAGAGCGATATTGATCCAGGACCTTTTCCACAATACGCACATCTTCACTATCCAACTCTTCATTAGGATCACAGTAATTTTCTAAAGAAATACTGAAGTAAAGCTGTGCATCGCTGCCCGTTACTATATGCGATTCGAGACCTAACTTATTCGCTATTTCTTCCATGAAAGGCTGATCATCTTGTACCATGGTGAGAGGTATGAAAAATTGAACGGCTTTTCCTTTATTGGTTATCACGTTCTCAACATGCTTCTCAATAATTTCGAATAGCACCTTCTGATTGGGACTGATGACTTTTTTTGTCCTCTTTTGAGACGACTTCGATCGAAACGGCTCAGCTTTCGATTGTCCTTTCATATAAGCATTGTTTTCGTTATCACCTTCAAAAGCACTGAGCTCAAACGGTGCAAGTTCTTTCAATAAAATATGTAAATTCTCCAGATTTATTGTTCCGTGATCATTGATATATCCATTGCATTTCAAAAGACTCCTTTTGTAGGCCGCAAACATTAAAGATAACGCTCCATCATTTATATGTAGCTGAGGAAGATTCGGCAAAAAGTCATTGCCAACGAATATGACCATCAAAATGAAGTCATCTATAATTCTTTCGAAATCGTACTCAAAAGAAAGATTTTCCTTTACGTCCTCAAACTCCAGCTGCATATATTCTCTGACTAGCGACAGATGTAACAAGAAGAACTTCTGATGAAATAACTCCTTATGTTGATTCCTAGAAGGACCAAAAGAAACTTCTTCTCGCAAAAGACAAAAATGTGGATCATGACTTAATAGACCTAGCATGATAAGATCAGCATCAAGACCGTAGAGGCAGTGACGAACGTTAGGATCATATCCTGGCAAACTTTTGGTTGTACGAATATATTCCATGATCTTATGCTCTCCTTCTCCAGGAACCTTTTCAAACTTAGCTTTGATCTTTGATCTTCACAGCATTGAAGTGTAACGATATTTCATACCTCATGACCCGAAAGAATCACTTCAATATTTCTCCATCTAGAGTCCTCCGAAACCTTCTTAGCTATGAAATATTTTAATTGTTTGGTGAGATTTGCCATGAATTCTGTTCCAGGAGTAATTGAATTTGAATCAAAGGGAGGCTCTTTTGGTTGCTCCTCCCCGGCTCTGACTGCTTTCTGCCTTGCAGTATATGCGTCTAATGCTGTTCGGAAACGTCTGGATCGTTGTTGATTCATCTTAGCACGAGGAGCCACTCCTATGCAGTGATAAGTAAAAGCAGAACTAGTACAAAACAAAAAGAAGAAGTACCATCTATAGCCATAAAAAATAGCTTTTTTGGCTGCACTTTTTCGAATAGTAAGTCGATATAGTTAAATATCGCCAGGAATATCTGATCCTCCGATATTCGAAAGGACGTGTTATCTGAATCCTTATGGGAACAGTTATCTGATCGTTTAGGACGAGAATACTTCTATAACAAAAAGGAGACACCTACGTATAATTCCATTCATATCTAAGTAGAGATTGTCAAATCTACAAGATCAGCATTCATATCTTAAAGCTATACACACAGTTGGTTTGATCCATACTCTGGTATTTTGTTTTCTTCTATCAATTTTGATATTAAAGGATATCTTTCGGATATCCATCTGAAGAACTTCGGGATACCTAGACAAAAAAATGATTTAGATAAATCCGTACAGCTGAAAGGTTGAGCAGAAGAGAGAACGTATATTACCCATGATGAATTAGAGAATAGAAAATAAAATCTTATGAATTTTTTATAAGTGATTGGTTTCGTAAAAAGTCAATTATATAACACATCCGTTGATAGATGATGAATAAGCTGATAGAGGGATTTCACTTGATGATCGGTTTTGTGGAGAGTTTTAATTATGAGTTCAGTCACCGATGCATTGAGTCCCAATCAAGTTCTTCGAGGTTTGGTTCACCCACACACTAATGCATTGCCGAACGCTGCAACGTTCAAATCAAAATTAAAAGATATACAAAAGTCGATATTTCAAGAAGCTGGACTACTAATACATAGGAATACATAGGCGATATCCATAATTTCTTGTTAATGTAATTATACTGAACCAACATTACACATTCAAGAATCTTACAGAATCAATACTATCCGAGCAAACATTCCTTAGACCATATAACTAACTCCGTCATCTCGGCATAATATTAAGATATCCATATATCTGATATTAATTCCAAGCAAGCCTTCAACTCATTAATTCCCCATTATATTCCGTTATCCAATTTATGTAAAACCAATTTCCTTCTACAGCTGAGTCACGACATAATTTTCCTTGCGATTCTGCCAATTCGAGCTCCTCCAATGCAATCGTAACACTCCATCCGAACTTCTTGTTGATTTCCTGAGGAGACACTCCCTTAAAAGAGGGAAAACTTGACAAGCTCTTGATCCAAACAACAACGGAGTTTGTGGTCGCGTCGTCCGACTTGAAGACCTCTTGAATAACCACGACTCCGCTACGGAAACGACGTAATCTGAATGGAAGCATTAGCTTTTGCATCAAGGAACATGCTTTTTGGAAATCCTTAGGCGATATCAATGATATACCTCTTGCCTTATTATATAACGCAAAGAGATCAAAAAGTGTTATTATTCCTCCTTCGCGACGTAGAACCCCGCTGTCAAGATACTCTGCCAACTGCCTTGCTAACTCTGAGTAGTATATCTGGTCCTCTCCGCCCGAAATTTCTCTCATAACGATAGGAGACGACAGACCAAGGGCAACGGAAGATGCTGACAATGCCTTTCGTGCTTCTGCGGGAACTCCTGGAGCTACCGACAATCTCAGGGCGAACGATTCCGCGAGAATGACCATTTCTTTGGCTTTGCTCATGAGAGACTCCAGATCTTGCAGTGACCGCATAAGGCTTTCGTTCTTCCGTCGTTCCGTAAGACTTCTAGTCTCGAGAGTCTGAATACCTAATTTAGGAAATCTAGAACTGTCTTCATGCCGATTGTTATCTCCTACATTAATGATTTCGGAATCAATACTAGACGGCCTGATTCTTTTTTCCCAAGGCCTTTCCCTGAGAACCATATTAATTTTATCGACAAATTTCTTCTCTCCACCCCCTCGAAAACTGATCCGAATATAGTTCTGCAAGATCACAATCTCTGATTGTTTTGATACAGGCCTGTCTCGACTGGTGACTACTAAGTCTTTCATAGCGGCGTCCAGTAACACAGGTGGAACATTCCGCGAAAAAAGATTTGCACCGCAAAGCTCACATATATGAAGAGAAGGATGATTGAGAAATGTGCATCTTGGACAGTAAAATCCATCTGAAGTAACGTGATTGCTATTATCTTCTGTCTGATCGCTACGCTCTGCTTCATTAGAGTAGCTATGTGAGCTTGGCGACGTAGCATCTGTGCTCGTAGTATTTTGCAAATTAGCCATGGAAGCCTTGATACCGCAAGTAAGACATGACGGCAAAGAATCCTTAGAAATAGGTGTGCTTAAAAGATTGGAATAAGAACAAATTTGACAGATCCAAGTCCTAGAAGCCTTTGATAATGCCGGCCGATGACCTACAGGTCTAGCGCTCAAATCAGACGTTGCGCCATCTACATCACCCAGCTTGCCTCGGTAAGACCTCCAAAAATGCTTTCTTGATATAAATATGAATAGGGTTAGTTTAGGCGATGACGTGAGTAATCCCGGGGCGAACTGAACTCGATTGATGGTCTCGATATCAATTGCCACAGATCTAGTTACAGGTTGGGCATTGTCGACATAGCATAGTCTATGAGTGGTTAAATAAACACGACCATTCTGAAAGCCTTCCAGCCTCCGTCTCCTTGATTATAACATTAGCTAATATCGTAAATAAGTAAATGTCAGAAATCGCTAACCCTTCATAAAGTCCAACATTATCTTGTACTTGTACGTCGGTTTCATCTGCGTATAGAAATGGACGTCGAGCCGAAGTCAGCTCGATCAACTTCCAGAACTTCATTGCAGCAATTCAGTAAAGAAAGCCATGACCTTTTACAAAAGTTCGCAGAGCATTACACAATGAACATCAAGAAATTCATTAATTTACTAAATAGAACACAATGAGGTTGCACAAACATTGCTTTGTTGGATTTGCGTCTCTCATCCTTAAATCCACGGTGTCATATCAATGCGAGTTTACAGCAGGGTAATTTACAGCAGGGTTGGGATCTTGATCCATTATCGAGACAACTTATAAATCTCGGGACAAAAGTACCAGTGAGTATATGCTGATGCTGTTCACTATATTGGACTAAATATTTGCTAAATCTTTTCAGGTCACTCTGTATATAAATTATATCTTGTTGTCTTTTTCGCTGTCTTTTCTTTGGGCTAGAGTCAAAGATACTCTATTGCGCAAGGATATAGTTATCCTTTGTTAATATGCAATGCGTTTTTGGGCAGCAATTAGCCTTACAGCGGCTCACCGCCCGGTTCTAGGTCCAGATGAAGCGGATATTCTCGTCCAAAATTCAATAGGATTATATGAGGGGTAATATATATACCGTCTGTGTTTTTTTCATAGCAGCGCTAAGTATATAATAGACGAGTGAGGGTCCCTGATTATCAAAATGGCAGGCTGTATCTCACCTCTCATCGAATATGTTATGTTGATCATGACTCTCCGTTAACGAAATCAATTGGTATCAGCCTTCCAGACGTGAGATCTGTACAATATTTCGCTGGCTTTTTAAAATCTTCTGCGAAGATAACTCTGTATTTTGCTGATGAAATTTCGTCATCTGCCGCGTCTTCAGTTCCGCCGTCGCCTTCGTCTTCTTCAACTGGTCCATCGCCAGATGCATCCACGACTTCTTTGCCTAATTTATCCAGACTGAATATTAATTCTAGATCATCGTCTGCTGCTGGAAACATTGGTACACATACGTGGATATGCCCGATATGCTCATTCTCGAATACAATTCCGGTTGCCTACCAACATCTTGTTTCTCCAATTCCGCCGTGTTCGACATGTGGTATCAAACCAACTGCAGATATAATTGATGCGTCTTTGACGGAAGGCTTTAAATCCAGTGAAGACTCGGTTTCAAATAAATCTTCGTCAATTCCTGAATCTCTACCTTCAAAATCTACCGAAGGAGGACTAGTCTGCCCGAGATGCACGTTCATTAATCACAATTTGTTAACGAATTGCGAAATATGTGGTGCTAGGCTCATACAATCTTCATTCAATCCCGCCGATTATCTGCTCGGAACTGGTTCATCTGCGAGAACGGAATCACCTTTTCCATTTAAGACTGGAAGTACAAAGACTAAGTCAGAATATCTGGAAGAAGCTTCAACATATGTCAAGATCAGCTTTCGAGGTGGTGGTGACAAGATATTCCACGAAAAACTTAAGTTGGCAATGGCCGAGAAGACATGGCTAAGGAATCGGTCGCAGAGTCGTCAGCCCATTCACGCTAGTGATATTGCAGCCAAAGAACTCCAAGAAGAGCCTAGGACCCCTAATCGTGGAATACATGGCCTGCAGCAGTTGAACGAGCTGGAGAGAGCTCATAACAAAACGCTTATGAATTCTTTGGATGATCTTAATTCGTTGATGAGTCAGGCGAAGGATATGGTAAGATCAACTTGATTGTGTATTTGATGCAGCATTGACTGGGATCACTAGGTTGTACTGGCAGAGAGTTTTGCACTGCGACTTGCGACCGCACCTGGAGTTTCAGCAGAAGCAAGGAAGGTTCTCCAAGATTCTTCCCGAGCTCTCAGTCTGTCATCTCCTATTGTCACCAAAGAAATTGCTGGCGGCGGAGATGAAATGTATTTTTCGGAGCTGGCTAGGCAATTAGCTGAGTTTTTGGATAGCGGCGTCCTGAGAAGAGAAGGTGGAATTGTTACCCTATTTGATTTATTTGCTCTATACAATCGAGCGAGAGGAATATCATTAATTTCACCCAAAGATTTATATAGTGCTTGTTTGACATTCGAAAGGCTTAAGCTTCCATTTAGGATACGAAAATTCAGAAGTGGCGTTTTGGTCGTCCAAGAAGCTTCTCAAAACGACGATGCTGCAGTGCTATCATTAATTGCATGGGTCAAAAAATCTACCCTGGAAAGCAAAGAGTACCACGGAGTGTCGGCTGAGGATGTAAGCCATAAATTTGGATGGAGTGTTGGGGTTTCTACTGAGGAACTTGAGGTCATTCTACTTTCATATATGTTCTTAGACTTTTAACAAGTTTACTAAATTACTTTAGGCCGGTGTAGATCGTGGTGCTTTCTGTTGTGATATAATTGTAGAAGGAGTCAAATACTACTTGAATATTTTATCTGATTATAAGTGGGATATAGATTCTGCTGAGGGACCTACTACTTTAGTTAGCATAGCAACATTCTCTGGCTGATTGCGTAAGCAGGTAAAAGAGGATGCATTGTAGAGTTATAGAGCTTCTGTACATAATCTAAATGCAAATTTTGTGCTGTAGTTGGGAGGAAAATCTTGACTTATACGATCAACTCTCGATATAACGATAGTCGATATAACGAAAAAACTCTGTAAAAATGGACGAGCGATAATTCGACCGCAGTGGAGTGAATCGCTCCACTTGTTTAAATACATCTGTCATTGACTCACGACAAAACCGAACAGGACGCTCATTATTCTCGCGGTACCCGTTTAGAATGTGAATGAAATTTAGGCATGCTAGAACATCTCTGTTCCACAGCCTGCTGAGCGTATGCGTTCATGAAGCTGGGTAAGGGTTGTCTTACATTGGCTAAACGATAATCCACATTCGCGTTACTCATCAAATCGTAGGCTCGACCACTGACATAAAATCGTAGGCTCGACCACTGACATATTTGGCCTGAACTAATGTGTCGGCCTCTATTGTTGATACCGGTTTGTAGAAACACGAGAGCGAAGCTTAGATAATCGGTGTTTATGATTAGATATCGAGTAAGGAGGGTAATATATTAGATATAACGAAATCAACTCCCTCTAGTTACATCGCGATAGTTAATTCGTCGTTCAAGAAAGATGGATGGGGGCGACAAAACGAATGTAAGCAACAAAATGATAGCTTCTAACAAGAGACGCTTGCGGCAGAGAGTTTCTAGCAAACTAAAACTAGTGACTAACGGCTCCATCGCTGCCCAATGTATAGCCAGTCTTTTTTTTTACAATATATGCCAATTTTGATTTTATGCTGACGTATACAAGCTGCCGTCATAGTTAAACAGATCCAAAAACTGCCGGAGTATTGTAAATCGCAGAGAATTGGTTATTATATGCACATGTATCAGCCTGATGTAGCCGATAGAAAAAATGGATTAGCTATTGAAGTGCACACTGATGCTCTTATCAAGGCAGGATATGAAGACGGTATGCATGGTAGCGAATTTTTTTTTCCAGCCTAATAGTTACATAGGGAAACAAATTTTCCTACCTAGGATGGTCGGACTGTCTGCTCTTCCACAAACTGTTGCAGAACTCTATTTGAGATCTTGTGGCAATTATAAGCCATTGCTTTATTTGCAGATGTTAAGAATGGAGTCAATTGAATCCGTCAATAACTTGAGAGTGCTTAAGGATTGTAGCCATAATTTAAATGTACGAGAACCTAGCTCTGGGCAAGATGGTACGGTTGAAATAATGGGCAGCTTATCTTAAGTTCTGAAAGAAGCAAGCCGTATTTGTATGTTCTTCTGTTGGTTAACCTACTCTAGCATTCGAAGCAGCAGGTTTAGACATGATCATCGTTCCTGGGCTTGCCTTCGATTCCAAAGGTCATCGACTAGGAAGAGGGAAGGGTTTCTATGACACATTTATTAAGATGCACAAAATATGGTCACAACATGTCAACAAGCGCCCGCCGTATTTAGGTCTGTATTTTAGTTCATATTATAGCCTTTGGAATACTGACGATGAATAAAAGTTGGTGTAGGGTTGTCAGACCAACTCATAGACGAATACGAAGATCCCAATGACACTATTCCATTAGAGGAACACGACCAGTTGCTCGACATTGTAGTGATAGCAGATAAGGTATTCAAATGACTGATTAAGTCGACATTGGCATCTTCTGAATAAACAAATGCCATTTCTATGAACCAACCACCACGAAGTGACAGAGAGGATTCAATACTAAAAGAACTATCCGGAGTGATAGTGTTTTATATATCTTACAACCAGCTATCAGGAATCAAACTGCAATATACACAGTAAATTTGCATTCTCATATCAATTGCTAAATCCGTAGTTGCTTAGCTGTCCAAACTGGAAATCAATGTTATGTTATCTCCTTTAAGCAATATCCTTCCTGTATTAATAGACAGATCAGTATCTATTACATTTCCAATATTACATTTATTGACGTACCTAATGACCGACGCGAGTTACTTTTTTCACTGACTTCGACTGCCTCATCAACTACAAGATTCATGAACTCATCAAATCCCTACAAAACGTTAGAAGATGGCTGATCATACGGATCCAAGAACATGCAACATACTCTGATCTTCCCCTCGATTCGAGTTTCAGTTTGCTCGTAAAGCCATATTTGTACCGTAGAATGCTGCTGCAATAATTTAAAAATCAAGTTTATGGGGGGTAGCATCTATTGATCAATATATATATAAGTATCAAAATTCTCATACTGCATGATGTGCTAGAAGAAATGACCATGAGAAGAACTATTTAAACACTTACCACCCGCTGCTGTCTTCTTCCTGACATCTTGTGTAAATTTCTAAGCCCGAATATGCTTTAGGCGCTTGGATGGTTGGATATAGAGCTAATTTTCTTAGGGCAAGAGAAATAAAATATGTTTTTTGACTTGTGATGCGTGGAACACACAAACGAAGTTTGTCGATGCTCCAACTCCATTTATGTAAAACTAGCGTTGAAATTACGAAGTAAACACGGAACCTTTACGAGTAACCTACAACTCGTCAGGGAACTTCAATCTAAATTATCATAACACGATAAATTGATTAATTCACTTTTTGCTTTGAATAGATTGTCGAGGCAGTTGAGGTCAATCGGGGATATATTAACGCTGAAGCCCGATTCCGCTTCTTTCAGTTCACAGCATGGCTTCGAATATTTCTATAGACGATCCATCTCTTGCTCCTTTCTTTGAGGCATTGAATGCATTATATTCAGGATCAGACAAACGTTCCAAAGAACAAGCCAATCAGTTTTTGGAGCAGTTTCAGAAATCGGTATGGTTGTGAAAGCAATTATCAAATAGTCAATTGGTTTTTGTTGAATCAATATCGTATCAAAAAGTATTTAATATGTTTTACGTGAGTCTAATGGCTTTTTGGTTTTCTAGGAACAAGCATGGACAGTGACCTACGCGGTGTTGTCATCTAACTCCGCCTCTTTAGAATCTAAAGTGTTTACTGCTCAGACCCTGAGAAGCAAAGTAAGGATCCAGTTATGACACTTCAGAATCTTAGACTGATTTAATTTCTAGATAGTTTATGATTTGCATCAGCTGCCAGAAGATTCAAGATTGCAACTGCGAACGTCGTTACTATCTCTGTTACTAATGTACAAAGAAGGTCCGAAACTTATCATTACGCAGTTATGCGTCGCATTGGCAAGTTTGGCGTTGCAGATAATTACATGGGATAATCCTGTTCAGGACGTGTTGTCTGCTGTCGGTAATGATTCTGGCTCGGCAAGCATCGTCTTGGAGTTCTTGAAAGTTTTACCAGAGGAAATGACAGACGTCAAAAAAATATCGCTATCCGATGAAGAATTGAGAATACGTACTTCGCAAATTCTTCAAGGGAACTCTCTCCAGATTCTAGACATTCTGAAAATGTATGTAGAATCGCCGCAAACCCCTGTATCATCTCAACCCCAGATTTTTGAGTGTCTTAATACGTGGATTCGCGAAATTCCTATGACAGCGATTGTTTCGTCGCCGCTGCTTGCTCTCACATTTTCTTCATTATCAAATAGTAGCCTTTTTGACTCAGCAACTGATTGTATATGCAATATGATTCGTGAAACGAGGGATATTTACGAGTCGATGGAGATCATCCCCCCTCTTTATTCGAAAGTTATGACACTACGTCCACTAATAATGACTTGCAAAGATGATCCAGATTCATTTAGGAATTTCACAAGAATTTTCGCTGAAGCAGGAGAGGCTTGGCACATGCTGATAGCTAGAAGTCCAAAAGAATATCGATCGTTGGTGGAAGCTATAGCTGAATGCACCTCGTTTGACGAAGATTTAGAAGTTGTTCAGTACACATTTTACTTCTGGTTTGTCCTGAAACAGATGATCGTCTTAGATCGCTATCAGGAGGCGAAGCATGAACTTCGTGATATTTTCCTCAAGCTAGTTGATATTATGATTAAACATCTACATTATCCCTATGGCGAGAAAGACGACGAGCTTTTTGACAACGATAAAGAGCAGGAAGACAAATTTCGGTCTTTCAGACACGAAATGGGTGACGTTTTAAAAGATTGCTGTGGAGTAGTAGGCTCCACGATTGCTCTGCAAAAGGCATACGCGAAAGTGAACGAGTGTTTGCAAGCACAGTCATTAGGAGAGAAGGTGCCTTGGCAGGATATCGAAGCGCCTCTCTTTAGCATGCGTGCTATGGCGAGGGAGGTTAGCTTGGATGAGAGCACTGTGCTGCCGGACATCATGAACATGCTCGTCAGGCTTCCGGAACATCCCAAGATCAGATATGCAGCTACATTGGTTTTAGGGAGATATACTGAATGGACCTCAAATCATTCAGAATACTTGACGTTTCAGTTAAACTACATAACTAGCGGCTTCTACATCAGAGATTTAGACGTTTCAAGTGCGGCAGCGCAGGCTCTTATGCATTTCTGTAGAGATTGCAGTGAGGTCAGTTAATTTTTAATTAAATGGAAGATATCTTTTCTAACTGTATAGCATTTGACTGGATACATTACTCAGTTACACGATTTTTATGAGAAAGTATCCCCGGAAATTGACTTGGACTCTCTCTATGATGTTACTGACGGAGTAGCGCATGTCGTTGCTGTTCAAGCCCCAGACAAACTGTATGACGCATTGAGACTCTTTTGTGAGCCTATTGCTTCTCGGATTCTCAACGCGGCAAATGAACTCGCTGACGAAAAACGTTGTAAAGAGGTAGCTGATGAGATTGAACTGCTAGATACATTCGCACGACTCGTAAATCCGCATTTCGATGCTCAAATTCCAAGCCCATCTTTTCAATTGTGGATGGAGATCTGGCCCATCATTTCAACGTTGTTGGACAATCACGGTGACTCAGTATATATATCCGAGCGATCATGTAAGTTCATGAGGACTCTCATGAGTACATACAAAGATCATTTCATTCCGCTGCTTCCTGCAGTTGCTGAAAAGTTGGTCTTATGCTTCGATAAGACTCATCACGGCTGTTACTTATGGGCAAGCGGAATTTTTGTGCGAGAGTTTGGCAATGAATTTAAGCATAGCGCTGTTCAAGATGCAGTATGGCAGTTTGCATATCGGCAATGCACATCTGGTTTTAAGATGATAAGTAGCACGAAATTTTCTGATATTCCGGATATCTTGGAGGATCTTTTTCGACTACTCGCAAACGTACTGACAAATTTTCCTTACCAATTTATCCCTTCAAATCTTTGCAAGCCATCGTTGGATGCTGCTTTGGCGGCCCTAAATCTCGAAAAGATAGAGCCTTTATATGCTATTCTTGACTTCTTACACGACTTATTTTCGTTCGGTTTCGAATCCTCGCCGTTTTCAAGATTTGTTGCCGAAGATCATGGCGATGAGGCGGCTGCCATTAATACTGTTCCTCTTGAAATTCAACAGCTTATCACGTCTCTTGTATCTGCGAATGGTCCTCAAATTACAATTGCAATTTTCTCTGGTCTTATTTACTCTTTCCCGAGAGATTGCCTTGCCGACGCATCTGGTGTAATGCTGATTGTGCTTAAGCTCATGGGCACTGATTGTGTTCAGTGGATTAATGCTACTCTAGACCTATTACCAGCTGGATCGGTCACTCCTAACGAGAAAATGAAATTTTTGAGCTCTATTTCGTCGTATGCATTAACTCTTTTTTCCGTGATTAGTAGATAGTGATGAAGATTATGCTGACTTATTTTAGATTCTTACAAGCAAACGATCACAAGCGAGTACGCTCACAGCTACAAGACTTTGTAAATTGGTATACCAGACGCAATGTGACTCCTAGAAGTACTATCAGAAGTATTGGCGATCATGAAAGCTCAAAATTTCAGTTTGCTTGAATTTAAATGATTCTATATTTCTTTGTCCAGTAATATGTATATATGTCTGCACTGCATTTATTGGTTTATTAGCTGTCGGCAACTTTAGGCGGAGCTTGTACTGTCCTATTGTTGTAACTTAAAATATTCTGTTCAAATCGCGCTATCACAATTGTACCGTTTGTCCTGCCATCTATCACCAAAATTCTGGGAAGATATCGAATCATTGTAACCTCGGGCTCAAAGAGGAGATGAAAGCATCGTCTACCGGTTCATTGGCACAGTCTTATTTTGATGCGCCAAATCTGAGGAGGCAGACATGTCATCAGGCCTCTTATCAATTTAAATGTGACAAATAAAATAAAAAAAACTACCATCTATATACCAGAACTGTTGAAGAAAATACCACTACTTTGATATGTTTTAAGAATGAGATCGCATCTATAGGCCTCTATGAGCAACGTCCAAAGAATGTAAATGGAACACATCAAATTTGTAGCTCATATTTCCCGGAGACCGTAATTAGGATATATATTCAGTAAGAGCAACATGGAGGTAATCAAATGGAACAAGATCAGATGTGTAACATTTAATTGTCATGCTTTGTTGATGAACTTAATTTGAAAATCATGGATTCATACAAGTATATTACCAATATGCTCCATGTACTGGCTGATGTAACGCCTAAACAAAAGTCCAAAAGCAATTCTATATAAAGCCTACAGTACAAGCAAATAATAAAAGCTTGATAAGATAAAGAAAAAAATAAACCATTACAAATCTAATATACTTTTCGTTGTAAAAACAGCCAGACCCCCCCACCGCTTATCATCATACAGATGCCAAACCATCGCCAATAATCAGCATCAATTGTTGTAAGCTTAGTTGCAGTTGTTTTATCGCGATTCTCCAAATATCGTTTTATTCTAGTTCTGGCGTTGACAAGAGACGTCTGGCTTGCTGAACTGCTTGTTGGGTTCAAAGTCTGCGTTGGAAGCATCATAGGCGGATTATAAACGAGATACATAGGATTGACTGGGGTTCCATCATACTCAAATAGATTTAACCTATATTGTCCATGGTAATCATCAATTACAGTCTCGTATTGCTAAAAAGTCAGAATATCGGACAAAATAAGATGTAAAATGCTCCATTCAACTTAAATACTCACAATATAAAGTTCAACTTGCGAATATCGAGAGTAGGTGGATTGATCGGATGAGCAAGGATCCGACAACAGCTGTCTACCATCAACAGCAATAGGAGTCATGGCAATAGATCCGTTTGACAGTAACTCATAAGTTCCATGCTGATACTGTAACAGAGCAGTGGGACATCCAGGTTGAGCAGCTGTTCGATCAGTAAACAAGTTCAGTTACTTAGCTATAAACAAAATATGTCATTTATTACATACGCGAAGACAACACATAGTAAAAAGCTTCTTCATAATGTCCATCGTCGGTGAAGCTCAAACTCATACCAGGGAGATCTGGCTCAATCAGCAATTCCGATACAGGGTCATAAAATCCCTAAAACCTATCAGTCATACGGTTCAAAAACTACGCCAAAACATCAAGCTTTTAAATGCTAAATGGCTACTAAATGAGACCATAGTAGATCCTGAAACCTCTATCCAGCTATCTAGAGGTTATTTCAGAACAATTGTTTCAAAATATACATACCGGTCCAGTGAAGACCTTGTTAGATTTTGTGGTCCATGTGCCAGTCAGAGGAACTACATTTCCCGCAATAGCCAGTCTACCGAAGAGACCAATGCAAGCCGCCCATAATAAGCTGGCCGCCAGCATCATGAATGATATCGAAATATAGGCAGAAACAAAGAGTAATGCGATATGCCCAGAGAAAATAAAGATTAACGAGAAATTACAACGGGAGGTAAAAAGAATTCTGGTCTGACACGAGGTCCGGGAAATTGTCAGGAACACGGTTTCTAGTCGTGTTAGAGTATTTTTGGCTGGGAGCTTTTTAAAAATAGAGCAGCTTATACCTTCGATGGCGTGGCTTCTGTCTTTAAGGCATATATATCAATACTTTTCCATTTAAGGCTAGATCGACCTCAACGTAGCCTTGCACATAATGAAAAAATAGATCACAAAGATCACAACTCACAACTCACAACTCGTCATGTGCCACATAAATCTTCTACATTGCCACTCCTGCCACTTCTCGAGTTCTTTGAAGACTGAAAATAAGGTTAAAGAAATTGACAGCACAAATCGCTCGAGACTTCCGTCATTGATCGGATCTCGGCAACAATTTTTTACAAGTGTCAATTCATTTTCTGAGGCTTTTGTGCCCTGTAATATATATATTTCCTTTCCTGTTGATACGATAGATGATTATTTTTATTTCTTTGAATAAAGCAGAATGGAAGACTTAGTAAGTGACGTGTTTTTAGTCAACAACATACACTGCAAAACCTGCGTCGCTGCTCTCTCGCGAATACTGAATTCACTTTCTCCTTTGCCCTCTTCGATTCAAACCAATCTCGAGGAAAAACTAGTGACGGTATCTCACTCAGACGAGCTCGCTGAGAAGTCCATATATGAGGCTCTTAAAGCCGGCGGCTTCGACGTGGCGACAGAGAAACACCCTGCTGGTGTAAAACGTTCGTCATCGTTGTTCACCAGATGGCGTCGTCAGCGAAAACATCGAATCCTCTGCCAGTCTTGTCACGATGAGCATAAACCATTTTTATCGACTCTAAAGAGCCCTTTCGATCGCAAGGAAAGCTCTGAAAAGCATGAGATAAATTCGTATGACTTTGATCTCGCAGCCGTGGCTGTAGAAGGGAGCGATGAACAACCACATGAATACAGAGCTTTGTATTCAGTTGGAGGGATGACCTGTTCCTCGTGCTCGAGTGCCATTACAGCATCGGTGAGAGCATTATCCGGAGTTGTTGATGCCAGTGTCGATTTATTAGGGAAATCAGCTACAATGATATTGAGGGACGAGAAGTTGGTGGATGTTGTCCGAGACACTATCGAAGATACAGGATATGACTGTGAATTAGTAGAGGTTCTTGAAATTGCTTCTAGTAAGTCTTGGAAAGCTACTGCTTCGATTGGCGGTATGACTTGCGCCAGTTGCGTCAACGCACTGACAGAGTCTTTCAAGCCACTTCCGTTTGTAAAACGAGTGGACATCTCGCTTCTTACGAACAGCGGCACCTTTATCATCAGCGATCCCTCAAAAGTTGATATTATCAGAGCGACTATCGAGGATCTTGGGTACGAATGCGGTGGTATTGATCTGGTAGATGAACGGTCTGATACTATAAAAAGTGTTTCGCGAGACGTCACAATTGCTGTCTCCGGGATGTTTTGTGAGTATGTTCATGTTCTTCACTTATAGTTTTGAAAGAAGTATACTGACCATATCAATTAGACAATGTCCAAAGAGAATCAATGAAGTCATAGAATCATATGGCCGTTCAGTTGACCTTCATTCAGGCCCTGTTACACTTCGCAACAATGTAATTCGACTCATATATAATCCGAGCATACCAAACATGACGCTACGACGTATTATAGCTGATCTTTCGTCTCTGTCACCGCAATTTAGGTTCACAATTGTTCATTCATTGTCCGTGGAAGAGCGTGCTGTTGTGATAACTATGCGTGAAAGAAAGCATTTGCTATATCGCATGATTCTAAGTGTGGCAGTCGCGATACCTACTTTCATTGTCGGTATCGTATATATGAGTCTGCTTCCTGTTACCAACTTCGGGAGACGTTACGTAATGGAGCCTATGTGGGTAGGAAGGGTTAGCAGAGGCACATGGGCAATGTTCTTTATGTCAACAGTGGTTTACTTTTTTGCAGCCGATATCTTCCATAAGAAAGCGTTGAAAGAAATCAGGCACTTGTGGAGAAAAGGGGTTCCATTTTCTAGAAGAATTTTCCGATTTGGATCTATGAATTTATTGGTATGTTTGTCAACTGATTCAATAGTTGTGGGTTTCGCTAACAATGCAGATGACCTTGGGAACAAGTATCGCCTACTTTGCCAGTATTGCGCTTTTGGCTCTTGAAGCTAAAAGTTCAAATGGTGTAGAGGGATTTACAACAACATATTTCGACTCTGTTGTATTCTTGACTATGTTTCTCTTAGTGGGTCGTCTTTTGGAGGCATTTTCTAAGTCAAAAACTGCGAGTGCGATCTCTCTACTTGCTAATCTCCGCCCGAAATCTGCTCTTCTCTTCAACTCCGAGTCAGGCAAAACTGAAGAAATAGATATTGACTTTCTTGAAGCGGGCGACATTGTTAAGGTATTGCCTGGAATGTCACCACCTGCTGACGGCGTCGTCATCGAGGGCGTTACAGAAGTAAATGAATCCGCTTTGACCGGCGAAAGTAAGCCAATTAAGAAGATGGCAGGTGACCGAGTTTTCTCAGGTACAAGCAATACTGGAGGTGGTGTCATCACCGTTCAAGTTGAGACAACAGAGGGCGAATCTATGTATGTATTGTTCGCTCGATTTTTCTTTTTGAACGTTTTGCACTAACATTTTTAAGGCTTGATCAGATTACAGACGTGGTGAGACAAGGGCAAATGAAACGAGCTCCAATTGAAAGAGTGGCAGACCTGTTGACGGGATTTTTTGTTCCTATTGTTACTTTGATAGCAGTATTGACCTGGGTTATATGGATGGTAATAGGTTATAGTGGTGCGCTTCCAACCGGTTATCTAGATATCGATATTGGTGGATGGGTCGTTTGGTCTCTTGAGTTTGCTATCTCTGTATTTGTTGTTGCTTGTCCTTGTGGGCTTGGTCTAGCTGCGCCAACTGCTATGTTTGTGGGCACTGGACTTGCGGCAAAATATGGCATACTTCCTAGAGGTGGCGGCGAAGCTTTTCAAGAAGGCGCGCAGGTAGACGTAATGGTCTTCGATAAGACGGGAACTCTAACACAAGGAGGCGAGCCGAAGATTACAAGCACTATATTTCGTCATACGGATGAAAGAGTGACTGCAATTCAGCTGGCCAAAGATTTGGAGCTCAATTCGACACATCCTCTTGCGAGAGCGATTGTCGACTATGCGGAAGAAAAGAATAACAAAATGGCAGATGTCGATGAAGCATATGGTGGAGTGTTACTGGCTGGAGCCAAATTAACCGATGTTGCAGAAACAGCCGGTAGAGGACTGAAGGGACGCTTGTCTTATCAGTTGGTCATGCAAAATGATGAGAGTGTAGATCCTCATAGACTAACAGAATGCATTATCGGTAATGAACAGTGGATGGAACAGCACGGCGCACTATTGACTAGTGAAGAAATTGACGCTATCTCTGAATGGAAGGAACGAGGAGAGTCGGTGGTGCTCTTCGCCACCATGCGCGCAGATGAGGAAAATTTCAAGGTGACGGCATTGTTTGGTGCTTCTGATCCAATTCGCAAAGAAGCGAAGTTTGTTGTTACGGAGCTTCAGAAGCGTGGAATTCAAACATGGATGATATCTGGTGATAATGAGATCACAGCTAGAGCGGTTGCTAGACAAGTAGGAATATCAGAAGATCAAGTAATAGCTGGCGTCCTCCCAAAAGACAAATCAGACAGAATTGCCTGGTTACAGCAGACTGCGACTCCTAGATCAGCAGGGCTTTTCTCTGGTAGGTACAAGAAGGAACGAGCCGTTGTCGCTATGGTTGGAGATGGTATCAACGATGCTCCTTCTCTTACTGCTGCAGATGTTGGAATTGCTATTGGTTCAGGCAGTGATATTGCTTTGTCCTCTGCCAAATTTGTTTTGGTTAACTCTCAGCTGGAGGCCATCCTGACGCTACTAGATATCTCGAAGATAGTATTTCGAAGGGTCAAGTTTAATTTTTTATGGGCAGCTTGCTATAACATCATAGGAATTCCCATTGCCGCAGGTGTGATTTATCCTGCTGGTCATGCAAGACTGGCGCCTGCATGGGCAAGTTTGGCGATGGCGCTTAGCTCAGTGTCGGTGGTTTGCAGTTCGTTACTTTTAAAGCTGTATAGACCTAAGAATTATAAATACTGAGAAATATGTTGTTGAAGTCTTTTCTTAGGGATGATTAGTTTTGTAACATAAATTCATAATTCCGGCGTTATTGTATGGCCGGCTTCGCTATAATGACTACGTTTCACAATAAAAGAACAATAACTGACAGCTAAAACACTTCGCTATTGTCTCTAAGTTACAGGTCCATGAAGCAACGGAGCTAGTTCTTCGAGAAGGACATGCCATATCCACCTTTCCCATCGGGTACCATTTTGAACATATCGGTGCTTAAACCAAAAGGTCTAAGAAGCCCATTTCCTAGATCTTTGAGTTTCCCTACCATTTCACCAACCTCTCGCTTTTGTGCTATTTCAATCTTTGGTTGAAGCTGCTGAATTGCGCGAGCTATATCGGAGGAGGGAGAAATTTCTTGTGCCTTTCGATAATCTTCTAGAGCTGTCTGGAGTGACGTCCACGTGTTGACCTTTTCGTTGGCGAATGCACGCCGCAGAAGAGGCTTAAGGTATGCCGGATCATTATCGAGTGACTTGTTACATGCCTCGACTGCATCTGTCCATTGTTCCTGAAAAACAAATATTAATGCCTCTAACTATGCGAATAATATGAGACAAATCGACTCTTGAACTCACATTTTTGATATGACAAATTCCGATATTACTCCAAAGAATAGCAACTGGTTTCTCTAGGTATTGGGGACAGACGTCAAGCGCCTCCTTGTATTTCTCCACAGCATCATTGTACTGTTTTGCAGCAAAAAGCTGATTTCCAACACCTTTAAGGGTTTCCGACTGAGATAACAAATCCGCCTCTTCTTCTGGCGAAAATCGCAAAACCTGATCTTCAGCATTTTCGGATGGTCTGGGGGATGATGAGCGAGAAGACTGTGGTGAGGATGAGTTAGAGGTATCGGGTTCGAGGTTCGATTCGCGTACAGAAGAAGGAGCCGAAGGTCGCTCTTAAAAGATGTTAGTTTTCTGCCTTCAAAAATCTTTCAGCTTTGCATACCCTCTATATCTGCAAGCTCGACCATCTCGGCTATTCCTTATATGCTATAGATCAAGATAATTGCTGTTTATTGACAATTTTCGTAATTTTGACCATGAATACAATAATGTAAGATTCCCTGGGACATTCAACAAGCATGCTGAGATATACTGTGTGCGGAACAAACATCAAGCCAGTAAACAGATCATCCAGCTAACACCACAAATTACCGAATTGTTATACCGAAATTTTATCCTAGCAATTCTATTGCTATCATCTGATTTCAGTGGATTCTAAGAAATATAGAAGAGCGGGTAGCTAGTTGTTGATTCGAAATATTCATATTGCACATCACATATCAACATAGCAGGTTCACAGTAGGTTCGCAGCAGTTGTCCAGCTGTTACAACGATTAAGTGTCATCATCGGAATATGGCAGACTCACAGGCATCAACTTCGGCTGAGGATTTAGAAAACTTCAAATTCAGTAAAATTTCTTCAGGTTTTGCTGAAAGTTCTACCAAGCTAGACGCTAAACAACAGTCAGAACCAGAAGATCCGACAGTGGAAACTGCTGAGCAGCTACCTATCGAGACTATAGAAGATAAGAACGAAAGAAAGCTAAAGGAGTTGGAAAAAGCGGTGGCCCGATCTAAGCGGTTTGGGGGCGACTCTTCCGACTTAGAGAAAAAGTTAGAGCGTGCGCAACGTTTTGGAATAGAGTCAGTTAGCACAGATACAGCCGGCTTGAAAGGATTGGATCAGCCTCTCTCGGAACGAGGAGAGAAGAGAATTAGAGGTAGGGCATCTGAAATCGTTGTCGATCTACTTAATATCATGCCGATATCATAAGTTACAATTTACGACTTCTAGAATTTGGTCCTAACTTATCAATAGGTAACCGTTACGGAGTATACAAGAATCCTCGCCATGGAAGATCTTATGCAATCCCGGTTCAGCCGAAACCTACAGAGCTAACTCCGGAAGAGCAAGGGAGGCGGACGAAGAGGCAGGAAAGATTCAACGCAAGGTGATCATCATGTGGAAGCTAAGGAGTGTGTATAATCTCCGCAGGGATATCGTTTTTGTATTTATATTATTTGCATTGTACTATCTATAATTGGAAATTCAACTGCCTCATCTTCTTATAACAACGCTGGGATGTCAAATCTTTTAAAATGTTGAGGGTCGATGCAGATTTGAATCTTTGCTAATATGAGTGCACAGCAAACCACGCTCGTCCGTTTTTACAGAGTTTTTTCGTTATATCGAGTATCATTATATCGACAGTTGATCGTATTACCCTCCTTACTCGATATCTAATCATAAACACCGACTAACCTTCGCTCTCGTGTTTCTACAAACCGCTGTCAACAATACAGAGCCCGACACAGAAGCATACGATTTGATGAGTAAACCGAATGTAGATTATTTTTTAGCCAATGCAAGACAACAAACCCTTACCATTCATGAAGGCATACGATCAGCAGCCTGTGGAACAGAGATGTTCTAGCATGGCTAAATTTCATCCACATTCTAAACGGGTACCGCGAGAATGATGAGCGTCCTGCTCGGGTTTGTCGTGAGTCAAGCACATCTGATGTATTTAAACAAGTGGAGTGATTATATTGTGAATCGCTCCATCCGGTCGAGTTATCGCTCGTCCATTTTTACAGATGTGTTTTCGTTATAGCGAATATCGTTATATCGAGAGTTGATCGTTAAGTCAACGTCTGTATCACAAATAATAAATCTACTTAACTACTTTTTGAATGCTATTAGCGATTAGACAGAATGGCTCCACGAAATTCTGCACACGCATACCGGATATATGCTTCGTATGCGTTTGACTACATAATTGTAGTAGTGCTGATTGTCCTTTCTGGTATTATCGGCTCCCTCCCCCCACGATTTCAAGAATTCTCTTTATACGATATATCATTGCAATACTCATATGTTGGAAATGAGACTGTATCTTCGCCCGTACTCGGTGTGATAGCTGTGATCATACCTATCTGCATAATAAGCATATTTGCAGTTGGATTTGATCTGTATAAATACCATACTTCGCTTAAAACTCGGTTATGGGAACTGAACTGTGGACTGCTGGGATTGGCTCTCAGTATAATGCTTACATTGCTAATTACTGCATCCATAAAGAATGTGGTTGGGAGACCCCGACCCGATGTCATTGCACGCTGCATGCCAATTGAGGGAGCTAAAGATATGAGTCCTTATGGCTTAAGCTCTGTCGCGCAAGTTTGTACGCAAACTAATACGGGACTTCTGCTCGAGGGCTTCAGGAGCTTCCCTAGTGGACATAGTAGCATAGCTTTTGCTGGACTGGGATATCTTTCGCTGTACATTGGTGGCCATGTCAGAGTACTAGATAATCGAGGGCAGGTTTGGAAAATGATTCTCACTGTCATTCCAACGTTAGCCGCGACGATAATTGCTTGCACTAGAATTACTGACCATTGGCATCATGGAACTGATGTTTTGGCGGGCAGTATACTTGGAGCTACAATATCTTATGTCTCGTATAGACAATACTTTCCTTCGCTATCCGACTCTGAAAAGTCAGGTCGCGCATGGAGCCTCAGAACATGGGCCTCCTCGACGGAATACCATCGGGGGCTTACTGAAGAGTCCATGCCGGCATATGAGTATGATGAGGAGGAGCAAATCGATTGTTCTGGAAGTGGCAGTGGCAACGGGGACAATAGCTTCATCGGTAGACGACGAATGACTACACCGGAAGAAAGGATAGAGACAGGAACCAGCGGAACCAATAGTAGAGGTACCGACAGTCAATATGATACTACATTGTAGGCGATTACTGTTTGCCGCCTTTCTACTTGTATTTAGCTAACAGAAGTTCTATAGTATCCCAGCACCAGTGGAACCTATAAATCCATCGTTACTAAGAGACGATTAACAACTGTATTTGCGTCGGACCGCAAGTGTCATTTACAGTACCTCACATCAAAGTTTGAGCTTATCCCCTACCAATACGATTGATGGTCTTAAGCAATGCCATCGACACATCCACGTACAAGTTTTTCACAGGATTTCGTAAGTTTCAATATCGAGGAATGTTAGTCCCTTGGATTATTGCTCTTTGAATTGGTATCTTTAATTATCAACTTTTTGGAATAAGTAATGAATTTAGAATACGCCATTAGAATAAATTTTTGATTTCGAACATCAAAAACTTGATCGTCAATATGCTCATAGCAACTACAGTACACTTGACTGTTAATGAATCCTATATGGAAACGTATATTAAACCAGCCAATAGAAGGAAGACGAGATCGCTTCTACTTAAAAAATAAGAGTAGATCGAATATCATCAATCAGTCAACTTTTAACAACCGCCGATCTGTATCAATCGTTAGCGGACACAATAAATTTTATTTCTCATAGTATATGCTATTTTCATACCTGCTCCTGGTGCACCTCTAAAGTGTCACCATCCTGCATGCCAAGCTATTTAATTAGTACTTATACCCAAAAACTACAAAAAAGAGTTATAGCGACTGGCGCCATGAACATACAGCATCAGGGGTGTCACTCTCATTAACTCTCTCGCCATCGTACAAAAATCGGACACTACTTCTAGATTTTCCTTGTCGCTCACAGAAAGTATCAATCAGCTTCTTCAGCTGTGTGGATTTTCTGATTCTAAAAAAAACTTCGTTGTTATTGTCTGTGACCTTGATGTTCAGGTGTTCGCTACTTGCGGGGCCTCCATCAGCGCCGCCGGCTTCGGGTTTCACCTGGGGTGCGTTGGATGTTCCTTCATCTTCGGCTGCCATTTCAGGATAATTGTATGATAGGTGACGTGTAATAAATATATATTTAGGACGTTCGTCGGGCAAAACTGAAAAAAAAGCTCCTAAGGCTAGAGAAAGGCGCTTGTGAATAAATGTGTGATGTGGGAGAGCTTCGTGGTTGTGGTAATAGAAAAAGAAAAAGCGGAATTTTTGTTGTCGAGATCTGATAGTAAATTATTAATGAATTATATCATCAGTTGGGCTAAGCGATACACAGCAGTCATCATATACATTTTGAGATCGATCTCTGCTTTCTACAAATTCTTTTGAGTTTCTTCTAATACCATTTCTACTATCTCTCTGCTATTCTACCATCGACCGAGGATAAACAATCCTGCGAGTACTGTATTGTAACATGTCGGACACTTCGGCGTGCCACGCTCAAGCCTGCGCCATTCAGAGTAAGTAAACTACCTGAACCTGATCGAAGTCGGAATGGCAATGACGACTAATTCTGACGTTTAGACTGTCTACAAAGAAACAAATTTTCTGAGAAACACTGCACTGCAGCAATAGATCGATTGTACGATTGCTGTCAGAAGCTGTACGAAACTGATCCAAAAGCTAATGCCTTAGCATGTCCCAAAAGGCCACTTCTGAAACTGAAAATGGAGCAGCGACGCAAGGAAAAGGTTGACTCAGAAATTCACGAAACGCGATTTAGATGATTGCAACAATTATCGGACTTGTAGCATTTTAGTTTTTGGAGTTCAAGAGAATAGAAAATTATGTATATATCTGCGAAGTCTATGAAATACGCACAATATCGAGCAACAACGAAGCGAAAAGAAGCGTAACCTACTCCCTATTCCTCTACTTCAAAGAATCATGAAATCACTAGATTTATACGGACAGAAATGTACGTCCCAAAGCCGCGTCGCATTCGACCAATCGAAGAAAACATTCGCAACAGAAGAGGACAAATAGAACGTAGATCTACTCTTAGACTGACCTGAGCACGACTATTTAAGAAAGACTATGGCGTATACCAGTCAAACCGTGACTCTAAAGGCGTCTTTAGGTTTTTAAGACATTGACCAAAAAGAAAAAAAAAAAAATTTCTGGAAGTTCACGAATCTTTTAAAGCTGGGAAACAATTAGGGTTTGTACTGACTAGGGCTGATCTTGGAACTCTCATGCCTTGAGTCGCTATAAAAACGAAGACACCACAAATTGTTCACTTATGTCAATTCAGCTTTGCTATTTTGAGGCAAAAGTGCATTATTTTGGACGAGAATGAGCAAAAGCGACCTATACGAGATCTATGTGATAATGATTGGTATGATGCTGGTGTGCTTCGAATCAAAATGAATTTTGGCACGCTATCTCAACCTTGTAGGCCTAGAATATTGCTGTACGTGTGCCTCGTTTGGAATCCTTATGATAGGAACGACTACTTATTTCGACCTATTACAAGTCAGAAGATTTAGTATGTCTCAATTCGGGAGAGTTTTAGAAAATGCTGGAACTATATTGAATAATTTTCTTTATCTTGACGAAACATTTATAAAGATCTATACTTTCATCTATTGATGGAAATCATAGTGTCGAGATTGAAGTATTGACGAACTGAAAATGAAAAAAAAAGAATGAATGTGCAATACAGCTCCGTTTTCGCTATATATTAGATTGTCTAAAGGTCGATTATAGTATTTGAACGGCATAACCATTTCATAGCCGTAAACCAACTCTTGTTGCCTCAGAAAGCATGCCTAAACATCTCTCACGATCAAAAACAAGTTTGAATGGACGATTCTTTTAAGGAAGAGATGTATTATTGTCATGTGCATTAGATTTCAAACTACTTGTTTAAGTTGCAGCGATAAGGTTATGCTTACGAAGGCAGTAGATGCATGCAATGTCGAAAATTTTAGAATTTAAACTGTGGTCAAGGCACTAATCATATAAAGTATACAGGCATAAATTCACATATCAGAGCCTGTGCTTATCACAATCTTCTTTATCTACCGTCAGCTGTGGCTGATAAGAAAGTGGTGATCATTAGAGGAATTGAAGCAACATGCTACCGCAGCTCCCAGAATGATACTTCCTTTTTTTTCACATCTCTTCTATTTGGCTTTATTTCTCGTTATTTATACTCTTTTGCCAAAGATAAGCAAAAGTTGTTTACAACTATTGACGCTCAAAAGCAGAGTCTTGTGATTGCTGAGAAAACTCGTTCTAGAGACCGACTATAAATATGGATGTATTAGACAAATAACAAATAGCAATTGATGTTGACAGCCAAGATATTGCACCTCTGAGCTTTAAGTCGCAAAAATGTTAACATCACCTACCTAACCGGAAGTATCACGTATTCGGAAGAGTTTTTCAATTCCACTACCCTTCTAACTCAATTACACCACCATGGTATATCGTAAAAGCCAGAAAGCTACTGAAAACGAAGCTTTGGTTCTTCAGGCACTAAATGATATTAAATGCGATAAATATAAATCAGCATATGAAGCAGCACGTGAGCTTTCACTAACCGTGTCAACTGTGTACCGACGACTACATGGCCACCCGTCGCGCTCTACTGTTCGAATTGATCAGCAAATATTACCAGAAGTGGAGGAATATACAATTTGAAAGTGGATTAAACAACTGAATAGGTGTGGATATCCGGTCACTTATAAGCTGCTAGGTAATATCGCTTCACAAGTTCTTGCTCATACCGTCAAGTCCGTTAACACACGCGATCAATAACCTGTTCAATATTCACCATTTGGAAAACATTGGGTGCCACGTTTTATTCAGCATCATTCTAGTATTAGATCGGTTATAGGCCGTCGAATCGAAGCAGCATTGGCTTCCCTGTAGCCCTTTGGGGGGGTTATAGTATCCCTGATTTTCCTAACAATACCCGTGCTCATTGGATGATACCTAGGGAAAGGGAGATAGGCTAACTGAGGACCCAGGTTTTTGGCAAGAAACAACTGAAGAAGCTCACGCCAAAACGATTTTTCGATCCTTTCTTCAATTCTTGGAGACCGTGGCCCTTCATGGTCTCATACATTATGCTTTGGATCACTGGTACTAGTGGCAATCTGTGGCTAAAATCTCTTACAGTAACGACCCCCGATGGAATAGTTGAATCTAGATTTAGTATCGCAGATGTCAACATCATCCCTACAGGTGGATATGCTGCTGGCATTTTCACTGCTTTCTGGTTAGCGAATATGTCAGACAGATTTCAAAAGTTATTCGTTCTTAATGCTGGCTACTGTAAGAATTTTCCTGTTTATTTGCACCATTGTGGCAGAACTAATGTCATTATAGGCTATTTGATTCCTTGGTAGTTTGCTTTTAGCAATCTGAAAGCTGCCAATGGGCGTTATTTTTTTCGCTAACTTGTGTTCTTATATGTCTGAGCCTGTATAGTCTCTACTTCTCACCTGGACTGCTGAAGAGTTTCAAGTTGACGCTGAGTTGAGAGAACTGCTAGCTCCCCGTTGTAAACTCTCTGGGAGCTGCTTTCTCGGTATGGCTTAAGTTACGCTAGTTATATTTCCAATTTACCAAGCTCCACACTATAAATATGGTTTACATTGTAATAACCTTTCTTGATGTGATCGATTTTATGGCCTTGATTGCATTCTATTACTTGCCAAACGCGAGCGAAAGAAGCGAAATGTCGTCATCAACGCTTTCGGATATGCAGTTGGCAGAGATGACTACATCCAGCACGTCGCGAAAGTTAAACAGCGCGAGAGGGAGCCGGGTGCAGAAGAGTCTAGTGTACAAGTTAGACAGAGCATTACTTACAGTGAGGAATAAATTAATGGCACATTTACTTCTCTCTTTCTACTTCACTTTTTTGGTAGTTTCTGCTTTATTTCATAATTTCATTATCTGATGTAGACTTTTCGTATGTTATCTGTGTAGTGGAACACATTTTGTTATTTAATCTTGGAGAGGCTTAACAATGGATAAAATGTCAAATGATAAAATTAATGTATATTGCTTTATGATGAAATTAAATATGCACTTTTCGTCCGGATTTACAAAGACGACATACCTTCAGCAAAACATTTAACCAAAAATGATGAGAAAATTAAATGAGTTTCAGAAAAGATAACCAACAACGCCAAAACCCAAAATCTAGAATGAAAATGAATAAAAACACATTTACCAGACGACACACAATATTAGACCCCCCTGAAAAGCGTTGATTATGCGAAAGTTGTGAGGAGACTGAAATAATCGGGCTGTCATATGCAAGGTCGAGCAGAAATTAATATTATAAATCTGATTAGGTGGAATACCGATTACTTCTCAAGCTGTTCCGCAGCGCCCTCTTCGATAGTACTCTCACTACCTTCTGACTTCTTCTTGCGCCAGAAAAGAAAGATCTTGCTGAAAACGACAACAACAATATGCCAGAAAGCGGCCAGGAGAGATATGCATAAATTAACTACTGTAGCGGGATAAAATTTGACACATAATTCGTCCGGAATGCATCTTATGAGCATACCAAGTGGAACACACAAAAATCCAGTGATTAATGCAACCGCCCACTCTACACCATTCTGACGCACGATGCTGAAAGCAGTACCACCAACATACATAATCAGAATTTGTCCACCGCACATGATAGCCGCAATTCCAAGGAAAAACCAATTGCTACTAGCTCCTTCCAAAATATTAAATTTGTTATCCAACCGACGATTGTTAAACATATTGAAAAACTGCATCCAAACAAAAGAATTGAATACCATTGCGTTAAGCTGAGTTAACTCCAAAGCTGTGCTATATCCCCAGATAGAAGTACCAGCAAAATGCAAGACAAAAGTCACGCACAGTTGATAAATCGCTTGGAAAAAAATCATCTTCCACATAGTAACGGTGATAAGACCCTCTGACTTGGGAGACGGCTTTCGATTAAGAATAGATCTTGTTGGAGGATCAGTAGCAAGTGCCAAAGCTGCAAAAGTGTCCATGATTAAGTTGACCCAAAGCAACTGCACTGCAGTCAGTACAGACTTTCCGTTTGAGGAAACAACTGCCGAAATAAAAGTAAGGAAAACGGCGGCAATGTTAACAGTCAATTGAAACTGCAAAAACTTTTTGACGGCATCGTTGACTGCTCGTCCCCACATCATAGCCTTGACAATAGAGCTGAAATTGTCATCCATCAAAATGATATCACAAGCCTCCTTGGCCACTTCCGTTCCGGCAATACCCATGGAGAAACCAACGTCGGCCATTGTCAAAGCAGGTGCGTCATTTGTTCCGTCACCAGTAACTGCGACAGTCTCGCCCATCTTTTTCAGCCGCTGGACAAGTAAACGCTTATCCTGAGGACTAGATCTGGCTAAAACCTGCAACTTGGGAATAATCTCATCTCGCTTCGCAGGATCCATCGATCGAAATTCCGGCCCTTGCATGGCGATACCTACACTTGGATCATAGATACCACATTCAGTAGCAATGGCAACAGCTGTGGCGATGTTATCTCCGGTAACCATTCTGACAAACACACCTGCCATTTGACAGTCTTCAACAGCATCGGCTACACCTTCACGCAATGGATCCATGATACCCATTAATGCCAACCACGTCATTTCCTGAAAGACATCTTCAAAAACAGCTTGAGTCGCATCTTCTTGCAACACTCTTACTCCTTGTGGTGGCCAAGACGAAAAATCCTTGTAGACCATCCCGATAGTTCGAAGAGATTGCTCTGCATAGCCGTTGATCAATTCTGTAACAGCAGCGTTATCAATCTCTGCGCTATCGAGATTGTTTGCGTTACTGTGCACAATTGTATGGGATGCCTTGTCCAGAACAATTTCTGAAGCGCCCTTAACAAACAAACGATATCCATCATGAGTCTTGATGACAGCCCCCATGCATTTGGCAGTGGAATCAAATGGAAACAGCTGGACAATATTGGCATTAGATCGTTCAGAATCTAGATTACCCATTGCCAAGTGTTTTCTGGCAAATTCAAGCAATGCCGTCTCAGTTTTGGAACCAATAAAAATCTCTGAAGTGGAATCTTCAAATGCTGTGCTATTGATATAGATAGACTGCAAAACCACCTCCTTCATCTTAGGCGACAGGAGAGCAGCAATCTCTTGAAGATTCACTTTGTTAAGAAGGTCCTTTTCTGCAAGCTCAACTCTTTTTTCGTAGTCAACTGTAGCTTCCTGGTCTTTATTTGAGCTTCTCGTTGAGAATTGAATATCGCCAATCGTTCCTTGAACAACAGTCATCTTGTTTTGAGTGAGGGTTCCAGTCTTATCGGAACATACTGTAGTAGCATTACCCATTGTTTCGCAGGACTTCAAAACACGAACAAGATTATTATCCTTGAGCATTCTGGTAGTTGCAAAAGCGAGAGCAAGAGTCACGGCAAGAGGCAACCCTTCAGGTACAGCAACAACAATCAAAGTAACAGAGGTAATCAGTAACTGCATGAAAGTCTGACCTTTTTCTGCCGGTGTATCGTCGTTGGTGGGAAGGCCTGCAAGGAACTTGATCAATAAAACAACAAACAACAAGAGAGAAGCACCACCACCAAGCTTCGTAATCATTTCCGCGATGACCGTGAGTTTCGCCTGAAGAGGGGTGACCTCCTGATCAGAGTCATCTCTGAGATCCATCAAGGTCTTTCCATGAGCGGAATTAGGTCCGACTGCAGTAATAAGAAAGTTACCGAAACCTTCCAGTACCTTTGAACCCGAGATAATGAAAGGGTCCTGCTTTGCCACAGCTGGAGAGGATGGGCCTTCAGATTCCAAAAGTGAGAGAGCGTCTTTAAGAGTTTGCTTCTTGAGAGCATTGCTTTCACCGGTTGCAGCCGACTCGTCACATTTTACGTTGCGCCCTTCGATGAATATACCATCCGCAGGAAGCACGTCTCCTGGCTCTAACAGCATGATGTCTCCGACAAAGATGTCGTACACAGAAGCATACGCAGTCTTTCCAGAACGGATGACCTTGACTTCTCTATCTTCTTTCTGCACCGGCAGTTAGTATTTCTAGACAATATTAAGATATATCGCTTTGATGAATTTACCTTTTTGTTCAGTTTTGCAAATTGCAGCTCCTTTTGCCAATCATTCAGACCTGTGACGACCACGACGATGACGACCGCAACCATGATCGCCACACCTTCGATCCAGTCCACCTTTGGCTCTGGGTTACCTTGCTGGTCAAATTGGACAGGCGTGCCAAAGGTCTGATAAAGACCTAGTGCAAGCGAAATAGCTGCCGCCACAGACAGCAGAATCAGAGTCTTATCTGCAAGGGCAGCAAGCATCAGCTTCCACAGCGGCTTTGTAGCCTTATCGGGTATTACATTTCTGCTAAATACTCTCATTCTGTCTTGATATGGAGACGACTTATTGCCGCCACTAATGTCCGATGATGGAGGTACGGTCGTCTCATCTAGTGACAGACCAGTCTCTACATTTGTAAACAATGCCTCTTCGAGCTTCTTAAGGCCGCCAAAGTGGAATATCTGAATAAGACCCTGAGTGCCAGTCATCATGCCTAGCTGAGATGGTGTTAATCCGAACGGGTTGTTTTCAATTTTCTCGTCAGTGCTCTTCGGTAGCATAGGCTGCGACGAGATGTTGGTGTCAGCATCGGAGATTACCGAATTAGATATAGACGTTCCTCGCGAGTAAAACCCATGTTGGTGTCCGTATCGATCAGATGCAGGCGATATTGACAGCAGATTGTTGGAATTTTGTTCCTTCTCCATAGTTGCACCAAGCAACCGACTTGAACGCTCATCATTCACCAACGTATGAGGTGATGTGTCACTATCGCCATGATTGTAGCTACTGCTGCTGCCGCCGCTATAAGTCTCTTCGTCAGCCGGTGACTCGTCAAAAGACGTTTGGATTGTGATCGCAGGCAAGTCAGTGACCATACTTGCTTTTGTGAATTGTTGAACTGCAGAAATAGATATGTTCTCTTATTCCATAGGTTTTAATCTGAGATCAATTGTAATAATCTCAAACGCAAACTGAAATAAAAAAGGGAGATAGCAAGAGACTATATATGTGGAGAAACTAATGTTAAATGTAAAGCACCGAGCCAATAGAACTGTTTTATCATATATTGATTCAAAGGCGAAACATGCCAGTCTTGCTACTATGCAAGAATTATCTCTAAAGAATCAAGTCAGCTGCTTGCAAATCTTTATATCTCTCAACGAGGGAATAAAGGAGACAGGTTTTAGATTTTTTGGCTTCGAAGGGAATAACTACGGGATTGGATGTCTGACGAGATACCTAGTCGGTTCTCGACGGCCTGACAGACTACCGTGAAGCGGGCTGTGTTCGGTGGGCAGTCTCTACACAAAATAAACATATCACTAGTCCTATTATGGCTAGTCTGTCTTTTATGCAGATGAGCTTAATATTTAGTTTGATATCGCGCAAAATTGGGTTTGCACTGCCTCGATTGTGCACATTGAAAACTCCGAACCTCCTTAAATGCTACAAACAGCCAAACAAATCCTTGGCGGTAGCAATATCAAATAGCTAAACCAACTGATCAGCTGATGGCCAATCCGGCGAATGGTTGAATTGACTTAGCTCAGCCAATTGGGCAGGGTGACGATAGCAACAGGTATTGGTTTGATAGATAAGGACACAAAAGACAACCGCATTAGCCTGCAGCCAAAAATGCACCTGGCTGGTGCGATTTTAACAAATATGGTGATATTTTTCCATTCGATCGCGCTCGGTCACTTCACTGTTCGCCCAGGAAGGCATCAAATCGGGCTAGAACAAGCAGATGTTATGAAATCTGGAAGAAATCCTGAAGATAACTGGCAGAGTTGTCTCACATAGCTTGCTGTTATGCCGCCGCGCAGAGAGCATGCAAATTAGAGTTTGCACTGCCTCGTCCATAATGCAAAATGCTGAGAAATGATGATATACAGATTACATAACGGTGTAGGCAGATGTTTGTCATCATATCCAAATTATCACGCTCCAAGGCCATCTGTTGCATTTATACTTTCCTGTTTCAGTAATTAAGATATCGTGAACTTTCAGTGGGGCAGGTTAGACTGGACAACAAGCGCAAAAGCAGCGAGTGGATGTTGTGCGAAACTTTAGGGTTTGGTTGGGCAGTAAGGCTGGGCTTAGTCACAAGGTAATATAGTACAGACGGAATTCGAAGGTGGTACAGTATGGCGAAGTCGAATAAAATTAAACTTGACAAAAGCCCCGAATTATTACTAGCTTGCAATTCCACGAAAATCGGAAAATATGCATCATACAGATAGGTAAATCTTTTCAGTATGCAAGTTACGGACGCCTAACGCCTGGCTTGCAATTGCTCCGGTCTAATGCAACCATCATCCATGCAGTTTTTGATTTTTGACAGATAATACTTGTCTACATAGAAACAAGTAATCGTAGACTTTATTCGGCGCAGGCGGAATTGTCACTGGAGACGTGAACTAAAAAGAAATAAATTCAAATTCAAATTCAAGTCGCGGCTTCGGAGTTATCTATGCTCGCAATTAAAGAGTAAAATGCAAGAGATTCAAATTTACATAATAGTAATATGGATATCTCTACTGTACAAAACCAAGAAGTGGACTGAACTCCACCAAATACAAGTCGCCTTCTGGCATTCTCAGCGCTGAGCTGAAGCAACAATCATCCCACCTATCTTGGCAACCTCATCTCGCGCAATCATCCCTTTGCTCAAATCATTACTAAAAACACTGCCCACCAACATGGTCTCAGCTCTCCTGTCCTCGATATCTTTCAGGTGTTCTCGACCCACCGGGGCGGAGCCATCGGTAACGGTCAAGCTATTGTTGAAGATTCCTTCCTGAATTACAAAACACTGCCCGGGACTGTAATTGCCACCACTGCTTGCGCCTTCTGCTTCCGAGGAAGCCTTTTCCGACGCCTGCTGTAGTTGCTCAAATCCGACTGCGACGCCCTTCACGTGTCCGATCTTGAGCTGCACGCCATCTGCGTACGTCGAAAGAAAGGATTGAGTAAGCGCAGCAAGGCTATCTGATGACGGTGTCACTGGACTAGATGTTGCAGAGGCTGTGAGGATGCCATTACCTTGAGAGTCCGCTAGATGCAGTGCTCCAACGTTAGCCGACAGATGCGACTGAAAGATGGAATCAACTGTTGGATTTGTCATCTCGCAAAGCTGCTGCAGAGACTGAATGCCCAGTTATGGTTTGAATGTTATTTACAGTCCGATCTCGTAAGCAGATAAGTTAAAAGATGACCAGATAAATCAAATGTGACATAGCCATCGTTAAGGTGAGGTTCGGCGTAAATATGAAGAGTGCGTTATAATTTCGATCACGTGATGCTGACGGGGAACCTGCTCAGCCAGTGCGGCATATCTCTTTCACGAGCCTACAGAGAGGGTTTAGTCTAAGTTACGTCACGGCTGACGCGGTTGACAGATCTGACCATGAGCTGAATATTCCAAAATAGTCTTAGATTTATGGCGAAATTATATACTGATCTGAAATGGCGCATTTTGTGCATGGGAGTTGATATGGTCTATCTACTCAGCTCCTGGATATTGATCTACTGGTCATCGGTCATCATATTAGTGGTCAGCTCTCGACATCCTGCATTACTTAATGTGCAACCAGGTCATTTGCAGAGGTATTTATTACCATTTAATTCATAACATTGCCTATCAGCCGACTAGATGTTTGCACATCAGCAGCTAATTTGAAGCAATCCTACCGGCGAACAGCCTCCGCAGGCGAACACTGAGATCGGAAGCCATAATTTTGAATGTCCCAAATATCAGTCTTCTAAATGGCGCGTGCCGAGACAACCAACCCAAACAAATAGAAGTGCCTGCTCCCTTGTTGAAGCTTTTGGAGAAGGATCAAGGACGCAGGCTCTACAACGAACGCGTAAACAATCTTTTGTCCACGAGTGTTCCAATACATCCTCTTGACTTATTGAGCTCGCATGACTCTTCTTTACTAGAATTGTGTCGAGAGCTACTGATATCTAATCATAAACACCGATTTATCTAACCTTCGCTCTCGTGTTTCTACAAACCGCTGTCAACAATACAGAGCCCGACACATTAGTTCAGGCCAAATATGTCAGTAGTCGAGCCTACGATTGGATGAGTAACGCGAATGTAGATTATCGTTTAGCCAATGCAACACAACAACCCTTACTCCGAGAGATGTTCTAGCATGCCTAAATTTCATCCACATTCTAAACGGGTACCGCGAGAATAATGAGCGTCCTGCTCGGTTTTGTCGTGAGTCAATGACAGATGTATCTAAACAAGTGGAGTGATTCAATTGTGAATCGCTCCATCCGGTCGAGTTATCGCTCGTCCATTTTTACAGATGTTGTTTTCGTTATATCGACTATCGTTATATCGAGAGTTGATCGTTAAGTCAACGTCTGTAAAACACAACGGAATAAGAAAAGATGTCCAAACCATACTCGAGCAGGGTAATAGCGATGCGTAGCGTGCCGCAAAGCTTATGTCTTGATTTCTTGAGTCGAAGATTCCTGCAGGATGCTGTCATGCCGACAATACTTCTGAAAATCAGTCAGTCTCTCTGCGATTTTGCGCGAGCTCACAATTGTACAAATGGCAAACAGAAATGCCATTATATTGAATTTCAAACTACATCGCTCAGATCATTTCGGTGGTTCCGTCATTGTTTGTTGCACACTAAAATCACATAGTAGAGTACTCAACGATTAAGTTGTTGACACATTAAAAAAGCCGAGGTTATACGGTTTATTAGGTGAAAGATGAAGGAAGGTTCAGTTTTCATTCAGTCTTTGGTGGAGGCGATGGAACTTTGAAACCACAAATCGTAAGTTTGGAACTTTGCCCGTTTTTAATTAAAGTTTTCGTAGGAATCAGCTCTATAAGTTGAGCAAAAAGTCCCAACAATGCCAGTGCTTTTCGAAACCCCACATTTTTCTGTCATCTGCCTCTTGTAAGAACTCCATAGTTAGATACAGCGACGCGGAATCTTACTTTGCAATTATTATAGAATGCAAAGCAGATTTGTTCAGTAAAGCTGTTGAACCTTTAAAATTTAGAAGCGCAACCTGATTTTTACAGAACAAAGAGTTAGCCATTTAATAATCTTTGTAACGTCTCTCTACCTAAATTATATTGCAAGAGTTTCCTTGTTGCGAAATTGTTGGTACAGCAGAACTGAAACTTACTAGCCGAGCAGATCAATTTGTATTAAGTTCTTACAAAGATGCCTCGTCCTTGTCATCAGCGTGATTCAACCGATGTCTCTCCTGGTCGCGGTAATTCGTTCTCGGACTCTGTTGCAGATAATGACAGTTTGAAGTCTAGCAGTAGTGGCTCCAATGGAAAGCCAATGCCAGATTCCAAAGATGAGGAGCATCTATCTAAAGAGGAGATCGAGCAGCTCTATTTGGATAGAATGGAAGAAGAGTACGCCAAACGTGAAGGCGGCTGTTAATTTGTTCAGCAGCAACAGCTGGTCGCTAGACGATCACACGTCAAACGAATGTGTATAGGAATTTTAATGAGTCGGATTACAAAAAGAAGACGCTTACAAAGTAAACATTTGTTATGAACAATTCGAGAAGAATATTTATTTCATTATCTACACCTAAAGAACATTGGCAACAAGATGCGGATCTGCAAAACAACTAATGAAAGGAAACCAAGAATTTGAACATAGTCTAGTTGTAAAGTCGCATTCTTGATATTCCTAGGAACCCGAGGAATCTGAGTCGGCTGTCCCATTTCTCTCGATTTTCTTTTTCTTTGCTTTTAGTAATAAGATGGAATATAAAAATATTATGATAAAGAAAAAGAAATCCAGTCACAGGAAATTAATGACAATACAAATACGTAGAATCGAGAGAAAATACAGAACACATGAACCAAACCAGATTTGGGTTCTACGCGACAACCAGCTCATAAATCACAAATGCTTCATACTCCGTATCCACAATAGTGCTGTACTCTTGTAGACCAGAGTCTTCTTGGACAATCTTGCCCTTCTTATCCTTCACGAAGGCACCACCTCCAAGATATCCGTATTTACCAATAAGCGTCTCTTTAGCCTTCTGAATAGACTGGCTAGGTGGCTTTACAAGCAAAGAAATGAAATCTGGAGGAAGTCCGTATCTCAGAACGCTCTCGACAAAAACTCGTATACTGCGTAGATGCAGCCATGCTTGGAATGCATCGCCATATGTGGCCCGAGCGAGGCGAACAACATCACCCTATAAAATGACGTTAATAACTATTTCAAAATCAAATCCTTGTCTGAGATAGAGTACCCAAAGACGCCGTTCATTCTCAGATGCCTTATCTTTTTCCATCCTAAGATCCTCGACTGCACTTTCGGACCACTTAAACTCTCGAGGAGAGAGCTTCATTTCTCTGCATTTTTGGAGAAACTCAGGAACAGACTTTTTGAACATGGTAACATTGTAAAGCACGAACTCGCCATCCTCAGTTATCACTCCAGCGCTTCGAGGAACAACCATTGGGACCATGGTCTCGTATGCTTTCATGAAATATTTGACCATGGGCTTCGGAACAGCGACAAGAATTGTCTCAAGATATTCACTGCCCAATACGAAATTTGAAGCACTCACAACGTCGTGCAAAGATCGAGTTGATAGGTTTCCACTATTTAATGTTAAATTGCGCTTAACTTGACGTCAGAATAATAAATACTCACACTTGCTTTCGCTCGACAGCATTGAGATTACCTTTGGCAAGAATATAGTTGGTGTAGGCAGTCTTGAGATCGTTGTCGAGAGCGAATACTTCCTACAGATCGCTCAACATAAGAATAAAACTTAATGTACAAAATATTGCGAAATCTATACCTTAGAGAGAATATCAATCAATTCAGAAATTGGCTTGTCAATTCTGTATTTAGCGTTGTTCCACTGAAATGACTTTAAGTACGTCTCCACAGGTTCTATAAAAAAGGAACAGCTTATTAGCAGTGTACCAAACGAAGAAATTCAGTTGACATACTGTCTTGCACAGTCTTCGCAGCAGCAACCAAATCGGCTTTGTTCTCATATACATTTCTCAAAATATCGACTGTTCGAGATACGACTCCTTCGAACTGGCCATCAGTCTTGGTAATCTCTTCACTTTGCTGCACAAGCTGGTCTAGAGTACCAATCTTAAAATGTGGAATAAAGAATTGAGCAACATCTTCATTGCTGTTCGGTCCAAGCTGGAGTGTCGTCGCTATATCTTTTGCCAGCGTCAGCTCCGGGACTCCACCAGCCGGAGCGACAGAAGGAGGAAGTGAGAGAAGGAAATATAGGGAGCCCGCCGGTGGTTGGTATGCCATTGCTCGTGTTAATCTGAATTAATGCTCTTTCACAACTGCTTTACAAAATATAGGCACCAATTGAAGTGAGCCGTATTGGAGAAATGGTCGTGGATAGTACGTACAACAAAAAGAGCAAGGTAAAAAGCGTTGTCGGTGAGGAAAAAATGAAGTCAGAGACTGATTAGGGAGGCAGCGTGGGCCGTGATAGCAAAACAGATTTAGTTGGAATTAGATATGATGACCCAGGACCGAAAGAGTCGACACCTAACCCCAACAATCGCGCTCATGATTCACCTCAGAAAATTACCAGCAGGGCTGACTTCAAATAGAAAGCTAGATCTAGGAAGTTGTATGTCTCGAGTGAAAATATTTTAGGAACTTATTACTCTGATTAGTTTACAAGTAGCAATTCTCCGTCATGCTTCTACTAAATAACAGGAAAGTGCTGATAGGTATTTCTACATAGAATATACTTTCGTATCAGGTATCATTTAAGTCTTCATGAAAAGCAGTCTATGACATACAAGAACTAGCTTATTTCACAACGACACTCCACTTGTGATCCTCTATACCATACTGAATGTCAGATATCCATTCGAGAATTTGCTCAGTCAATTTACCGGCTTGCTTTCCCGGTTGTAGTGGAACATGTACATCCTGTCCTCTCCAATGAATCAACTTGATAGGAGAGACTACCGCAGCGGTACCACTGCCGAATGCTTCAACGAGAGTACCTTTAGCAGCAGCATCTGCGACTTCTTGAATTGTGAACTTTCTCTCAGAAATAATCCAATCGTCAGGGCTCAGACGCTCATGGGCAAGCGCGAGCACCGAATCACGAGTCACACCTTCAAGAATGGTTCCATCAAGAGGAGCAGTGACGAGCTCATATTTACCGCTGTCATGCTTGAGCACAAAGAAAGCGTTCATGGTACCGACTTCGGTAATATATCCCTCCTCGCCAAATAGCCAGAGGTTCTGCTGATGTCCACGTGCCGCAGCTTGCCTTTGCGGGAAGGTACCAGGAGCGTAATTTGCACCCAGCTTTTTGTCACCGACACCACCTGGCCAAGCACGTACAGCATAGTCAGTAGCTTCAAGACTAACCGCCTTGAATCCAGTGGGATAGTATGGTCCTACTGGTGAAGCGATGACAAAGAGCTTAGCCTTACTTGGAGGTGCAATTCCTAAAGTAGCCTGAGTACCGATCATCGTTGGTCGGATATACAGCGAATATCCATTTCCTTCCGGTATCCAGCTCTCATCGATTTTCAACATCTCCATAATGATTTTGGTTAGATCTTCACCATCAAAATTTGGCAGGCATATACTGCTAGTGGATTTGTTCATCCTGGCCATATTCATGTCAGGTCGGAAAAGTCGAATCTGACCTTTGCTATCCTGTTCAAAAAAGTTAAAAATCACTTTTCTAGATATTGTTCCCTTGAATGACTGGCCAGTCCTTCTTTACCTTATATGCCTTCATTCCTTCAAAACATTCAAATGCATAGTGAAACACACAGGTTGCAGGATCCAGCGACAAATTCTGATATGGAATAATTTTTGGAGCCAGCCAGCCCGTTTCCAGGGTCCAATCGACCGTAATCATATGGTCTGAATGCCAGTCAGTCCTAAGGAACCGTTCTTAAGATAAGTTTCTTCAAGTAAAGCAGACATACCCGTAAAAGTTTTCCCAAAAACAAGCTCATTCGGAGGAAGCTTGGCCTTAGGCGACTTAGTCAGCTCAACTTGAAGCTTTGAAGGGTCTAAGGGTAAGCCATCTTGGGACACAGTCATTATTGTTCGGTGATTCAGGGACGAACACAGTAGCCGTCGTGATGACTTTTTCTCAGATGAAGCAATGAGACTCGACGTGACCTTTCTTGTGCGAACAGAGAGGCGACTAATAGCTCTTGAACCAAAAGACAAAGGATAGGCCAGAGAATTTGCTGTTGAGGTGTTAGACAGGAAACTCGTTCGGAGTGGTGTTCCGGAGGAGAAAGCGGAAGCACCACTTTTTGCCGGACGGAGTATAAACGCCATGGTTTTAAATTTCAATTCAACCTTGAAACTCGATAGTTGTGACAGGACACTCTGGCGAAGACCTCTTCTTAAATTATTTTGGTGATATTTTTGGTGTTTTGTCTTCTGATGGAATAATAAAGAGTAACAAAAGGTGGAGAGGAGTGACTTTAAAAAATATTTGGTGATTGTATTGATGCAAACTTGTCAGCGTTGACTAATTTAACATGTAAACTAGAATATCCGTGTTAGCCGCACCAATAAATCCGCAATGCTCCTCCCGATAAATACAATACCTTAACGAGACAGAAAGACAGATATAATTAATTCGTCAGATTAACTATATTGGAAGCGAATATGCCCAGTTAATTTATCTTTACAATAGGGCAATTGTTAAGAAGCTAAACTTTCGGTTAGGGAGGATTAAATTAGGTTCGCCGATTGCGCCGCAACTTATGTTATTATGATCTGGTTTTCCTTTGAGCGAGTGTAAAGTAGCTTGAAATCATACAATAAAGAAGAAATAATAGCCTTTTGAATTATTTAGACCTTTAAATATGAGTGGATTTAAAGTGCTGACTCGGACTGCACTTTTTATGCGGGTTTTATTGGGAAAATTGCCACTCCTTGTCTTCCGTAATAAGACACAAAGACATCAAACAAAATAAGTGTGAACCTATGTTTACAGCAAATTCCCGTGGCAAGGTTTAATTAATCAGTCTATTATTTGAAAGAGAATCGGCCCGAATTACATCGTAGGAGCAAAAAGTAATCCTAAAACAGATGAAGTTCTGATTGTCATGATAAATGGACTTCTCGAATCTAAACTCCCCCTATCCGGGGTTCACTTGCAGCGACCGGACGACAACCAAAACATGAATAAGCGATTATGTTAAGCTGTAATGATATCTAATAATCTATTTACCACTATTTAAAAAAATTCCGATGCTTCTGCGTGTAAATAAAGACTTCTCCGACTTACTATATCTGGCCCAGACAGTTAATGCGAGATCAGCTCATCGTAGTCACCCGTCAGAACTCGCTCAACAATCATAGAATGGCGTTTTCGTTCCTCCTCTGTAGATGTTCCTGTCAACTGTCTATACTCCTCCCGGTCTTTCAAATACTTTTCTTCCGTCTGCAGACGTAATTCCTCCAAAGCCCAGGTGGTGATACTGGTGTCTTCCTTAAAAATGAATATCAATGCCATAATTCCAATCGTTGGCAAGAAACCAAAATAATAAATTTTTTCCCAACCCTCCTGTTCGCCCTCTCTAACAATCTTGTATTCCACGTTGCCGTGTGCATCTTCTATCGGTATCTTGTCCACAATTTTTCCCTTGCCAGTATCCGTTTTTAGGCTCTTCATCTGAGCGTCATTGTCGGCAAATAAGCTTTTCTCCTCGGTACCATTAAGCAGCGTCGGCTCTCTATCCCATACCAGTTTTTGTAGCAATGCCATGTTCTTAAAAACTTCATCTGCGTTAGCCTCGGTAACTTCGTTCATTTTCGGTAGAATTGACAATATTTTCTGGATTTGTTTCTCTCGTATAAGCGATTCTGACTCCACAGCAGAAACATAACTACGAACGTTCATGGAAATGCGAGTCGAAGCAATTAAACTTTGCTGCATTCTAGAACTGCATCTAGACGACTGTGCTCTAATAGAGTTGGCGACGATGCGTGATTGACCAACACACGAGCGTAGGAAAGACATTTTCTGTATGCTCTATTTAGAATTGGCGATATGACCCAGTCTCAATAAATCATTAACTCTTACTGCTAGTTAACGTGATAGATATATCCCGATTGCTTGTATATCTTAATCTGTCTTCGGTCGTTTCAAAACGAATCTACACTTATTAGCTTCGAAAATACGATATAAAGGTGAAGAATATTCGAAAGAGAAGTTCCAACCAATATGGCTAACAGAAGATGGTCACTCACTTGATATTATCAAATACACCGTAATTTATAATGTCAATGTTTCAAGAGTGAGGTTTAGTTAGACAGATTTCTGTAGCCTGAAGATTGGCTAAGGTTGAGTGCGCCAAACGAACTATGTGAACGTGCTACACCTGTTAATACCAACTTGATGTACCTCTAAGCGAACCTCACTTGTCTTCAATGTAGGAGACTCTTTATTGGCCAGTGGATATAGCGTAACCACCTTGCCAACGCGACATATATGCGATGAGCAATCTGAGTTTCGTACACATATTTGTTTTGTGACTGTCTTATCTCGTTGAGCAATGCAGAAGTCCAGTCTCAAACCTAGGGTTCAAACTTCTAAGATACATCGTACCAACAACACCAAAAAGTTCGCAACACTTTTTATCATCATCTCGTAAAGAAAAGTCTCCACGCTGCTTTTTTTATCGACAACACTACGCAACAATGAAGTATATACAGTCCGACGAGCTTCTCGAGATCCCCGAGGGTGGTAAGTAATGATGCTTTACATATATTTGGAGATACTGGATGTATTCTGATAATGTGTTAGTATCTGTCAGCATCAAGTCCAGAATCGTTGTCGTTACGGGACCCCGAGGTAAATAGATAATTTTGTCACATAACTTACTGGATCTGGTATTAATATATATAAAGGAACCCTTAACAAGAACTTGCGACACATCAACCTTGCATTCACTAAGATTTCTGGAAATGTTATCAAGCTCACAGTTCATCATGGAGACAGAAAGCACGTCGCTGCGTTGAGAACCATCAAGAGTTTGATTAGCAACATGATTACTGGTGTCACTAAGGGTAATTAGAAGATTTCTCATAATAATTTGGCTTTTATGATATTGGAATCAATTTACCAATATATATATATATATTAGGTTACAAGTACAAGATGCGATACGTCTATGCCCATTTTCCTATTAACGTCAACGTTTCCAGCGATGGAACTGATGTCGAAATCCGAAACTTCTTGGGTATGTTCTAATTTGGATGTTTGTGATTGTTTACTTTTCAAGCTGATCTAACAAATTACAGGCGAGAAGCTCATTCGAAAAATCAAGGTTTTAGAAGGAGTCACAGCTGAGGTTTCTACTACTCAGAAGGATGAGCTGGTTCTGTCAGGTAACTCATTGGAGAATGTTTCGCAGAGTGCTGCAGATATTCAGCAGATTTGCAGAGTCAGAAACAAGGATATCCGAAAATTCTTAGACGGTATCTACGTTTCAGAGAGAGGAAACATAGTAGTCGAATAGATGAGTGTATTATAGGGTGAGGAAGAACTCTTTCTCAACTGTTTAATATAACAAAACAATATAACAAAACAATATAACAAAACAAAATTGATCATTTTATATCTTAATCTGATTGAGCATCTTTGTGTTTATCGCGAATGTTATCTCGCCCCTTGTTCCAAGTCTGTGCTATTTTCGAGTGGTCTTTATAGCAAGTTCAGGCTGGAAGTTGAACTAATTAATTGAGGTTTACTATTATATGTCAGATCTATTAGATTGTGACACGTAAAATAGGTGATATCGTTTGCCCACATTTGGCGTTTCATATCAGTAGATCATAGAAGTTTAGACTTGAAAATGGGACGTTTTAGTTTTTGATAAGCAGACCACCAAACATTGGTAGAGCCACAGGTAGGCATCTAAAATAATATTAAGATTAAAACCTTTACAATCTAATGAAATCTTGTAATTTAACAACATCTCAATTGTTTCTTAATATGAGATCTGTTAAGGTCGCATACATTTGTTTGGTGAGTATGACACATGCGTAGGAGGGCGACGAGATATGAAAAAAAAAATTGACAATGCCGAGCCAAATGCAATTGATAGTAAATAAGACTACACCGGAATATTTATACAAGTATCTCTATATGCACTTAAATATCGTTGAACATAACTTTCTGTAAAATATGAATGTTCTTGACCATGCCTTGACACAAGGTTATGAGCCAGTTCGTGGGCTAACACTGGGAACCAATAGTCAGAAGACAACTTCTCATTGAAAACGTCACCCATTCCGCCTGGAGACTTCTGATGGTTGTTGCGGAGGTCCAGAAGAAAAAATCTCAGATTAAAAAAAAGGCTTCCACCAACGTTGAACGCTACTGACTGAGCTTGCTCATCGTAAAAGATATGAAAGGCGTCAAAGCGACAACCAAAAACTCCAGCTAATCTATTCAGAACTCCGGCAAATAATTTAACATGCCCATTAAGCTCTCTAGGAAGTGAAGAGCTAGCTCTGTTGATATATATCTTTGGTCCGCTGTTGTTAGGAAGCAAGTACGCATAAAATTTAAGGTCATGAGCTACATTTCGATCACACATCTGCTCTGCAGATGCCGAAGCCTCCTTCGATAGTTTATCTGCACCTTCCACTGTCCAATTACTCTCCTCATTCTGCAATTGGTTCCTATGATATGGCTGTATGTGATCAATTCCTTCGCGAAGCAGATTATTTGTTACAGCTTCTGTAAGACCTTGTCGTTGACCAGGTCGGCTGGGTAGGCTACTTGGCGAACGACTTATGTCAGTTTCACGCCCTACCGACTGTTGTGAAGGCTTCGGCACAACTGAACTGTCCGAAGACACTAGAGAACTTGAGCCAGATTTATGGATACCTGACTTACGCCACTTGTTGAAAATCCCTCCGAAGCTGTTGTTGCGGTCAGTATCCAGATCATTTTGCCGCAACAGAGATTGATTTGCTTGAGAATTCGCTGAAAGTGATGACGACGATGAATTAGATGCTATTGTCCCTCCGGACGCCATGCCTTGTGCTGTGAGAGACAATTTCTCAATTTCCTTCGAGTTCTCAGATTCCTGATTCGTCTGCTCTAAAGTAGGTTCACCATTAGACCCAAACTGCCTAAGCCTCGTTGCCTCTTCTTGAGCTGCTCGAGCTTCTTGTATTCTTGAAATACGCTGCCTCTCTTGTTCTCTCATCTCCTCCAGCATTCTCGTGTTCTCCTCAGCAATTCTTGCCTCTTGCTTCTGCGTCTTTATAATCTTTTTAACATTGTACCCTCTTCTCTCCAGAGAAGCCAACGGCGAATTGAGTAAAGATTCAAGTACCGTCGCTGCGTCAGGACTTGGATGCTCCAACAGAACATTCACTAAAGTCCGACTGACATCAAACCACTCAAATTTGGAAATCACGTATAATATGTAGGTACCGTCTGCTTTTTTTGAGATCGCTGCTGTAGCTTGTGTCCTAACAGGCTCGATATATTTATTTCGCATCCTCAAAGATCGTTCAACGGAGATGCTAGTGACAGCTGCTACAACCATGTTCTTCTCAAACAGATTGAACGGTAGCTTCAGTTTTTCATGAGATCCTTCAAGATAAAGCTTTGTTCGTTCAATGACTCGCTTTTGAACAGGCCTGACCGAATCCGTAGTATTCATAGCTGCACCAATCATTTGATGTTCGTTTACCATGGTCGATATAGTTGGAGCTCCGATGCGCTAAAAATTTCATTAGAAACATATGATGATATTGACTTACTTCGCAAATGCTCATACCCTATAGAATCTTTCCAAAATGCTGTCTGGAGGAGCAGAGAGCAAGGAATGTTTAAATAAATTAAAAACAATAATGTCATCGACCACAACTGTATCGGATGGCTTACTGAGAACAAAAGAAACTTCATCTTCATCTTCCAAATAATCTTCGTAATCCTCATTATTCATATCCACTGTATTAGATTCATTGGAGTCCTTTCCAAGCACTCTCACGCCTTTAGGCGTTTTAGTCTCATCATAACGCTTCGCAAGGATGAAGGGCGTACGCTTCATTTTACTTACGAGATCAACGTCCAAAGAAACTTCGCTCCAATGTCTCTCGAATTCTATCAACAGGTTTATATATTTCTCCGAAGAACCAGCTTGCAAATACATCGCCAATGGTTCATCAACCGTTGATCGTGCAAGCTCTGTGACGCTTGGTTTATCTCTTGCTCCACAGTGTCTCAGAAATGCGTTCGCTCCCAGATCAAAACTGACAAAACTAAAAAATTGTTTGTAAAAAAGCATTTCGACTTCGGATGATTGCGTTTCGATAAAAATATTAGCTGGAGATTGGTACGTCACCTCATCATTTTTAGCAATCGGAACAAAATTTGCACGTTTTAATTTCGCAACCTCAGTCGTTGTAAGCTCCATCAATCTACCCGCCATATAGTTGAACAGAATATTAGCACGACCGACACTCTCAGGAGGTGACCGAATTAATCTTTCCACAGCTAAAGAAATAGAAGGAGACGTTCTTACTCCCAGTTTCCAAGCCTCAGTTTGAAGATCTTCCCTAACAACTGCAAGATGAAACAATTCGGCCAGTGAGGATGAATAACATTCTCCAGGACACACTATTACTTCTTTTCCTTCTAGAGTCGCAGGTAAAAACGCAATAGGCTGTGAGGAGTCATAAGTGTTTCGGTAATTATTCTGGTCATAAAATCTTAACATGTAAGATATGACCTTGTTGCGATAAGATAAAGATTTTGCCGAGGCTGCTAAAGCTACCAAAGCATTTGAACTAGGAAAACGGTTTAGACCTAATTTGAAAAGGAAAATAGCCTCTAAAGATCTTGAATTCCAGTTGGGCCATCGTAGTGTAAGTATCTCCAGTTCTTTGTGTTCATCGGACGGCTGATATAAAGATGAGACCTTATACAGCTTTTGGGATTCAGAACTATCAGCCTCACAGATTTCATTCGATTTCAAAAACTCAAAGTCTTCCGCTCGCATGCCAGACTGCTGACTCGCAAGGTATGTGATCATATCTGTAGATGACCATTTACGTTCAGCATCAGCTCCATGAAGTCTCTCCATGACGTACTTCAGCTCAACCGTCTTTCTGACTCCCAGATACTCCAACACAGTCTGATTAACATGAGAGCCAACCATACTATCAATCACAGGTAGATCCGGAAAGAGGTGAACTTTATGAATATATGATTCAGAGGGTACCTTCATGCCCTTCTGCGTGGCCATGCACGTTTTTTTGCGCAGCTGATCAAAGACTATGGGCTGACATTGTTTCGGAATTGTATTCCATTGCTCCGAGATAACGCGAAGCACATTGCACGAGAACTTCGGCGAAAGAGATATACTCTGGTCAACAGGGAGTCCGTTCAAGTCATTGGATGTTATGTAAGATAGCCATGTAATAAAATCTAGTTCCCTCCAGCCTCTGTGTGATCAGTATCATATCCTATCATAAAATTGAATTATTAAGACTTACAACACTTCCAAGGACAATCGGTTCAGCTCCTTAGAGATAGCATAAGGTAGGCATGTAAATGGAACTGGCATGCTCTCTGGAATCAAACCGGTATTATGATAGAAAATGATAGAGCGCAAATCAACGGCTCCTAGCTCTTCGTCCGCAACAACAGCATAAGTCATAATCGATTTTGCCTCCGCCAAGGATATCTTATCGGTTTGAACTTTTTTTGCTAACCATTGTAGAAAGCTTTTTGTATCTGAACGGTCTAGAGATCGTTTACCAAACTCATTTTTGATGTCAGTAAAATCCACAGGACGGATCATTCCAATCACTTTCACTTGATCGAGAAAGTCCTTGGCTTTATTATAAAGCTCCGGCGGAATGATCGGCACATCTTTTAGGAATGTGATATCATCCATCAGTCGCGTTTTATCTGACGGCTTCATTCCTTTACTAGTCAGCAAAGGGATTGTAGAAGCCGACTTCCAAAAACCAGTTGCAATGTACTGCCCAATTTTTGGATCAGGAGTCGAACTATCAAAATAGAACTGATTCATTATATGTGCTGTCTTGTCTAGTATGCTAGCGGAGAGTTTAGATAAATCATTGGAGAGAAGACTTTCTAAATACTGTAGTTCTGTCCCGTAAACAATTCTTGCGAGAACACCGGCCATATACATCATTTCTTTGTTCCAATCCTTGACATAAGCATTAGCGGTGTCAACCGCTGCACGCTCCATTGTCGGTATAGCCTGTGGAGCTGCAATATGCGACTTTAAAGCTGTTGTTTGCTTAGTAGGGAATCCGATAAAGACCTTAGCGTCTGAGAAAGATTTAGGAAATATCTGAGCGGAGATTCCGGATTTTAAAGCAGATGAGTCCGCCTCATCTTTATTCAAAGCAATCATGGAAATAGAAACAGTACGAGGAGGAGGTTTAATTATTGCACTTTGAAGTTTTCTAGCGAAGGATGTTGAAGCATGAGTCGTCATATAGCCGGTTATGTTCCTAGAATTGTTCTCAGCATCGCCATAAATGATGAATTCGCATAATTATGATTACCTTAGAAATAAAATGGCTTCTGAGTAGTCGCTCGGCTTCTCAGAATCTGTAGTGAAGGTTTGCATGAGCCTGAAGCCAAAAGCCATAAAGCCTTTAACTTCAGAATCAGCCTTTCCTAGCTGTGTCGCATTTAGATAATTAGCCTTAATCTGCACCGCTTCGGTTTCTATCGAAGTCATCTTCATTAGACCTTCCGAAGACTTGACATTTATTTCTCGAGGAATCGCAAGATTTATCGGATCCGATTTTGTCTTAGAAATGGACAAGAAGAGAATGCCGTCCACAAATAATTCCATGCGATGAAGTTTGACAAATGTAAGGCTTTGAGCAAAAAAGCTAGTGAAGTCCGAGAGATTAGGTATAGGCTTTGGTACACTATATGGAAGATCCACCGTGGTCCACTTTCCTGAGCTTTGCAGTTGTAGTCTCTTGTAATTGAGCTGATCGCCCACATAATAAAAGCTCATTGCAGTTTCTCCTGAATGTACCATAGGCTCGTTCGTGACGGCAAATACGGAATAAAATCCAACACCAAATGCACCAATTTTAGTTTCATCTGGGTTTCCTTTAGCTATCTCTCGAAGTCTATAAACAAATAAATTAGCGATATTAATTGGTGAATATTTTGACTTACCGATCCCAATCTTCTGGCCGAAAATTAACGCCATCATTTTTTATTCGAAGACGTTTGACGTTTGCCTTGTGAACATCCCTAAAAGAACGGTTATTAAGTAACACTATGTAATCTACATTCCAAAAAATGAGAGGACACGACAGCATACATTATGTTGTCCAATGTAATTGGACGTCCATCTGTTTCGAACTCGACTCGCACTGTAGATGCACCGGCGTCGGCACCATTTTGAATTAATTCTCTAAATAGAGCATGATCAACCGGATACTTCGACAAGGTACGAGTAATCAGGCTATTTGGCCATTATTAGCTTGCAACAAAGACGCTAGAGGAAATAATTTACATACGCTCTATGATTGACTGCAACTGTTTCAGTGACAACACTTACACTAACACCCTCAGGCTGTCGGCGCAACAGATCATAATCTATAGTAACAGCTGACATGCTGTGACAGAGATTGTACCTTTTATCCTAAGTTGAGCTAGATAAATGATATGCCAGAACAGAGAGGTGGATGGATATGGATGAACTAGCATAAATAGTTGAATAGTGTATTGTACCCGGAACGAGAGCATGCTTGGGACCAATCCCTTCTAATTTTAAGGTACCACTAATATTTCTAACGCTGGCTGGTAATTTTACACTCTCTAATAGAAACATTTAAATACAATCCCGCCAATCGATACGGCGCTTTTGAAAATAAGAATATGTAGCTAGCAAATCTCGCTTTCAAAATATCTCGTGGTCATTATTGTGTAATTTGCATGTAGTGAATTAGCTCAAATCAACTGATGTGTCTGGAAGTTGTCTCACAGGGCTTCTAGCCTGCATGACTTAAGAATAGCGAGCGACAGATCTTTTGAAGCACCTAAGATCTGCCTCGAAATGAAACTTTTTGTGGCATGTATTGCAACTGTGATAAACATTATTGTAGAATTCGGATAACCAGAGGACAATAACAGATTTGATAGAGCATTTCTACGCTTCCTATTCATTTGATTGAAATTGTGGTTTATCCAACAGAAACAAGAATGGCTTCGTCTCCAAGTCTCATTATAGATCTGGCAACTAGCTTTCAGCGAGAATACAGGGGAATAGCCGCGAATACATAACCTAAAAGCTGATCTTATAACAACAAACGATAATAGCTGAGCTAGAGAAGATAAATGAATATTGACAGGTGAGGTACAATCTAAGAAAGACTACTACAGTCAAATCTGGATACAACGATATTCGATATTACGAAAACTCTGTAAAAATGGACGAGCGATAACTCGACCGGATGGAACGATTCACAATTGAATCATTGCACTTGTTTAAATACATCTGTCATTGACTCACGACAAAAGCGAGCAGGACGCTCATCATTCTCGCGGTACCCGTCTAGACTTTCGCCAGGCAAGCAATCCTTGTTTTGGCATTCGAGAAGTCCGTGGACTAGCTGCGTTTGAGCATGAACAGGAAATGTCATAATTAGATATCGAGTAAGGAGGGTAATACGATCAACAGTCGATATAATGATACTCGATATAACGAAAAAATTCTGTAAAAATGGACGAGCGAGATAGCTAGGTTGGGCCGATCTATCGAACCGTCGCTCTCGTGTTTCTACAAACCGGTGTCAACAATACAGAGCCCGACACAGAAGTTCAGACCAAACATGTCAGTGGACCATACGATTTGATGGGTAAACCGAATGTAGATTATCGTTGAGCCAATGCGACATCAACCCTTACCCCGCTTCATGAAGGCATACGCTCAGCAGCCTGTGGAACCGAGATGTTGTAGCATGCCTAAATTTCATTCACATTCTAAACGGATATCGCGAGAGTGATGTGACTCGCTCCATCCGGTCGAGTTATCGCTCGTCCATTTTTGCAGATGTTGTTTTCGTTATATCGACTATCGTTATATCGAGAGTTGATCGTTAAGTCAACGTCTGTACTGACCATATCTTTCGTCATAGTAAGCCTGCATATATGTGTGCCTTGTGATGATTTCAAAAATATAGTTGTATGCTTCACGTTTTTATAACTATTTAAAACGTTACGATTCGATAAAGTTCATAGCAGCTGGGATAAAGCTTTATTTATATCTTTCATTGAAGCTCTCCTGCATATCGAGCCGACAGCACTATGCTGTAGCACTATGTTGTCGCGTTACGAACCATTGAAAGATGAATTTGGAAATTAGCAGTTGTGATTATGTGCAATTAAAGCGTCGTTTAGACAGTTATGGTCTCACGAGTCTTCTTGAGGGGGTTTCTGAAAACACGGCAAGATGTTATGCACACTTTTAACCGTGATCCGAGAATTTCAGGGGTTACGATCTCTTAGATATTATCGCGCTAGAGTAACCAAGAGACAGGAGGGATCATCGACTGGACACTATATCTGGGAATTATGAGTGTTTTTGGTAATGGCAAATCCTGAAAATACTTCTTTGGGACATCAAAGAAAAGAAATGAATAAATGGACATCAAAAAACTACAACTTAGCCGACTCTGGAGCATGCTTGCGGATAGTTTTCCTTGATAGTGTATTATCTCCCGAATGTAATCTTCAACGAATGAAATACATGAAGTGAGAGACAAGACATGGATGTAATAAGATAAGGAGCCCGGTTGGGCGATATAAATATAGGTGGATGAGCGCTGTAAGCTTCGAATTCATGAATTGAGGAGTGCACAAGAACTGGCATCAGACATGACACATAGCATCTTACAAGAATCAAATAACTATGGGGCGCGGTCTTATCAGGTGTCAAAATCGACAGGCGACAGCGGTATGATCGACCCGGAGATTTTGATTAGACGGTTGCGGGCCAGGGAAGCTTACCAAAAAAAGAGACAAGAGCAAGGACTTCAACCCCGAGCTCTAAAGAGTGAAGAAGAGAAAAAGGAATCCAAGCGTGCGAGAAATCAGAGCTACTACCAAAAGACAAAAAGGTGAAGAGAGCATGCCTATTTGATATGATGTACTTACTAAATGCCTTACACAGCATTGTGAACTCGGAACCATCTCAGTCTGGTCTATCTTTGGCAACGGATAGTCGCTACCAATATCCCACGCCGTCGCATAATGGACATTCTCGTTACACTACATCTCCGATCAGTCGCAAGAGCAGTATGACAAATGCCGATCAAAAACCTCAAAGGTTATACCGCAAGCGAAGTGAGAATTCTTATTAGTGCATGATAAATGGCCGATCTGCGGCTTGACTGAACAAGTCAATTCAGTAATCTCCTAGCCTCCTTTTATGCAACCGTCGAGCTGTTATCTCAAGCATCATCGCTGCAACTTTTCTAATCTTCTCGTAAATCACGGACATTAGTCGTCGCGGAAAAACACATACTGATGGGCTTTCTACTATGAAGCAAGCACTGACTACATTTTTAAAAACACAGAGAATAATTTTTCAACCTTATAATTTTGTATTGATGGCGACGGAGGGTGATCCATGAATAAATGAGATCTGCAAATCGATAATGGTAATTATGTCAATTAATTACGAGCATATCAATTCATCTCTTGAAATTAGTCTTATGAATTTAAAGCTCTCTTGATGTTCCATACTTTACTGTTGATAACGTTGAGCATGCTTGCACAAATCTAGGTCATAAAAACTACCTAGCTTCTGTGGTGTTTGAAGTATTATCTCAGCAAAATTGAGATACTGTCTGCGAAAATAACAATTCCGATTGAAATAATATTAACTATAACATACTTTGGAATGGAGAGACTCCAATTTAGCATTTAGCATAATATTCAGCTTGTAACGTACCTCGTATCAAAGGAGGTCAAAAAATTAGTTAAAATATCGAATTACCAAAGTCACAAGCAATTAACTGTTTCTGTATACTTCTGAGCTCATTCAACTTTAGGTTCATGTAGTGCTAGATCTACCTGATATTTGTCTCCGTATCCTGTCATAACCTGGGGATCTGCCGTGGCTCACAGGTCTCGCATCATCAGCCTCCTATGAGCCTATTTGGTTTATGAAACGAATACAATTGCGAAAGAATGGGCCGGATAAAAATAGCTAAAACAATATATCATAAGAGTTTGGGGTAAATTCTGTAGAACTCTCATCTCGCATCTAGATTCAATAATTGCAAAATGTTTACTAGAAATAGTTTAACCGCACTTTGGACACTCCAAGGTACAGTGGTATATTCCGTGACGTATCTATTTCGATTGTAAAAGGCAAACCTTGAATTTCAAAACCCTTCTAAAGCTAGTACCTAATTCAGAAAAGCTATATAGGTTCGTCTGAAAATTTCTACTGGCGCTAGTGGTGTTTCTCATTCCAAATTTCCACTGAAGTCTTAACAGTTCAATTCAATCTTGTGGGGTTTTCTTGAAGCCTTGTGATAATTTTCCATGTAGGGATGGCACCAATTTTATCACGTCATACAGACGTTGACTTAACGATCAACTCTCGATATAACGATAGTCGATATAACGAAAAAAACATCTTAAAAATGGACGAGCGATAACTCGAACGGATGGAGTGAATCACTCCACTTGTTTAAATACATCTGTCATTGACTCACGACAAAACCGAACAGGACGCTCATTATTCTCGCGGTACCCGTTTAGAATGTGAATGAAATTTAGGCGTGCTAGAATATCTCTGTTCCACAGGCTGCTGAGCGTATGCCTTCATGAAGCGGGGTAAGGGTTGATGTCGCATTGGCTCAACGATAATCTACATTCGGTTTACTCATCAAATCGTATGGTCCACTGACATGTTTGGTCTGAACTTCTGTGTCGGGCTCTGTATTGTTTGCTGAACAGCGATTTGTAGAAACACGAGAGCGAAGGTTAGATAAATCGGTGTTTATGATTAGATATCGAGTAAGGAGGGTAATACGATCAACTGTCGATATAATGACACTCGATATAACGAAAAAACTCTAAAAATGGACCACGAAGTGCTGCCCAAAAATGTTTAGCTTGCCTTGACTAATATTTCATTACTGAAGTCCCAGCCGTAAATAGAAAATTACTTGTAGCCACATAAATTTGCGACTATAGAATTCTGGCGATATATTGTAGTTTGATTTGCTTCTTCCCGCTTTATGAGATTCAGAGTGTTCTTCAGTTTGATGCATATTGGATGCCTAAAAAGACTAATGACTCTATCTATGAACGATAGATACGGGAAAGATTTGCGAAAATGGTAGAAGAATGAAGGCAAGAACTTTAGAAGTATTCGGTGCCTTGATTATTGTGCAGATTTTTGGCCTCAGAATCAAGAATCAAATAGAAGAGAATACTACCAATAGGCTAAGAAGCTTAATATTGAAAGGGTATCTGACGACTGCGAAAATTATTTTCCCGTGATGGCTTTTTAGCCAAGAACCTTCCTTCGTCTCCCGCTAGGTCACTCGGTACCCTTACAGCAAGAAACTCATAGTCAGAGGACAAGTTCGGTGTTTCAAGTCTGTCCAATACTTGACATTGAAAAACCATAATAGATTTGCGAATGTAGGTCGAAAATAATATTTGTTTTTTACAGGACCTTACATGTAAACTCCTCAAATTTTGCTTCAAAAATCTCCAAACGTTGCCGTTCCGAATTGCCTGATAATGCCATCCGCCCTTCATCACACTCCGAAGCTATTGCCTTGACATTCTATCTCGACGAATAGTCCTGAATATGAGAAATCAATTAGTATCTGAGTGTAATGTTGTTCTCTAAAGGCGAATGGCAGTAATCACCAGGGACAGATAAAGCTTCTCTGTTCGGATACTTCATACTTCAGCTAAAGACATTTCGGCAATTTCGGCAAGGAGTGCCAAGGGAATGTTGCAAAAAGCTTGGATACAAGTGATAGAGCTTCTTTGATAAGATATAATACCTTATAAAATGATATGTAAAAGCAGTGATTGAACGCTATCGCTTTTCTGCTGTCCGAAAAATTTTTGGGCGCTCCAGCATGTCACCGCCATTTAAATATTGATGTAAAAATATTGATTCTTCCAAGAGTATTAACTCTATTAGAGGCATTTGCTGTGGACCTTACAATATTTCTTATATAATTATGAGGAGATAGGCGGCAAGGACCATGAATAAGCGATAAGAGCACGATTGAGTACGTGTATGGTAGACACTCATGATTATGCTGTTACAGCCATCACGATATGAACATCCGGGTCATTGGCCTAATATTGATTCAATTTGAAATATCACGACCCTTTTATGTGTACACAGGTCAATCCATCAGCATAACTTAGGGGAGTAGAGAAACTTGATAACCGACAGGAACGACCAAGGTAAATGCATCGTTCTGTTAGTGAAGGGTCTGTTACCAAGATATCATTAGGTAACTTCCGGCTATCAGTCCGTGCAATTTAGCCTTTTCTGCATAATCGGGATTTAAAGGTGAATCCTCTCATATGCGCAGGTTAATGTTAAGATTATCGAATGTCGGTAATGGGGACCGTGCATGAACTTAGTGTAAGTGATTAGCCGTATTTGGGTGTAGTATTCTCTTATCTGTGATCCATGCTCTCTACTAAGCTGTAAATAAAGCACAGATAGTGACAAAACCTGAATGTTGACCATAATGCAAGTCCAACATGATTCCACATGCGATTCTAGCTACCATCGAGCCAAAACGGGTTAGAGAATAGAATATAACCAGAATAAGAGCACTACAACTTCCAACTGAGTTCTGGCCGTTGCTGAAGCTACAGTTACAATTCAGGTGGGAGAATGGTCAAGTTGCAGATAGAGAAATCACGAGCAGATCGAGGTCATCCTTCGAGCTGATAATTGTATTTAAGATGAGTTCATTCTGCTTTAAAGTTAAGGGAAGGGAAGGCGCTAAGAGAAGGCATTGAGGCACGAATTTAAGAATGTCGGGAAACTAGCATCAATAAGAATGCCTTGTACAGCACCAACTATTCTCACGACTCGAGCGTTTTCGATAGCAAACTTTCAGAACGTGTCCCATTCATAAGTAGCTGCAGCCCTTGCCTCGCTCTCGAGTACATGAAGACATGGCGCTAGGCAGTTTTATACCAACATTATCGGTAAGAATCTCGTTCCATTGAACAGATCTTATAAACAAATTACAAAGCTACTTTTGACTAGCAATCCTGTCCACGACCTTCTTCATCACCCTCGCTAACCCCTCATCGCCCCTCTCAACCGCCGCCTCATACGCAATCCGATACTGCTTAATCCCCTCCGAAAACAGCATCCTCTTATCCTTCCAACCCGTATCCCTTCTCAACTTCTCACTCCCAACCCACTGACTGAACCCGAGCAACTTCGCACGCGGTCCTGGTCCCCCTTCCCTCTTAACATACTTCACACCACTCTCAATCCCATACTCCTCCACCAACGCTCTCAAGACTTCCTCTAGCGTCTCGAACTTCCCAGCAGAGATATTGTAACACTGTCCCGCCACAACGTCTCTCTTGCATTCGGAAAGAGCAACGTAAGCGTCCGCGCAATCGTCCACATGTATGGCATGCAAAATCGTCATACCATCTTCTTCAACCACCCACTCACCCTTCTGCTTCGCCCCCTCCGCAAACTGGAAGAAGAAAGCATAATAAGAGGACATATAGCCGTACACATGCGTTGGTCTCAACACCACCGTACCGAACAGATCGTTATTCCGAACGTCTTGATTGCGTAGTTTGCGCGGTTAACGAGGCTGGTCTGTGGATTCAGGGTGAGAGTTCTGTGTGTGGTGCCAGATTTGGGGAGTTGGCGAGGGCTCCCATGCCGTAGTCTTTACAGCCTGATGTGAAGAACACTAATGGTCGGATTCCAGCAGCGTTGGAAGAGGTGGCGAGCGTGCGAAAGAGAGAGATGATGGCGTTGTAGTGTGGGATGTAGTCGGAGGCACCCTCGGTTGTGGTTGTAGAGACGAGTATGGCGAAGACGATTCCTTGAGCTGAGAGGGAGGGGAGGAAGGAGGGAGGTATCGCTGGGAGAACCGAGGAGAGGGATGATTTTGAGGAGGCGAGACTGGAGCAGATGTTGGGTTGGCGGACGAAGGCATGGGCAGCTGCATTTCCAATGTACCCGTTCGCACCGGTTACTAGCACGTTGGTCGTTGGAGAAGCCATTTTGGGAAGGAAAGAAATGGGGGAAGGAAGGAAGAGAGGAGAAACGGGTACGATTATTATGGCTAGTGTTTCGCAAGGCACCAGCCGGAGGTAAATTAAGCCGACCCGCTTAAGCGAGCCAATTAAAACAAGATAATCTCATCCTCCCGATTTAGCCACTCCGTAAGCGATCGATCAATAAAAGCACTAGAATACTCTTGCGCGTGATATAATATCTATTGGGGTTGACATACTGTACCCTTGTACTGCGCCTTACTTAAAATGGAAAGGCTGGGTACAAGAAGGAGTCGCTAAAAGTGGGGCCAATTTTCTATGAAAGAGTGTTTTTGGAGAAGCCGCAATCGAACCTCACTAGTGGTATTGTGATGCTACGTAAGGTCCACTACTCTAATTCTGCCAACCAAGACAAAAAAAAGGTAGTTAACGTCGACTTTTTAAAGACTTTTTAAAGAGTAATTAAACAAGATGGCCTGCTCATTACAACAGCACTATTTCAACTATTATATATCTATATAGTTATACGCAACGCCAATAAATCATTAAATAAATCAAGATTCCTCTAATGCTTGTGCCTTCACCAAGTCGTAGTATTTGCTCTTATTTTGCAGCAACTGCCGGTGATTACCAAATTCCAAAATTCTACCGCCTTCAAATACATATATGATGTCCGCATTGCGAATAGTTGAGAGTCTGTGTGCAATAGCTATCGTCGTTCTACCCTTAGAGGCTAAGTCAAGAGCAGCCTGAACGACCTTCTCAGACTCATTGTCCAAGGCAGATGTAGCTTCATCTAGCAATAATATCTTAGGATCACGAATCAGAGCACGAGCAATAGCAATTCGTTGCTTCTGACCACCTGAAAATAATGTTCCTTTACTACCACAGGATGTTTCATATCCATCTGGCAAAGACAATATCAAATCGTGAATATTAGCCTTCTTGCAGGCTTCATAAATTTGTTCGTCAGTAACGATCTCCGGAGTCGTTGATCCATAAAGAATATTCTCTCGAATCGAACCTTGATACAAAGTCGGCTCTTGTTGCACCAATGCGATATTGCTCCTATAAGCATTCAGATTGAGCTCTGAGATATCCCTTCCGTCTAGCAATATCTGACCAGCTAGAGGATTATAGAATCTTTCAAGCAAACCGATCGAAGTAGATTTACCACAACCTGAAGATCCTACCAAAGCCACATATTGCCCCTTCTTGACACTTAAACTGATACCTCTCAAGACTGGAACGGAGAGACGAGTAGGATACCTGAAGTGAACATCTTTAAACTCGATATTTCCTTCAACAGTAGAACCCGGGTCTGCACCATCAGTAGCCCAAGCATCAATCTCAGGATTCCTGTCAAATAACTGTTTAATATTACCTGCCGACTGATATGAACGAGCCATATCAAGAGCATAAGAAAGCATAATTGATCCCGACTGAGAACTATTTGTGGCAGCCAGAAACACAGTGAAAAACATAAACGTCGAATAACCCTCATAAAGCACCCTTGTTGATCCGTACCAGCAAGCTAATGACATCAATAAAAACACGAGAGCTTGCGCAGCGGCATATAGTGCAGCTGACAAACTGTTGCCCTTTCTAGACTGCGATGTTATTTTCCTCAAACCCTTCGCATAGGATTCGATAACAGCACCTTCTCTAGTCAAAGCAGCAACAGTCTTCACGGAGCTTGCGGCTTCGCATGCAAACGAGGCACAGTTGTTATGCGCTCCCTTGACAGATGCGACTTGCTTAGACAAAAAAAAAAATCGGAAAAATCCGACAGTAAATAACAAAGGTAAACAGAACATGACTACAAAAGCCATTCTCCATCCAACAAAAAATGCGATTCCTATGGCACCAAGAATCATAGTGCTAGAACTTAGAATCAAGGCCAAAGTAGCCCCGGTAAGACCTTCAATAGCTTGAGCGTCTCGAGCAATTGAACTGGTCAAGGATCCTGATGTGTTTTCAGAGGCATCAAAAAAAGAAATATCTTGTCTTAACATCTGACGAAGTGTATCCCGTCTAATTCTTCGTAGGAGCTTTTGCCCAGCGGTTGTTAGAATACCAACCGCAAGAATAGAAACAATCAAGACAATGGTACCCTGTCCGACAAAGACAATAAGAAAAGGGAAAAGGAATCTCGTCATCGCATCATAATCTGGAATGAAGCGGAATGAATTGATTGCGGTGGAATAGAGAATAGTCACGGTTGGGTAGGCTACACCTTGTAGGAAAGCAAAAACTAAACCTAAAAGGACGATTGACTTTTCAGGACGTCCATACGAAACCATAAAATTGAAGATTTCTCTAGCAGTTGGCCTGGGGATACTGACAACCGACTTCTCGACAGCTTTCAGAGATGAAATTGATTTCGCAGTGATTATCTTTATCAACTTTTCAGTTGACAAAGAATATTCAAACTCGGTGTTTTCGTCGTCACAGTCATAAGATTGAGTATTCGCTATCACTGCCTTCTCATCAAGATATTTTTCGATACTATCAGAATCGGACGCTTCTGGAGATGACTCTATGTCGTGATTTCTCTCTCGGGAAAGAGACTGGGCTTGGGAGAGTTGGTAATATTCCCCCTTCTTTGCTATCAGTTCATCGTGAGTTCCCTGTTCTATTATATGTCCCTTCTTTATCACGACAATATTGTCAGCGTCCCTGATAGTTGATAAACGGTGAGCAATGACAATTGTTGTCCTATTTTTTGCAGCACGGTCCAACGCTTCTTGAACGACACCCTCCGATTTAGTGTCCAACGCGGAAGTTGCCTCATCAAGGAGTAAAATTTTTGGATCTCCGACAACAGCTCGTGCAATTGCAATTCTCTGTTTCTGACCACCCGAAAGTAGAAGTCCTCGCTCGCCAACATTTGTCTCTAATCCATTTGGCAAATTATCAATGAAATCCATTGCATTAGCAAACTTGCAAGCCTGTACAACCAACTCTCGCTTCTCGATATCGCTGGCGTGCTCATATGGAGTACCAATCAGTCCATAAGTAACATTTTCATATACTGTTGTAGCAAATAACGTGGGCTCCTGCGATACTAATGCAATCTGCTGTCGTAGCCAGTTTATATTCAAACTTTCAATATCGTGACCATCTAGTAAAACTCTCCCTTTAATTGGGTTGTAGAAACGCTCTATCAATCCAACGATGGTAGACTTTCCAGAACCAGATGCACCTACTAACGCTACAGTTTTGCCAGGCTCCACAGTTAAATTAAAATCTTGCATGACTGTGACTCCAGGGCGTGACGGATATATAAACTTTACACCTTGTAGCTCAATTCTTCCTTCTACCTTGTCGAGTGTCTTGCCTGTGTTGGCATTTGCATCAATGGCTGACGGTCTGTCGATAGTCGAAAAGATCTTTTTGGCGGCAGATGCCGCAGCAGCTACAGCTCTAACATGAGGAGTTATAGCTGTGACTGCGAACGTGCCTTGTATCATTGCAGAATTGATCGTAATGATATTGTTTGTCTGAATTGTACCTTCTCTGAGAAACCGACCACCCTGCCAGAACGCCATAGCATCATCCAGATACAATCCAAGCCAAGAGAGTCCAGTTATAGCGCCGGCGAAAAAACCTGCATACGAGGAATACGTCTCTGAAATCCTGAGGAATTCATCGTACTTGACTGCTATTCGCTCTTGAATGCCGAAAGCCTGTACGTTACGCACGGAAGATAGGACCTCCTCGACGATTGTACCTCCAGCAGAGGATCCTTCGAGCGACTTACCGAACAATTTGGTCATTTGAGACGAAACAAGATAAAAACATGTGAATAAAACCACAGTGATTGCTAGTATCAATCCAGTCAGTCTCGTGTTCTGCGTAAGAGCAACAACAAAGGCAAGTGTGAATGTGGATGCGAAAGAAATCATATAGCCTAGTTTCTCTGAGATTCCTTCTTGTATAACCATAGTATCAGAAGAAATCCGAGTTGTAATCTCTCCGGTTCCTAGCTTGTCAAAATAAGCAATGTTTTGCTTCAAGACCGATTTTAAATATTCCTCTCGAACACGGCCGGAGACTCTGTCTCCACGATCAATAAGAATAAAAGTGAAGAAGTAAGCTAGAATAAACTCCGCAATGCCTAGAGTCATGAGCATAAGAGCAAAGAAATTCATCGTAGATTGGAACGATTCGGGAGTTGTAAAGTATAGCTGACTATCCATCACCTTGGATGAATTGTAACTGCTACTGGCCAAGTTAGCATATCCGGATGTTATGTTAAGGGGCATGCCAGATGTCATATTGAATGCACAGCCCATAAATTCGTCATAGGAGTAACCATAATTATGTCTAGTTTTATTGAATTCAGAATGGGCACTGTACAAGCTCGTTTCATGGTACAAGGAATAGCCGTGCTCATAACTGTTGCCATTGTAATAGAGCTGATCTAGACAATAGGGATTGTGATATATCGCAATGTAAGATGTCAACTCACGTACCATAACACCCCAGATAATAGGCATTACCGCTCTGATGCTTCCCTCGGCAATCGAAGCGATTACTGCAAACACGTAGAGCAACCTCTCGAGAGATGTAGCAAATCTAAAAATTGAAAAATATCCGGCGTTGGACTCAAAAGATTTTGATTGCACTCGCAAAACTTCAGCTTCCTCATCTGGCAAATGACTGTATTCATCATGTTCTCCGACATATAACGTTACTGCCTTATCTTCAGAACCAGGTGCCAGTAATGGCTTCTTATCTTGCCACCCAGTGCCGTATGTCTTCTCGTCGGCCATACTAAAAGTCAAAAGAGTTCGTAGCAAATGCTTGAGAGAAAAACCTTCGAAGAAGGTCGAAGCAAGATTACTTTTGTGATGAGGTTATCGTTATCAGTCTCACTTCAGGATGGTCTAAATATGCTTAGTCAGACGTGATGTGACCTTATCGATAACACTTACAATCGCGATTCCGGGATTTGGACTTTCGACTTAAATTTTTCCGTGATTCCGCCGGCACCCCGATGCATTATATTGAATTCAAGAGATGTACGAATTAGATCTGCGATGAAGAAATATGGTATTTTCCAGAGAAGTTGAACGATAGAGAAACGGTCACGGCGTCGAGTTGTCGTCAAACTACTGTCTATGGTAGCGATGCTAATAACGTTAGAAGCACATAATTAGTCCCTTTACAGTTTCCGATGTAAACTACATCTCTTGCTTTTTGAAGAATAGCTTTTTCTGCTTAGAAACTTTGCAGGATGTATGAAGAAGAAGAAATCAACTGGCGAGCAGAAGTAATTGCCAAAGACATGCCATGCCAAAAGCCAGAAATCTAGTTGTAAGTCACCATGTAACAATATTACCTCGCTAAAAGAATGGAATTTCATACCACAACTTTTGTAACTGCAATTGAACCACTACGATGAGCAGAAAACGGAAGAAAACAGCTGAAAGAGAAAGTCTAGTCATTGAGGAATTAAATGGAATAAATTTGGGCAAATATAAAAGTGCCTACGCAGCGGCAAAGAAGCTTGAAATTAACGCGTCAACTGTCTATTCCAGATTGAACGGGCATTTGTGATGCTCTGAGGCTCGAATGAGCCAGCAGTTTTTGACAGAAGCAGAAGAAAAATCATTGCTTAGGTATATTAAGCAACTCACGAAGTCTGGATATCCTCTCAGCTACAAAACGTTCTGACAATTGGCTGTTAGAATTCCTACGCGACGCGCCCAAAAGAAAATCGATATTTAGCATCTTGAGCTTGAAGTCAATACACTAGGGAAAAACTGGGTTCCACGTTTCATTGAACGACACCCCGACATCAAATCTGTTATTGGAGGTCGCATTGAGGCAAAAAGAATGTATGCTACGACAAAAGACGCGTTGAACGCGTGGTTTGACGCAGTCGAAGAGACGATTACCAAGTTCGACATCCACTATTCTGACATATATAACATGGATGAGACAGGATTTGCTATCTGATCTATGGATTTAACAAGAGTTATTGTAGATTCAACTATGAGAACTCACTGTCAACATGGCTTGGAAGAGTGGGTTACCGTTGTTGAATGTATTTGTCAGAATAAACGGCCATCCCCATTCGCAATTTTTAAAGGAAAATTCGTGTTCGACAAATGCATTCCTCGCTCTTTTCCAAGCAATTGGTCTTTCTCTGCAAGTGCAAATGGCTGGACAAGTAACAGCCTTGGTTTGGCATAGCTCGAGGATGTTTTTGAGCTTGCAAGTCGGGAGAAAGCGAAAGGCAAGACACGACTTCTAATTTGTGACGGCTACGACAGTCACATAAGCGGATACTTTATCTCATACTGTATGGGAAATAATATTCGTATATTGGTACTTTTTCCTCACGCTTCGCATATCCTACGCCGCTGGATGTTGCCATGTTTGGATCATTAAAGAAGGCATTGACTTCAGCTTTGACGCCTCTTCATGAAGTACAACTGGCGCGAATTCAGAAAGCAGAGTGGCTGGAGGCCTATTCTCAAGCAAGAGGAAGGAGTATTGCTGCTCAAAATATTGCCTCGGCCTGGCGAGGAGCAGGAGTAATGCCATTTAATAGGAAAAAGACGCTTCGCCACGTAACTAACGAGCAGGAGGATGACGTTTCTATTGTGGAAACTACTCCTTGTACGCCCACAAATGAGGTGTATGAATGCGTATTTCTGACTAGCTCATCTCCAGGAATAGGCACATGGGAGAGATCTTGTTCGAGTTGCAAAAGGAAGTGATGCTGTTGAAAGCACCGACAAAATCTTTCATCCAGAAGCTTGCTGCTAGGCAATAGGTCGAGTCTGCACGTCGAATACTCCGCGAGCACGAGACGACAGCACTACATAACTTGCTAAATAAGAGAAGAGACGTAAAAAAGGATAAACGATTGGTTTTGAAGGATAAAAGGCTAATCACTATTGAGAAATTACGTGACGGGGTATTGGATGCCGAAAAAGACACCCAGAGTTAGTCCAACAAAGGCCAATAAACCAATGGCAGATCTGAAGGTTCAACGAAACAACTCTGTAAAAATGGACGAGCGATAACTCGACCGGATGGAGCGATTCACAATTGAAGCACCCCACTTGTTTAAATACATCTGTGATTGACTCAAGACAAAACCGAGCAGGACGCTCATCATTCTCGCGGGTACGCGTTTAGAATGTGAATGAAATTTAGGCATGCTAGAACATCCCTGTTCCACAGCCTGGTTTGCCAGGCAAGCAATCCTTGTTTTGGCATTTGAGAAGTCCATGGACTAGCCGCATTTTAGGTTGCTTGTCTTTTTTACCTGTCTATTCATCTTTCTTTTTGCCCTCCTTCTCATCTTCCGTCTGGCCATCCTCTGGATCCTGAACGCAGTCCCACTTCCGCTTTCCTAAAGCCGACTTCCTCTTTCTTTGCTTACTATTCAGAGGTCGAAAGTTGTCGCGGTATTTCGTGGCCTTCACCCTATGATTGCATTTTGGGCACCAGTAAGATGTCCGAAACTCGTCAAGGAGCACAACATTAAAGCCCTTTTTGCGGAACAGGTCTCGGAAGCCTTTCTTGCGACTAGTTGCGTGATACTTCTTCTTGGAGTTATTGTAATTAACTATAAGTATTATCACGTCATCATCAAACTTGCTCCGCAAGGCGTTAGCAAGATTATCGTCTGCCTGCTGGCGCTTTCGATACCTCATCCAACGTGCCTCTCTAAACTCCTTTTTAAAATAAAAAGAGAATAGAAAAGTGTTTGCCTGTCCCCGTATCTGTAAGGATGACCGGAATTCCTGCAAATCGACAGCGGCAGTGTTGGTCGACGACAGCTTCCTCATCCAACTATGATACTCGGCCCTTAGAGGCTGACTGAGGTCTCGTACGAGATCACGCTCCATAAGGCTGTATTCTTTCAAACCGTTCTCTCGCCTGTCCTGACAATAGGTATACCGAAACTTCTGTATACCTTGATGCTTTTGTGGTTTCTTCCGCTTCGCAGCCTTTCCAGCTTCTGCCTTTTTTTCCTCCTGGCTCTGTAACGAGCCCTCCTAGCCCTAATTTTGTTTTGAGCTAATCGCTCTGAAGTGTCGACAGAATCATCTGGAACCTCCTCCAGAGTTGGCTTGTTCGTTTCTGGCATGGCTTCATCTGCCAGGGCCTCGTCTGCCACGAAACTGGCAGGCTCACCAGAATCGCCAGCCAATGTCGAGAGCTCGCGCAATATATAGAGGAGGTCCCGATGGTTAGGATCAATCACTATGACTCGGCCTCTGCTCTCTTCTCGATCTTTTGTAGAAGAACGTCCTAGGCGAGAAAGTATCCAGCAGTCGTGATCTAGTGGAACGAATCCACTAGATCATTAATGCGTTCACAGTTTGGATCTGTGAACACACTATCTAGTCGGCAGCAAATGGCCGAATAACCTTCATTTATTAAGCTCATGTTGGCTGATTTGGTGCTCCAAGACTGGGATTATCCAGTCCTTTATAGACTTCAGCATGCTGATTATTTGCAGATCTATTACGATATTTAGTTGATTTTGGAGTTGCTAGTGTAACAATCTTCATTCAGCTGGCAATATATAGCTGAAAGTTTGATCTGTCAAACAAGTGGATTAGAGGTGTAACTAGAGCGTATGCCGTCATGAAGCGGGGTAAGGGTTGTTGTTCTGACAAAATAAGCTTACCTAGGCTCTTGCACTGGCTAAAACCATAATCTACGTTCCCTTTACTCATCAAAACGTATGCTCGACCACTGACATATTTGGCCTGAACTTTTGTATCGGCTTCTGTATTGTGGACACAAGTTTGCAGAAACAGCAGAGCGAATTAGTCGCTAAATAAATGTAACAAGTTTTTGATCGAGAAAGGAAACGTCATAATTAGATATCGAGTAAGGAGGGTAATATAACCAGCGCCAAATCATATCGTTATATCGAGACTTGACTGTAGCTCTTTCCGTTTCAGTAGCCAAAACGTTTTAGAGGTCATTTGTAATATTCTTCGTTAATTCGTTTGAGCATTGTTAACCCCACCTTTGAAGGTACAAATTAGACTAGGTAGTAAGAACAAGAGCGTCCAATAACATATCTGGATAGTCAAAACCCTACATTAGGAAGAATAACATGAGAACTTCAATGCTGCAGCTCCTTAGACTCACAGCTCGAACAATTTAATACGACCGAAACACAGTCGACATACGTCAGAAACAAGAAATCTTGCACTAGGCGGCAGCACCACCACTTGCAGACCTTAAAATATTCTGAACACGACAATAAGCTTAGAAGGTTCATCTATAGCATTTGTGTAAATATGGTCGTCTTAAATATCGCATTCAATGAAAGCATTAGTAGTTCAGATCCGCCTTCATCCAACGTATAAAATCAATATTGAAAAATCAAAATCCATTCTCACCACCCTATTTGCTAGTGCATATTTGAGTTGTTAATTGGACTGATTTCGTTTCTAAGGCAGCCGCATGTAGTATTTGATACCCATCATAATTCAAGTGGGGCTGTATCAAGCTGCGAGGCAGCAACCATGTGCAGTTAAAGCTTACCAGATGTTCAGTTAACGTTCCCTCTCCAACTCAAAACAGTAACCTGCTGACAATTCAAGCAAGGCTTGTAGGATCTGTATTTTTTATATAAAAGCATCATCGCTAGTGAGAACAATCTCCGAACCAATGCTTAGACTTAGGCCTAAAATCTAGTATTACTTGGCAAATTTTTGCTGTTAGTGAGCATGATCAAATTCAGCAGAGCTTATATACCACTTGCACTGATGGCCCCTATATGCATCGGTGAATACTGCCAGCGAGTCAATTGGGTTCTCTACGCCATTTTGCAACTGCCGTGAATGATTTCACCGAGCTTTATGATTCGATTTCTCAGAGAAAAACCCTTTGCCCACGTCATCCTCTATACGCCTCCAATATCAATATTGACAACCTTGCTGCTCAAATTCGAAGGTAGCTCGAAATGAAAATAGCTCAAATGGCGATAAAACGTATCCAATACGAATTGTCATATGAAAGGCTGCAAACCGATAGAAAGTCAATAAAGAGTAGGACCGACGACAAGGTCAGATCATATGCATTCACATAGTGCGTCAAACTAGGCAATGAAGGAAGTCATTATCGTTGAAGGACCAAGCACTTCGGTAGCGCGTGTAACTTTTAATTGAAGCCAGGACCTGACATCTCAAATAATTTGCTTGGAGGAACGAATCATTCAATAAATCGCTAACTGATACATTCAATGAAACCAACCACATATTTTGGAGAATGGAGAGAATCTCCAATGGCTACGGCGTTGAAGAGGAAGTCTTGTAATTATTTGAAATTCGTCATTGGAAGGTCGAGCGCCAAAAAGTATCCTTGCGTTCGGGTGTAAAGGATATATTTCTAAGCCGTGTTGGGAGTGAGCAGGGTAAAAGGTCTCCGAGGTCTGGCCCTGCCGATACACCTTTATCTGGCAGACTATATATGACTCTGAAATATGAACCTTCGCCCATTCTTGTCCTTCAAGAACAGAACTTAGCACATACGACAGAAATCACAGAAAGTTATTGTATCGTATGGGTAAGCCCCTAAATATTTGGCATATTTCGGCTGGCTTAGCTGACTACAGTGCAGATTCCAAGACAAACGGTAATTCAGGTTTCAACTCTGATAATGGAGAAGACCAACTACCCGAATATGCACAAGCAGTTGGACAGAAAATTGAAAATGGGCAGAAGAGTAAAAATGAGAAGGTGAATGATGGAACATTGCGGTACGGAGAGAAAATGAGGGGAGAAAGCCTCAATGGCGAAAGTAGTAATACTACGTTGCAGGAACAGGAGGATCGTAAGTCAGCAATGGTTTGAGCCCTATCTTTTCAAGACAACACTAATTATCATACTAGGCGAGGTGGGAGCTCTGCGAAAATTTTTCTCAAGGTTCTCAAGTGATCCGAAAGAGAAAGAATACAGAGTCCAACTGGCAAAGGCAAAAAATGACGCCTTGATGCAGCAAAGATGGGGATCGCCAGAATCTGCAACGTTCGAGATGGTCATGCGCTACTGGGTTTCTACGCGTATGAAAAAGCACTGGCAGTATTTACACGCAGAGCATCCAAGGGAATTCAAGAGAAGGCTAGAGAAAGGTTATTTGGAACCAATTCCTACACAGTGGGTGCAGAATAGACATCTCGCGATCATGTATCCCGAAGGATCCTATTGGGAGACACCAGCGGAGAAGCGACTATATTACTTTTTGAACAACGGTGAAATGCCTGACGGGTCATCGCATCCGCCTCTGCGACCGCTAAATATCATCAGAGATAGATATACTATTATCAAGCGTGGTAACGAGCGTAATGCTCGAGCAGTGCAGCTGGATGCGAGAAGGCTTGCCGCATATCAGAGTCCTGGAGACGTGTTCCAAAGCGACAAGCAGATCAAGTCACATTTTTACTCAGATCAAGTTCAGAATATTATCTATGAAGCCAGAACTCAGGCTCTGCATGAACTTGCAGACGGAATCCTGCACGGCACGGATCATCTTGAAACCATGTTATTAATAGATGTCTCGGGATCGATGACTTGGAATCCTCACCAGGTCAGTTAGTTTATATATGTTGTGAAGCCTCAGGACTTCAGGTTGTATTTTCAAAGCTTTCGTGGCTAAATCTCACTTATCTTTAGGGTGTTGTCGGGCCTGATGGTCTAAGACGTTACCACGATCAGCCATCGAACATCAGGCTCGTGGAGCATCTTGTGCATAGAGTATTGCACCATATGATCCCTCGCGCTCAGAAGGAACACTCCCAACAGGTTGGAATTGACACTGTGACATTTGCCACCCGAGGAACCTACATTGGTCAACTCTCTGCGCAGTACTTCCAGCGAGATTGGCGTGCAAAGGTGAAGCTCGGCGGCGGCACCCAAGTCATGCAAGGCTGGCAAGTCGTAAAGAACACCTATTTCCGACATCAAAACCAGCTGTACGGACACGGGAGACTCGATCCCGTCTTTGGTTGGCAACCAACGCCGGGTATGCCGAAGCTCTCCCTACTTGTTTTCCTAGACGGTGAAGCATTTGACATGGACGAGTTTGAACTGGAATTACTCGGAGAGACGTGGGCATACGTCACGATTGCGCTAGTGGGGATGGAGAACTGCCCACATCATCACTCGCACGCCATTGAGTTGGAGAGAGTGGCCAAGTTCAATCCGCATGTTGGTTTCTTCGATGTGCATGGTCGAGTCTGTGAGAGAATGGTTGTCGAGGATCTGCTTAAGTCTGTCTATCCCGTTGATCCGCCCATGTATGATGAAATTCTGAAGCCCGAGTACGATCTGCCTGCTAACGAATTACCGGCCTATTCGGTATAAGATTTGGAATTGGACGTTTGCCTTCTCATTGCTTTCCTTTTGGTTTTAAAATAGGAAAAAGTAAACAAAGCAAGGACCAATAGGTGGTGAAGATTAGCTTTCTATGATGGCTACTGTCTGCATGTCATATAACTTGATTAGGCAATATGCAGAATACAGGCGTATTGATGAAGATGAATGGAAGTCTTACAACACGCTAAATATATGCAAAGATATCTCGCAATGAGGCAAGATGATACCCATCCACGTAGAATTAAGAGACTACTAAGTTACTAGTTATCAAAAAAGCTGGTAGCTTAGACAGAGTTTTCATATTAAAACCAGGATTTGAATTATACTGCTCATTATCTACCAATTTAATTAATTACGCAATACACAGATAAAATCTCCATTTTATCAATTCAACGCAAAGTTCGATATTTATATCACACCAAATCGACCTAAGAGAGAAATCTCCAGGAAGACAACCACTAGATAGCATACATCCAAATCAGACCACACCTAAATCAAAATGGCTAAAACAACGGCACCAATAGCAAGCACTCCACTGATAGTGTTGGCAGCAGCAGCACCTGTACTCTGCACCGGTAGGGAAGTAGTGCTAGAGGACTGGTTCTTTGCTATTGTTGAGGTTGCGTTAGCATACCAAGCAGTGGCAGAAGAGTAAGCCGCTGAGCTAGTAATCGTGGTAGAGGAGGTGCTACTATTGGCAGAGGTACTGCTATTCGACGCCGCGACAACGTAGATGCTGAACGGAATAGCGCCTTCAGGAACACCTGACGCATCAGGATAGTAGAGCGCCTGGTAAGATGACATTGAGTAATCGTACGGATCATTGGTATTCTTAGCAGCGTAGAAACCAGAGGTAGACCCGTTCACGGAGAGAAATCCATCCGATTCTAGCGTGAACTGCGAGACGTCACTACTAGGTATGGCAACGACAACATTGTTTCCCCAGATCTGGAGGTAGAACGGAAATTCATAGTCAATTGGAGCGATGAAAGTGCCATTGTTCGAATAGTAAGTAATCTCTGCGGGGTCTCCGAGGAAAGCGTAGTTCATCCCAGCGCCTTCGTGGACCGACCACAGACCCAGGCCGTTGATGGACGCATTATCAGACTTGACCATCAAATCGACGACCTCGGAGTAAGCGAGGACGGAGGAAACGAGCGCCGAAAGGGTAACAATAGGAGTAACGATAACCGAAAGGAACTTCATTATGGCGTGTGTAATGAGGAAAAAAGTTAAGAATTGCGTCGCATGGCAAGAATTGCGCACCTTTTATATCATAGGCCCAGCCGCATGTCGTCCATAGAGCCACTCCCTTGGCAACTGCGTCAAATTAGCTTCTGATTAAAAATAGCTACACCCCACCGACTACGTCGGGAACTGACGACGCGGCGCTGAAATACTCCGAGTTTAAGTACTTGAGATGTGTGTGACGTCAACAAGCTTTTCAGCGACTTTGCCTGATGGTAACCTGATGTATGTCTCAGGCAGCGATTGCCGCTTTTTCGAAGGCGCATAGGCTCAATTGAGCGCAGCATTGAACCACAAGTTTCTGACGAGGGTAGAGTATATTTAGAAAAGCTTGTTAGTGAGGAGTTGTGTTTGAGCGAATGGCGAATTGAGTCGCCCAACCGGCTTTATCATTGCCTGTGGCGGTTGCAAACCAAATTATTGAGTTAGCAGGGGTATTGCCTGCCGTATTGTAATAATCACAAGATATCTCACTACCATGCTTGATATTCATATCACGCTTGCAAAAAACTTTTTCGCCTTGCCGCCATCATTGCAGGGCCAGATTTGCCATTATATCTCTGGCGTAAATTTTTGCGAGATCCGGCCTGCAAGCGACTCTGCAGGAGTCTTGTAGTTTGCGACACACGAGAGGATTGCCTGATATCTGACCAATTAAATGAACCACTTACAGAAAACTGCAGCTCTCGCTTCGAATGTTTATGCATTGGAGAGAATCTGATCTAATACAAGCGTTAATGAGGGGAGATCGATTGGAGAACTCAAATCACGCTGTTGTGTTCCGGTTTCGAGCAGCCGCAAGTGCACTAGCCAAGTAGTAGAAGGGCGTTACTATATCTGCGACCACTAGTAATGTTTGTAAGATAACATAGATTGGACACTAACAACTGCCTTTAGGGCAACAATATCTGATGTCGGAGAGGGGAAGACGGATCCAACGCACAGCACTCAATGCACAGTATGGCGTCATAGAGCCGAAAGTTTCTGCTTCCTTCATCAGCTGCTATGAATCCGTGAATTTTTCTTGAACTGTACTAGAAGAAATCGTCCAGTCAGCATGTTGCGGCACATATTCCGCAGAATGGATTATTAACCTAGGCAACATAAATATTTATCTTTTGATTGAATTATATCTCGTTTTGGTTGTAAATAAAAATCTAATAATAGTTTATTTTTTTGTAATATATAAACTTAATTTAACTCTGTTGCACCTCCAGTTTCAGAGAAGAAGTAAACTAAAATTTACCACGAGTGAAATTAAAGTTAAAGATCAAAAATGACTTACGGATCTAAGGGATGAATAAAAGATTAATAAGGGATGAATTTAGTCTTCATTTAATTAAACACAAATTTTGTTGAAAGCTTAAGTTAGATGAGTATGTAAGTTATGTCGATCAAACATTGCCTACGACTAGTCATGTTGGTGACCGTCATGACCGTCACCTTGACGACGCATATAATGGGAAGAGAATTAGTCATTTCAAAATGGCTTATGGAATTTGCAGATTCTTATCTACATCTAAATTAATATATATTTTTAAAATGAAATGAGTCACACTTCTACATAAAATCGCCTCATCAAAACCGCCTCCATTAAAACAATCTCCATTAAAACAATCTCCATTAAATCAATTAACAATATCTCAAATGATAAAATTATATTCTAATCTCTGACACTTAAAGATACAAAAGAAATACAAGAGTTCATAGTAACTGTTATAGTTATTTCTTTTAATTGTATAAAGAAAGCTATTTGACTTCCCCTGCACTGTGGGCTTGGCACGTGAAAAGTAGACTGCTGCCTGAGGATTAAAAGACATCGGCAGACATCGGCGGACGTGGGCGGACATCGGCGCTGAGCACAGATTTCATCGACAAGCCATATGCTTCGGCACTACCTGGAGCGTACGTATATGTCTTTGATCAATCACAACAACACGATTTTCTTGACTCCAGAGGAGGCCGAGCGTATGCGAAAGACGCTCAAGGGCAGATTGCAGAAATGTCAAGAGCTTGCAGGCCAGCCGCGAGTGCCTGGCGATCCGAAATCCCGTCTGAATCAAGTGGCGACGACGTCTCTGCTGTCAGACATTGCTGCCGCACCTGAGCCTGGGGTGAAAGCACAGAAGGGTCGGCCAGACGCAATGGTAGCTTTTGCCGTCGGTTACCCGTACCCGCCGTGCACTATCTTGCTCCAGGATCTGCAGCCCATGAAACTGTCCGATCTTCGCATGGATACGCATCATCGTGGCCGCGTGCTCACTGTCCGGCGCGTGGCTCCCGTGATCAAGCTTGTGGCGTGCTCTTGGACAGTCGTACAGGAAGAATCCACTGGTGAGATGGAGCGGTTAGAGGTATTGTTGCATAAGTCAAAACACGGCCAAGACATCTTAGAGTCGGGGTCTGTATTTGAGGTCAGGGAACCTTATTTTACCCTCAGCGATCAGGGTGACCCTACGCTCCGAATTGATCATCCATCAGACCTTGTTGTTTGCACGGACAGCCTTCGCACCGACAGTCCACAATCTTCCACCAAGGAAGCTGACGATTCTGAAGGTGCGATCTTTGCCAGAGCTCCGTCGGCTCTTGCAGCGAAGACAGCCAGGGAGTGCAAGGAGGAAGGCAATGCTGCACTCAAACAACAAGATCTACTGCGAGCCCATGTGAGCTATACCTAAGGTCTGCAATTGGCCACAAGGGACGGTGCGGCGAAAGAAGACTTGGCCTGTGACCTCTTCCGAAATCGTGCCCATGTAAACCTCATCCTGAATCGCTTCGATGAGGCAAAAGCTGATGCACTGGCCTCTCTCACCGGCCTGGAAGACCAGAACCACAAAGATCTTGACAGTAAGGCCTACTTCCGCGCCGGTCGTGCAGCACGCAACCTCGGCGAATTCCAGGAAGCCAAGCGTTTCTTTGAGGAGCAGCAGAGGCTTACGCCTGGCGACAGAGATGTAACAGCTAGTCTACGGAAGATTGAATTACGTCTCCAGGAGCAAGCCACTGGTGTGTACGACTTCAAGAAAATCAAGGCCGGCCTGTTATTGGCTCGTCCACGAGTCGACGCCGCAAGCTTTACCCGTAATACCAAGGTCGGAAAGAGCCCTGGACGCGGCCGTGGCCTGTTTGCGACCCGCGACATGGATTCCGGTGAGATCATCCTGTGCGAGAAGCCTTTCTGCGTCGTGTGGGGACACGAAGACGAAGCATTGACAGCTATGACGTATGATGGCCGCGACGACAGAATAAGACTTTTCCCTGCCGGCTTGTGCAAGGCGATTGTGCAGAAGCTTCTGAACAATCCCTCGCAGGTTGACAAAGTTATGGACCTCTATGGCGACTATCGGGGTATTGACAAGCAGCTCATTATGAGAGACTCCAGACCGGTGATCGATACCTTCCAAGTCCATGACATCGTTGCTCGGAACGCTTTTGGTCCGGGTCCTGTGTACTCCGGCCGCCATCACGGGGACGAGGACGCCAGCAACGCTAGCACGGGCCTTTGGATCCTGGCCTCGCATATAAATCATTCGTGTATCCCCAACGCGAAGAAGGAGTATATGGGTGACCTCATGGTGCTGCGTGCCACTCGACCGATCGGCGCTGGCGAGGAAATTACACACAGCTATGATGAATCCAGCGACTACGATGCGAGGACTGCAGCATTGATGAACACATGGGGCTTCACATGCACCTGCGCGCTTTGCATTGCGGAGAAGGCAGATAGCCCAGCTTTGCGGAAGAAGCGCCGGGAGCTGGAAAGTGAGGCCAATGCTTTGTTAGAGAGGGATGAAGCGGTCAGGGCAAAGAGACTTTCTATTCTAAAAGTCCAGCGCCTTGCTCGGTCCATCAATGATACCTACGACGACGAGAGATACAGCGGCCTGCCTCGCATGGCGCTTCTAAGAATCCAGAAGCGGCTCGCCGAAGCTACTATCGGTGGGTTCCCTAGGAGTCCTCTAAGATAGCTAGGTCATCACGTTTGCTACGACAGCGGACTTGACAATCATGACCTCAGGATGTTAAACTAAGGCTCTATAGAGGCCTCATATACGAAGAGTATACTAGTCATATTTGTTTAGTATAATAATAAAATGCAGTATACTCCAAAATCGTCACGCCCATACGTCGTGACGCTCTGGAAGTACACATAACTTCGGGCTGAATTCGGCAGCATTCGTACAACATCAGCCTGTCCACAACTACAGGACCGCGTCAGCACTCTATCTCCAGCCTTACGCTACAACTCATGATGAGCAATTCTTATGAAAACCTTCATAGTAGTCCACAGTTCACCACACCCCGCAACAGCTTGATAGATAGATAGATTGATTATTTCATGCTCGGTTCCAGCTGTCCACCATAGGACTGCTATACCGGAGTTGCCTGGCTTTGGCGCAGTTGCCGAAGTGCACCTTACCGCATTCGGTAATTCGTGACTTTATATTCCTGCAACAGAGCAACAGAGATTCAGCGAAGTTTACCAGTTTTAACGAACATGGAAGCCAGTGGACGTAATAATGATGATCGTCTATCATTGGTTGTAAGTGCTTCTACGCTCAGCTGAAAGACTGTCTATATTTTGTCAACGTTAGTACTTGCTTTTTTGATACTTCTCCATTCTTTGTCTAGTCGAGATAAAAGGCGCTGCAAAATGACAGAATGTCCGAGACACCCTGCATGACGTTCCGGCCTCTCTCAAAGAGTTGGGAAGTCGAGAAGATAAGTCAGGACAAATCAAAACAAGATAAACCTAGCAGTTTCGCAAACGTTATAAGCTGAGCTTGAGAAGGAAAGTGTTTTAAGTGCGGAACACTTTCCATGATTAAGTTTGGTGTTGTTCTTATGGTATGCAGAGAATCCAAAATAATAGGTTTTCAATTATTTTATTATCGTAAACATTCATATTCTTATGCTATTTTTACTGTTCGATAGAATTCTCAAAGATACCTTTCGTCAGAAGAATAGACTGACTCCTAAAAACTCACAACACCAGGTTCGAAGTCAACCACTTGAACCTTTTCAATAATTTTGAGGGTTCGTATCCAGTCGATAAATTTGAGGTGCAAAACATCATCATTAACGAAGTAGTCTCGATCCTTGATAGATCCAAACATAGTGACAGTAGCTAAACTAGCTCCATTAGAGAGACCTTCCTCTGACATATTTGAGCCAACGTATAGCGAAATGATATATTTGTTGCCAGTTGGCAACAAGCAATTGTCACCAAATTCAGTGAGTCTAGCCGCCGTCTCCTTTCTAATTTCAGCGGATATTTCTTCCTTGAAGGTAAAGTGGACCGTGTGAATGACTGTCATTGTTGGACGTCTTGCTTTGAAAGCCCAAGTAATTGAAAAAGATGTTGTATATTCCGCAAAACTCTTTCGAGTCCTTTCTGTTGACTAACTGGTGGCTGCAATATAAAAAACGAACCGTGGGTAAGTGCGCAATCTTGACAAGCACACCCCTCTTCCATCAATTTGATATCTCCCAAGGCACGCGGAACTCGTGATTAAAATCCATGCGAGAACCTAACATTAATTTAATGGGTTAGGGTTATATATCATCAGTCTAAAAAGATAAGATGCGATAGGGCTAGCCACACCGAGACTACTCACACCAAAGATGGGGTTGAATTAGTAACGTTGTGACTTCACTTTACATCCATGTTCCACCTGTACGGTGATCAGTAGTAAAAAGATTCCCATCTGTAGCTTTCTAAAGAGCTACATGTATCCCCCAGTACAATCTCTGTAACTGACTGTTTATACAGATTCGTTTCTTATACACAAATTCTGGAAGACAAATATGACGATAGTGCTGTGCTTCTCTCTTCAATTGTTTTCATATATTGCTGAAACTTATATCCGAACATTTGTTTAGGCTTTGAATGGTGTAGCTTAGTCTGAAGAAGAGCAGTTGTACGTTTCCCTACGTTGCAATATGTTCACGATATAAAAAGTGTCCAAATGAGAAATGCCAATGGTAGTGGTGATTGATTCATCTGCTCACAACCTTCTAGCTTCATTGTCTAGCAAAGTCGTCGCTGGCTAGCATGGATGTGTTCTCAGCTCCAAACAAATTTTTCTTTGACTTCAAGTAGAATTCGATACCTTTCCTCAGCTTACTCATAGTCACCTTTCCTACAACTGTTCCTACAGCGCCTTGAAACTCTAGAACATGTCTCCAGTTTCACATCTTAGTGATTATTCTCTTCCTTCGTTATTGAGACTGCTTTTCTTTCCCTGGCTCTCAAGCACCTCATCTAACACTTTCGAAGAACATCGAGCTTTCCAGAGGATCGGAGTGCAGTTCCCTTCTCAAAAAATCTACGTGCTAATCGAAACGTCTTCTCAGCTTCTGGCATTTGCGATGATTGTAACAAGGTAATCCCTAGTTTTGTGACATTCCGCAATATGTCCACATTGTCGAATAACATTCGTCTTTCTCTGTTTTTTTATGATTGCCAATTCGTCTCCTCAGCCTTGTTATATTTATCTTGGGTTTCAACTAGTAAGGCTCGTTAAGCGACCACTTGACTTTCGTGTGCTTCCCACGCCGTTGAAGCATTTCCCACCGTCAGGATGCCCATCTTTTCAGAGTATCTGGAATTCGCAGTCGTAACATTCCTCTCTTTTATTTAACAGCTCTCGATATATCTGTGTTCGCCGGAAAGGCCGACCATCTTGCTGCTGAATTTTCGCTTAGCGATCTGGAGACCATTATTTGAGATGACCTTGTCACCTGGGAATAAGTCAATAACTTACCGTTATCACTCCAAGTGGTAACACTATCTGAAATCAATTCCACTCCTTTGACGGGATAATTAGTCTCAAGCTCCACTGTTTCGTCTTTGGAAACAACAGCAGTTACAGCAGTCTTACTGGAGAACTCGAAGTATTTCAAAGGCTGCGACCAGTCTGATGACCTTGCCAAAGTAGATCTAGCTTCGTCAAACAAACGGACATTGACCGCTGGCTGTTTCAAATTGAGTGGATTGATTGGGTAACAACGTCACTTTATGATCACTCTCGAACACTTTTTTGCCACTGTCGACATCAAAAAACTCGATTAAAAGAGTTCCAGCAATGGACGACACTGTTGAATTGACACCACAGATATATAAAATCTTTTAGAAAAGTCGATCGGCGGTCCATTTACACTCGCATCTGTAATAATAGGCGTTCCATCGAATTTAGTCTCAGTCCGATAAATCCCAAGTCCAACCAATGCCCATTCTCTCTTGACAGCGTAATAAGCTAATTTGGGACGGCGATAGAAGATCACAGATCCCTCAGGACGTACAAGGCCAACAATCATTGATTTGCCATACTAATGCGCCGGCAATGTATTCTTTCTTAGGCCCTTTCCATTGTCTTCCACAGCATCGGTATGCATAAGCCAGACACTCGGCTTGAATGAGTTGGGTGGCATAAATCCAATTTTTCATGTCCATACTGTCGACACGGATGTCCTCCATAACGTATAAAGCAAGTCGACGCTCAAAATCATCAGCCTTACCATGTGAATCCAAAATCTGATTGAGGATACAGCTGGCCAGGATCGGTAGTTACAGATTCCAACGTTCTAATTCTCGGAAATGCGAGCATTCCGAATTCGGAAACAAATCTTCCACCAAGCTTACCCCAATCTTGGTACTTCTGCTGTGTACCGTGCCATACGTTCCGTCGATGTATATCTTCAAATCGTAGGATCTCTTGTAGTTTCTCCTCCATAAGGGGAACCTCGATGGTAAAAAAACATTTGGGTTGCATTTGCCGACAGCTTCTGAGAGAATGCGTTCATAAATTTTTTGAGCAGGGAAACAGTGAACTCTAGATCTTCTGTTCATTATCTCACTTCAGATCGAGCGACTCTGCAATTTGGCAGTCTTCGTTATTACCTACAGATAATTCATCATTAGTTCATAAAAATATAACAAAGCGAAGCTGAAATATACAACTCACCTGCGAATATGACAATGGAGCAGAAGTTACGAAGTCTCACAAGCTGTTGCTCCGCCTCGAACTGAATGCTCTGAGCAATTTCTGGATGGCAAGGATACATTCCGCAGCCAAACATGAAATCCTACCAAACAAGGATTCCAAGTTTATCGCAGATATCATAAAAGCAGTCGTATTCGTATATACCATCTCCCCACATTCGGATCATATCTTGATTTCCGTCCTTTGTCAGCTTGATCCAGTCGTAATAATCTTGCTCTGTCAAGGTAGTTTGGAAGTTGTGACCCGGAATCCAATTAGAGCCACCACATTTTAAAGAAAAAACTGGTTCCGGGTTGATCCACGAGAGAATGTTGGACACGACGTAGACCGACGAGCTTTGAAAGCAGATAAGCGACAGTCTCCTCAGCGTTGATTACTTTGGCAGTGAATTTATAGCGAGACTGAGTTCCGTATTTGTAGGGGTATCAAAGTGAAGGCTTCTCGAGCTTAATCGACAATTGTTGCTGTTTCTTTTCAGTAGCTTCGAAAATCAATCCCTCGTAAGCAATCGAACCGTCCGGTGCCTCAATTTCAACGACGATCTTGTCATAATCAGAGCCAGAGATTGAGGTTAGTACTTTCACACCAGCTGAATCTAGGATTTCTGCTACGTCAACAACCACCGCCAGATCAATCAGCTTCGTATCGTAAGTCTCAAGCTTAATTTCTCTATATGGAACACATGTTAATAACACAGGGGACCTAGAATTAGAAATTTAGCAAAGTACTCAAAACTTTGGAAATTGATAATACATGCCCCAATCTCAGCCAAAATGATATTGAGTTTTCGAATATAAAGACGACAAGATTCACCGTTCCAAGAGGCAGCTTTTTGTATTGCTTCTCTAACTCACGAGCTATAAACAGAGCACTTTCGAAGTAAATGACATTTAGCTCGTTAGAACAATCTTTCAAGTAGTCTTTTACAGATAACCGATGAGACTGGAACATGTTGGAGGAACTCAAGATCACGACTCCATTTAATGAAACAGTGGCGAACGTATCTAAACCCTCAAAAACAATATCCGCGAGGGCAGTGCCATCAGGGTGGTATTCAAAAGTACTCTTGTACTCCCAGTCGGATTCACCAGCCCATTAGGTCGACAAAACAATCAGGAACAACACCAGCGTCCATAAGATTCACATGAATTTGCGTTGTCGAACGACCGTCTTTCGAAGCGACCCATTCACTGTATTGGCTGTCTTTGAGAAATTGCCAGGCCCACTGCGAAAGCATCAAAGTTTTAGCAGCCATGAGATGAGTTTACGCTAATTATATAAAAAGTAGTGTTTGAATGATTGTCGAACAAAACAGGACCAAAAGCTGCTTAACAATTATTAGAAATAAGATGCTGTTACTTGCAGAGCTTTTTTAAAAGGTAAGCCATCATGGGAGACATTTTCTTTCCCAAGAGAATTTTTAACTACAATCGCGACTAAGGCCTTTGGTCCAGCTAATGGAATTCAAACTTTCCCAATCATCTCGTCATCTTTAGAAGCTTTTCAATAGGCCGTTGGATCATTAATGATACGACCAACTGCGGAAAATATGCGGACTTGCTGCTTATCACCCTGTGTGGTGAAAACCTTGTGGTGGAAAAAAGAGCGGAAAAACGGGCGGAAAAAATAGACAACTCCATGTGGCCGCAGTAGAGGGGCAGTTTAGGTTTCGGTAGCGGGATTTGCCTCATCGAAAATTTGCCGCCAGTCACCTCTATCGGAATTGAACAAAAACAGTAGTATCAGCTATTTATTTTGTTCCTTGCACGCTCTGGCCAGTCTAATTTGCAAATGTCATAAGCAGCTAATTTAGTTTGAATTGACATTGTGAACAAGGAATTTTTTTGCTCTCTTGGTCAAATGCTAGACTAGGCAACATGAATAGAATCAGAGGCCGAAGACCACCCATTATTGAACGATCTTGGATAGGAAACTTGCAAGAAAATAAGTCTGATCTGAAGACGTCAATCTTCGCCGACTACATCGATCATCATATTGCCCCGTTAGACCGGGTTGGGCGTCCTGGGGAAGAGGGGGGCCGGAATAATTACGGAGGCATAACCACACATGAAGCGCACAGCAGATCACTGCTTTGTGTCTACGCAATCCTAGATAAAAAATTCAGACAAATCTTTTTCAGTCTGCCGGGTCAGCAGCGTTTCCAGTCCAGAGTTTTCAGCTATTGCTTCAATCATTCTCTAGGATTCCTGATTGACTTTCCGTTGAGCTAAAATTAGAAATAATTGGGGGCTTCCATATCTCCGATTACGTTTGGCGGGGTAAGCGAACCGACGGAATAACTTTGCAGTCAGGTGTTCGAACGTTCAGAGTTGTCTTTTGGTTCCCACAAAAAATTATTAACAATCTAATATCCTCTCAAAAAGTGAAAGCGAACTATCAGTGGGGCATATGAGACAATTTGCGTCTGCTCTACATCTCCAGGTCATTGCAGCATTTGCTTAGGAATACCGCATTTCTTCGCATATCTTCTGAGACCGATTGTCACCTACGCTACTATGAGAAGTTGACTGGAAGTTCATACCAATTGGAAAATGATAATAGCACTTCATTTAAAGTATGGTATTACTTCCAGCGTTATTTAATTGATGTTACAGAACTTAATATTTCCGCTGAAAATCACATAGGTATGAACATGTAAATGATATTATGTCTCTACTCCAATATCAAAGGTACCTTTTTATTCTTTTTTTCCTTTCTTTTCGGTCGTATATTCAATTGACCTAATGAATCATGTGACTTTTATCGTCTAGCCTCGGAATGGTAATATTTCACAAGGAAAGTAAGATTTTCTCTTCATTGACCGCCCGCGTTGGATTGAGTGTCGCAAGATAATCTTCCAAAACTATTAAGCTTCCAGCCAGCAATTTCAACTATACATTCCAGGATCCGTTAACCCACCTAATATTGAATATTTGAAAGAAGTATCTGTAGACTGAACATAATTCGTACGTGGATTCAGCGTTACTGATTATCACAATCAATAATTAGCAATTTTGGACATATGCTCACTTAATTAGATATTAGAAATTAGTTCTAAGCTTCATGACCATGATACAGAACACAGAAGAGAAGGGCATAATAAACTTTGGCGATACATGAAGCCATAGACAGTTCCTCAAGTGAATACAGAGCATTCACAAACATTGGTTTATATTTCAAATACGATATCAATTTGATTTAGAACTACAAGTAGCTATCACTGGTCCTTCTTCACAGCTTCGTGTTTGATATGGTATCACTGATATTTACACACAGTCACAAGAACACTAGGATATAATTATGCCCCAGTTGTTGACAAGTTGTCAGATTCAGCATCAAAAATTCATCTGCTCTAGAGTACAACGCACATGCACATATTTTGTATCGAGAGACCAGAGCATACACTTTGACCTAAGTTAATGATTCCATATTACCTTTCCCAATGGTGAATATCTGTAATATTTTGGTCAACATGACCATATCTTGACAAATGTGTAGGCACCTTAAAATCTCAACATCTTGATTGGGTTGAATACAAATTGTTAGTAATATGCGGAAAGTATATAAGTACGGTTTATGACTAACGCGTTGTAACTCGGTAAGGAGAAAACTTGTCTTACAATTTAGTATTTACAATTATTCGACAGCTCGGCTTTTTGCAATGTTAATTACAACACGTTCTGGGCCTCTCCCGACATCATTCTACTGCGAATGCTCATGTAAGGCATGAATGTAATAGTGCGGCGTGATATTCGGAAACAAGTAGAATAGTTTGACCCTAAAAGCGTTGAATAGAAAACGAGATACCTATTACACTTCTGAGAGCTTACCAAAACGTTGTTCACGATTCAAAGCCGCGCGACGGCTGAGAGCGCATTCGCTAGTTTAGATATCGCCAAATTAAAGTCGCTCAGACAAGATCGATAATTTTGAAGCACATATTACAATAACAAAACGCGCATAGAAATGTATTCTGTTATGTTCCATGTCGTGATCTTTTTAAATTGGTCATCTGAGAAGAAAGATTTTAGATTGCCTAAACTGGCTTACGTAGATGCTGCACCAGTGGACACGAGACGATAAAGTTGCTTCTTGAAGTCAAAGCAATCGTCGCATGTAAACCGCGTTAATGCGAAATCAAAGATCTTTCATATCAATACAGAAGTAATAGATAATGTAATAATGTTTTATTGCAAAAAAGCTTGTAGTACCAACTGCTCAGCTAGGACAAGAATCACGCTTAAAGTATATTGACAACATTTGCTTCGTTATCCAAACCAACCTTCTTCCTCTTCGTACTTTCTTTCCTAGGATTCTTGGCTTGAAATATTTCACTTAGTTCTTCTAATGTTCTTCCTTTTGTTTCTACGCAGAAGAAATACACAACGCCCGCTTGAATTGCATCCCAAATAATAAAAATGATATACGTATGCCATCCAATTTTTTGAAGAGCAACAGGGAGAGCAAACTGGTTTACCAGACTTGCAGCATTGGATGCAAGCCCAGACAAAGCCATTCCTTTTGCTCTTTGTTCGTAAGAAAGGACTTCCACCGGATATAGAGCCTGCATTGGAGTGAAACCAAATGAAAAGACAATACCAAAGATAAAAATAAAGGCAATTGATACTTTTGCAGTAGATGGGTTAAGTGTCTCATTGTATACACCTGTAGAAGCGGTGATTGCAATCCAAATACCAACCAAAGCTGCGCAAACTGTCCAAATAATCGTTCGACGACCGAAACGATCGACGACCGAGGCGCCGGAAACAGCCGCAGCTGCAGACGCGAAAGACAGACCAAGATTGATATTTAAAACTGATGTAGGATCTGTAATACCAGCGGTGGCCAGCATACCTCCAAGGAAGTACGAACTGACCCCATTTCCTGACCATTGACCAAATATACTAATGCACAGCATGCAAAAAACACGATATCTTGCTTCTCTTGTATTGAAAAGTTGTCGATAATCCCATAGACGCTTGTCAGAACCATCAGTGGAGATCTCAGCTTCAAACTCAGTCATCTGAAGATCTACGAAGACAGAGTCCGGGTTGCCCTCTCCATGAAACTTGACTAGGATATCTCGAGCCTTTTCCGTCTTTCCATGAGAGTGAAGCCAACGTGGGGATTCTGGCAGAAAGAAAACGGAAAGACAAACAATGGAGCTGCAGACAAGCTGAACCCAGGTGGGAACTCTCCAAGCTAAATTTCCAGCTAGATTGATCGTTCCTCGGACGCAGCCTGCAGCAGCAATTTGGCCAACGTAATAACAACAATTGTACAAACCAGTAATAGTACCTCGATAAACCGGATGAGCAATTTCAACAACGTAAGTTGGCGCCGCAGAAGCGGCAAGCGTATATCCAAATCCAAGAAAGAAACGTCCCGCCAAAAATACATTCAAGCGGCTGCAGGTGGCCTCAATAATCGTTCCCATGATGACAATAAAACATCCCACAAACATACCGACACGTCTACCCCATGTATCGGTCAATGGCCCGATAAATGGAAGTGCAGAGACACCACCAATTTGGTACATGCCTGAAATAATACCGGTTTTCACACCAACCAAATTGGCACCAAATTGGTCCTGGAAGGGTTTCATTACAAATATAGCATTCATCAGCGAACCGTCATATCCGTTAATTGTCGAGCACAAAAACACAATCGCACAAATTCCATAAAGTTGGAACATTCTCAGGCTCCTCGGTGAAGGAGGCTCCAATAAGATCGCGGCTGCCAAAGCTTCGGATCCTTGAACGACCTTATCCGCAATAACCTCATTTCCATTGTCGTCCACAAAGTCCTTCTTTTCGTCAATGTGCTCAAAGTGACGAGAGTCAATATCTTTTGATAAGTTCTCATTTTCAGATTTTTGATTTTCTGGATCCAACGGCCCATCATTTGCAACATCTTCCATTTCAGATTTAGTAGCCATTGTCTCTGATTCAAGTTGTAAATTCGACACCCTAAACTATGCTATTATCGAAATTATCCAGAGATGTTTGCTTTTTATATGTCTACGGATCATGTAGATCAATCAAAGGTTTGCAAGAAGCTTAAATAATTCAGGATGCCATCACCACTTTTTCCGCTGTATTTTCCGTGAGGTTTGCCGCTCTATTTTGCGCTTTACTTTCCTCGGCGAGAAAAATGTAGAAAAGTCGCAAAAGTTTGCAAAAAGAAAAAAAGAGCGGATTAATTTTCAGGTTGGTCGAAAACAACAATGCGGGGTATACATTTTGGGGGGAACATGCGGTCGCCTTTTTCAGCTAACCCACCCTCTTCCGGTTCAATCCTGTGACCTCTCAAATGAATAATCTTAGCGATAGCGTTGCCCGAAACACGGATATCTACACGTGCTCATATATGATTATTAAGGCGTTTATTATGCCACATCACTGATAGTAAATTTGGCTTGATATTTTAGCGGTTCACTGAATTTGAAAAGCCATGTCATTTATGACAAATATACATTTACTTCAAAAATTTACTGAGCAAAGAAAACAAACTTCGATAAACCTTCTCACTGATGTGAGTTTCCGAAAGAATAAATTTTTTGGGTTAAAAGAATTCTATTGTGAAATAAATATGGCCGGCGAAATTTCGGTCGCATGCGGTTTTATTTAATTATGCAATGAGGCCGACAGCCAAACTGAGTTTCGCTGGTATAACATTTGCTTGTTTTGAACAGATCTAGCTTATATTTTTAGCGATTTGATACGAATGTGGAGCGTTCCGATATTTTGAAACACTAATGCTGGACTTTTCTTTCTGCAAAATATCTTCAAGACAGTTTCCGATCAAAAAGTCGTTCTCGTGTCAAAATAGAGCAATTGCAGAAAGCGGTTGCATCATTCCGCTCCGATGCAAAAATTTAAGTTGATTATTTCTCCTTACCAAACTTGGCAAGCTTGTGTGAAATTCTATTTCTATATTGCTATTTTGCACATCTGTCAGGTTTCAGAAATCAGTCCTCAGAATCTGTGCATGATGCCTCTTGGTGATAGTTCTCTGGCAATAAAACCCAGAACATTTAGCGCATGTTCTTTTTTTGATTTCTTCGGTAGAACTGGTTGTAAGAAGTTGCCTCGTTCGTATAAACACGTCTTTAATCGTCAAAAATTGTACAACATATTCTTAGATAGTCTCTGACAGATTTAACTTTTGACTGTCCTATTCGTAAAGCAGAAAAGCTGTCAATGGCGACTGTCGTAATTTTGAATGCATCCTTTCTTGGCCATGTCGCCGCCGTGTTACGGCCTACGGTCTTTTGTAGATCGAACTATTTTCCCTAATTAAGTTACAGAGGCTATTTCCAGCCTTAAAACCAAAATGAAGGTAAACAAGATAAAAGGTAAAGAAAGAGATAAATTCTCAAATTTCCAAAATATCTGATACTATACATGCACAAGTGGCGCCAATTCTGGTCCTAACACTGCTTCGTACGCCATAATGCACAATCTATCATCAGTCTGCCACGACAACGATGTCAACCGTAGCTAGAAATTTCCATACCATGGAGATTGTTCTGCAAACATCCCCCCAACCCCTTTGTCAGGATTTGGTATATTGTAAACATTAAAATTGTCGCTAGAAAACGACTCCCAATGACGTTAAAAGGTAATAGAACTTATCGCTAAGAGCATCGAGAATGGGTGGGAGGTTGTGTTAGTCATGTGATTATACGTGTGAGATCTGTACAGAACATCCAAATTACCACTCCATTACGTACGGACTGGACACTCTAGATCCTTTTTGGTCTTCCACAGTTCGATACTGAATTCCTAGCCACCTTATAGGTATACCATCACGATTTCCGTATTAGAGGAAAACTGCACTACTTGGAAGCCTTGAGTCCGTTACACTGTTGCATTGTTCTCAATTCTGTTTTCTACGACAGCCACGTCTTATTCCATTTTGAAGTTCTTGAAAAGTTGAAACCAATAATAATATAGTTCATTATTCCATTTCCTTTTGGACAGACCAGCAAGCTGTTAAATTTTGCATGCACATGTCATCAGGATGTGAATATCGTATTTTCTTGGTTGCTTGGATTGAAATGCATTGAAGAAAATTTCAAATTGTAACAATGAAAAGAGCAAGACTTTTAGCCCCAAAATCAATGCTAATAATGCGCTAATTAAAAATGTAAAGAAAAGGTTTTGTGCTTAAACAGCTGGAAATCAAAACAATATCTCTTACGAAGATGCGCAAAGATTGATAATATCCGTTGGGATGTTCTTGCTCAAAATACTTTTCAACTTTGAGTACGGGATCCAATCAAGCACACCATAAATCGTGCGGATTGGCGAACCACTGTAAAGAACTCTTGCATAATATTGCTCAGCTGCATCATTCGTGCTCCATATTTCAAATGCGACATTCGATCCCATACCTGGCCATCGGAGGTACTCAATACCAAGGGCTCCAATAACTGGACCAATGTCACCGTCATGAGCAAAAATGTGGGAGTACTTGATAGTTGAAAGTCCTTTGGTGGCTGCCTCAAGATGCTCCAAGATTTCCGCAAGGAAGAGACCTTCAACGGCTTGAATGTATTTTGTCGCATTAGTCTGCTGTCTCCAATAATAGTTCCATTCCCAATCACCAGCACGATAGACTTCATTGGCTTGGGTTTGAGAAACACATAAACTGCTATTGTTGAGACTGCATGGTAAGGAATATCCATTGCACTGACGGGCTTGGAAATTATCGTTATAGTGGTCAAAAGTACTATGCCATGCGCTTGATCCGGCCGTGCCGACAATATTATCTAATGATTTTACCAATGGTGCTGTAACATTGAGATGGCTCTGCCATTGCGCTGTTGTTGTGTAATCCGTTTGTAATGTACCAATAATACTGCATGATCCACTATAACCTTCATTGATAGTATCTACTGGAGAACTCTGTTGATACAGAGGAATTGGAGTAGTCCAGTGTGGCCAGAGTCCACGGAGAATACCTCCTGCGGAGGCCTGTGTGAGTTCAGATTCTGATGATCTGAAGAATACAGTGTTATCGGGTTGAGAAGGCAAAAATCCCATCAGATCTCCATAAACCGACCATAAATCCTTTCCATGTTGAATAGCATCGAGTAGTCCTCCGTAGGTAATCTGAGGGAATTGACACGAACCATTGACATATTCGTGAGTGAATGGGTTTGTTGGAGAGGTGTATGTCTTCTGATAAACTGGGAGAGCATCTTGACCTTCAGAAACTGGTTGAGCATATTCAAAAGGCTGAACATTGTCACAGTTATACACAGTCGCTTCTCCGTCTGGGAAGATATTGTAAGCTGTCCGTTTGTGATGTCGCTGTACATACTCCACAAATACAAGGTTTGCTCGAACACTGCCATTCATGACAGCTTCGGGCATCTGATATTCCTTAGCTCGCGGATGTGGCATGTAACAATAGTCGTATGTTCCATATGTAAAGCCTTCAATGACCGACTGCCCAACCGGAGCATTGTATATACCTCCATTGGTGCCTGTACCATTGGCCAAAGCTGCTAAACTCCCAATGCTTGAAAGATAAAAAGTGTCGACAGCAGAAGAAGGTGCCCAGGCAACTGACAGAGAGACAAGTCCCAAAAAATGAGCGAGTCGAATTAAAGACATCATTATTCAATGCGACAATGATTGCATAATAAATTGAAGGAACCGAGGTCTATTTATCTTGAGTATTGATAGCAACGATCCTCTTGTTCTTGCAAACAACCCAGAGCCACTTAGACCAGATTTTTGGTCACGTTTGTGACGATTCGGAAAGACATGTGGATGTTATAGATCACTTAAGCATTGCACAGAATATATGTTCGTGGAGCTTCCAATGGTTAATGCACGTGCGTGCTTTACGTTTTTTGGCCAGGCCACTTCAGAACACACTAGTTTGAGATCTCGCGGTGTTTTAAAGATGGGATGGGATGACGTGATGCGTCAGTAGGTGGCATATTACGAAGTAGAGCATACCATAACCATTGATTTTCTGTAGCTTGATCTCTGACTTTAAAATGACAAATTGAAAGTACAAATTCAGCCAACAACGGCAAGGCACGATCAATTTCAAATATGGCTTCCATTGAGAGTGTATATGAGACATAAAGAATATAAGGGTATAAGTTCAGGTTAAAAAGCTCTAAGTGCCAGGGGAAGAATCGGCTAATTTCAATTTGATTTCCGTAATTTAATGTGCCGTATACACTTGTGGCTCAGCCAGTCGGGTTTCTTAATTTCGCAGAACCACCATGAGTCCTTTAGCTAGAGATGAGCACAGATCTTTCTGTAAAAGAAACTCTTTTGATATAGTCGGTTGAAATTGAAACTATGCAGAACTTTCCTGCATGGAAATCGATATCATAGACGGCAGATTAGAATACTTGATAAGAACATGAGCAATCTAATTTCCTGATCGTCGCTTTCGGTTGTGGTGGCGAACATCGGTGGTCTACTTGAAGTCGTCGTGACAGAAGCGTTATGACGGTAGTCCAAATGATGAACAACCGTTACACTTGCACTCGCCACTCCCTGCTTCCCACAAATATGTATGAAGAACAGGATTCTTTTATATAGTTTATACTCGTTCGTGTTTAGAATATCCCAAGTGAATGTGATGGGTGATCTAGGCCGATCTTACTAATCCATATTGTAGTAACATCATAGCGACAGTCTTCCATAGATTTTCAGATTATTACGAACTACGGAAAATCGAAAGTAGAGATACAATTCCTTGATTAACGGTTCATATACATCGACTCCTGACTTACAAGCAGAAATTAGGCTCCAACTTGCACAAAAGAGCTCGCTCTCCCATATCGGAGAGATTTTTGGGAGGTATCGCGCTTACTGCTATTAAATAGTGTTTAGTGCTTCTATCTTCTGCGTCATAAAGACTATTTAACAGCATCTGCGGTGATCGATCTCGAATTACAAGGTTGGCATCAGCAAAGCGATGCCAATTTCGGTCTGTAGCAACATCTAAAATATCTACTTTATGGATTCAACCCCGATGAACTACAACATTAGTGGTACCGCTATTAAAATCTCGACGAGTGAATTAAGATGCTACAATTGATATACAATAATTAACTATATGGGGTGTTCGCAGATGTAACGAATTCACCAGCCGCGACGCTCGTAGTCAGCCAAGATATCCCTCGTCGATTCCTCCATTGTCTTAAACTTGATCCCAAAAATTCTCTTCTCCTTTGACATATCGAAAGTAATTGCACGACGAACAGGACCAGTAGTTCCTTTGGCTAAAGTGAGTGAGGGATAGGGAGAAGGAGATAGCGAATTAGCCATATTGACTAAAACAATTAGAGAGGAATAGCTCAGATGCACCGTGAATACAAGAATACAAAATACCTACCCCAATCTTGCCACGCAAACGATCCGGCGGCGATCATGATCCTCTCTCCACCCGCAGCCGGTACCTCTAGAGCACGGACGTGTGCTTCAGCGACATCGCGAACGTCTGTCCAGCCGTATCCTGGTGTGGTGAGGGGAGAGTTTCCTCCAAATTCTGCTTTGACGACTGCGTCGTACCAGCACTTACACGACGAGTTAAGAGTATCGACAGTCGTAACCTCGTGGATAACCGGCTGTTGTACTAGATTAGCGTTCTATATTAAAGAAAATAGCACTTCACTCACGCCAAATATCCATGGAGGGTTGATAATGGAGAGATCCCAGTTAATTTCCGATTTGTGTTGCTTGTGAAATTCCCAAGCAGCTGTTAACATTTTGATTAGAATCAAAGCTTTCAATGAAACGAAACTGACTCACCTTTCTCCGCCAATGTCTTGGACGCAGAGTATTTGGACAGAGGCGAGGCCTTCTTCCCTTTGTTTTCGCATTCAATGACAGGTGCATCATTCCAATTGGCCTCCGATACGGTTATGCTCTCGATGGAAAAGTCAAGTATGGCAGCGCAAGATGAAGTGAACACGATGCGCTGCACGGACGATCTGAGAATCAGAAAAATCAGTTATGCACAGCTGTTGGATGAGTAAACGGTTATACCCGTTCTTCAAAGCGCTGGCCAACATGCCGACTACCCCTTTCACAGCGGGCTCGCTCAATTCTGTTCATAATGGTCAGGATGAGAATATAATTCCATAAAGATGTACAGCATTCATACCTTTCGGTTCAACGGCTGTCAAATGAACAGGCGAAGCAGCGTGGATAATGCCGTCGACGCCTTTCACAGCTTCATCGAAGGCACCTTCCTACGGATGGTGTCAAATCAAGGTTCATATAAATTTGAATAGAAGGAAAACATACCTTCGAGATATCATTGACGATGCAAAGCTGCAGCCTATCGCCGTACGACTTGTAAGTCTCCAATAAATGTTTACCCTTTGCTTCATTGCGAACTGCAGCCCGTACTAAATATCCTCTTTTGAGAAGAATGCCCACTATCCAAGTTGCGATAAAACCATTTGCGCCGGACACCAGAATTGTAGCATCAGACTTGGTGATTGCAGGCATTATTACTGTATGCTCTGAAGATCTATTTGATCATGGATATATAGTTGAGATGAGAAAGTGGATTTTAAGCCACTTAAATAATGATGTGACGGCCTGTTTTGGCGGAACAGGTTAGAATGCTATCGATTGCTTTGGCAACATAAGAGAAAAGTATTTTGTTGGCGAACTTTCTGGCTTAAACTCCGCTGATCAGTAATGAAAACGGCTGAGATGTCAAAATTATTTTTAAACGTTACGTGCGTGAGGCTGCCGCATCCGGTATTCCCAACGACAGCTGATATCGCAGATGCTGAGAAGTAAATTTTTCGGCAATAAAATGTATATGAATTGATTTATGCCTGCGCAATTAATTTTTGGTGTACATTCTGAGCATTCAGGCCCAAAAAAAGTCTATTTCAGTTCTGCTCTTGGGTTTTCTCTTTTCATTCCGTGTTAGTCATAAACCATGGTTATCTCGAGTGACCACCAATCTCAATTAGGATCATCAAAACAATTATGTTGACGGGAATATCGCATTTCAAGCAAGGAAGCGAACAGTATCATGCCAGTTTATGTCTGTTATGTGTTCTGTCAATCGCTAGATTCAACCGTGAGGAGCATTGAATTGCTCTTGTTGCTTGTAAAATGTTTGAATGGAAAAGCATATCACTCAAATTAAGCGATGACTAAACTAGACTGAGTTCATGTCTCTCCTGTGGATGTTTCAAGAGCTCGATGGCCATCTCGTTCACTCCAATGGCTGAAACATCTGACCGACCAATTTAACTCTGAAGGACAACAAAGTAGAATATCGATAGTCTAGCAGGTAGATGCTGCTTAAAAAACCTCTACTTTTATAGATAAATGGTTGACGAAAGTAGCCGTACAGTAAGTAGCGAAGTATGCCAAGAATTTTGATGTGTAAAAACTCTTCATTACTTTACCCCGTAATTCAAGACGGTGTATATAGATATTTCCACTGTACGAGGGACTTCTTTCAACGAACAAATCAAGCCAGGATTGTGTTCCAACGTGGATTCTGAATAACATATCAATTGTGAAACTGACAAATATTACTTAGTACTCAACGATTTTTTAAGATGAAGTGAATTTGAAGATTTCTATCTTACTACTTAAATATCTCGCGATACTTTTAAGTTGCCAAAACTAATTTCTCAATCTAAGAATACGAAGCTCTGCGGGGTTTGGTCGATAGGGTAAACAAGACTTGTCCGAAGAATAAAATAAAACAGGCCCCGCCTCGTTTGTGACGTGAAGTGATTTGTAGCGAAACAACTTGTATCAATGATAAATGAGAATTCTACAAGATACACTTGGTAATATGCAGCGTCTGCCGCCTACTTTAAACAGCTTAATATTATTTATCTCCTATCACTTAAGACATCTCATGAACTGATATTACCAAGTTGCCAAGGTGGCGAGTGTTCTCCAACGGAAGTCAGAAAAATGCTTAACGGGTCCAAACATCTCGTGGGGCCACGGACATGAAGTAGTCGGTTATGAAATAGAACTTTAGGCTAAACGAAAAAGCTTCTCTAAAGAGGATTGCTTAACGAATACATGATAGATAAGAGGTAGTTTTCCAAATAAGTTTACTTCGACCACGAAGCGGAATACAGCGGACACCTCTAGCTGAAACCTTGCATATGTGTGTGGGTTGTCAATAATAAGATAAGAAGTAGTTTTGATTCCTAGGCCACTTTTCATTTGACATTAATAATCATCGGCTACGTGTCTGCGCTATTCGGAGACTAAGAAACGTGGAGGTGTCTTAACATTGGAAACAAAAAGGGAACCTAGATTAGAACAATAATTTATATTATTACCCTTTGCTTGAGCGTATGCAATCATGAAGCGGGGTAAGGGTTGATGTCTTCCATTGGGTAAACGTATTTTGAGCTAATCACGTGACTATTTAAAATGTAAAACAATATCATCAATCCAGTCGATATAACTATATTCGATATAACGAAAAAACTCAGTAAAGTAGGGTTTCCATAAAACTATAGTTCTTCGAGGATCGGCAATGCACGTAGATCGACAAGGGTACGGGGAGAGAGTAGAGCCGCAGCACATAGTGTGCTGCAGGGTAACATCCTCGCATCACGCAGCGGAGCAGCGTTTGCTCGAAATGGCCGTGTGAGCTTATAAGTACAAGCGCAAGGCCTCAATTACAGCATGTATTAAGTCTAAAGCAAGTATTGAAAAGGATCTTTTGCACAATTTTCACGATGGGCAAACTCTCGGGCGAAACAATCAGAAGCCTCCAGAAATCAGTCGACAAAGCATGCGCAGATCAAAAAAAAGGTATTCCTGGCGCGACGGTTGTGGTGGTTGACAAAGATGGAGATGAGCTTTTTGCATATGCAGCAGGAAAGCTTGGATATGGGAGCAGTGAGCCTATGACACTGGACAATATCTACTGGATTGCGTCATGCACAAAATTGATAACTGGTATTGCTTGTATGCAGCTGGTGGAACAGGGGATATTGGCGCTGGATGATGCAGAACAAGTCGAAAGGTTGTGTCCGGAGCTCAAGGCGGTCAAAGTGTTGCAGGATGACGGAACCTTGGTTGAGAAGAAGGCCGGGATTACCTTGAGGATGCTGCTTACGCATACAGGTGAGTAAGAGAAGAATGAAGATACTGATGAGGCTTGCAAGCTGACCCTACAGCGGGCTTTGGGTATGCTTTTTTTAATGAGAAGCTACGAGATTATAGTAAACCGGTCGGCTACGATGAGTTGTCTGGGCATGCGCGTGATATACTGCAGCCTCTCCTCCACCAGCCTGGCGAGGCATGGGAATATGGAGTAAGTGATTGACAGCGATCCTTCTCAGAAATATCATTGACATTTAATACTGTCCAGATCAATCTTGATTGGGCAGGTATTCTAGTTGAACGCAGCAGCAATCTGTCACTCGAGAATTATTTCAAAAGATATATTTTCCAACCGCTTGGTATAGAGAATATGTCGATGCTCCCCACGAAGTCCATGAAGGCGAAGCTTGCACACATGAACTTTCGTAATGCTGATGACACGCTGTCTGGCTACGATCATATCATGCGGCGTCCCTTGATCGTTGAGAATGACAGGGACATCGAATCTTGCTTCAACAGTGGAGGAGCCGGTTGTTTTGCAAAGCCACAGGAGTACTGCCGTAAGTCAAATATCGCATATAGTGATACTAACTACTCTTAGCTTTCGAGCTAACAGCTTTGCAGGTATTCTAGCGATGTTGCTTAATGATGGGACGTCGCCCACAACCGGTGCAGGGCTCCTTAAGAAGGCCACTGTAGATGAAATGTTCCGGAATCAAATTCCGAATTTTCCCAACTTTGGTCGACAGGGAATTCCTGCATCTAAGCCAGAAATTACGAACCCCATTCCAGATCTATACCCGGTTCCTGGAAACCCGCCACAAGGATGGGGTCTGTCGTTCATGATTACGGGTGGGGTTACTGGACGGAGTGCAGGTACTGCACAATGGACTGGGTTGCCAAATGTATGGTGGTGGTGCGATAGGGAGAAAGGAGTTGCAGGAATCATTTGCGGTCAGGTGTTACCATTTGTAGACAAGGAAGTGATTGAACTATGGGCTAATGTTGAATCAACGGTGTACAAAGCTTTGGTTTAGTAGTAGGGTTAGTAGTGGCAGGTGTCAGTTGGTTCTTGCGATGAGATTCCCGTAACCGATTCTTTCGTAGTGGTTGGGAGCCCATTTTTGCAACGCTCTCTTTGTAACGCTCTTTTTCGAAAATTCATTATTTCATTATTTAATCCTAACATAATATCGTCTATATCAGCTTTTCAGTTCTCTCTAGTAGGGGTAGCTGCGAATATAATTTTTGCGTAGTCATAAATTTTTACGCTCCGTAACCTAAGTTGTTAATAACATCGCCATTATGCGTGATAAAAAGCCTCCAGAAGCCGTTGAAAAATAAAATTCCCGGAAACAAACTAGAATTAATTGCGGCAAAATATATATCAGGATATGATGCGACCGTCTGCTGGAATTAATGCATCCACAGTGTCGACGTTTGAATGCTTGCACACTGCATGTTTCGATTGCTGACCTAAGCAGCAGCTATTAACAGCTATATCAAACACCTTACGGAGAAGCATAGCTACCATCTATAAGTTGCCAGCAGAAATAGCTTGCGAGGCTCATTTCCGTCATCTCAGTAATGTTATTCATAACGACTTGGCCAAGACTGAGTTCCGTAGCCTACAGGATTCGAATTTGTACTATACAAATCAAACAGTTGATTCTTGCTTGAAGGCCACATCCCCCAATTGACATTCAATTTTAGTGTATCGGTAAGGACACAATACTTTGAGAGATCTCACGATTTGTGAAAGTATGCTGTAGAACTTACCGGATCAGTGCAGTTCGCGAAAGTGATCAAAAGAAGGCTGGACCGTTGCAGGGTTATTGCAAGGTTAACGTTGGAAACTCTGAATGTGAGGGGCACGACAGAAAGTGCAATGCATGGTAGTTGACAGGAACTTGAACTGCATACCCATTCTTACTGCTAGCAATCAACAATCACTAAATGAGAAGACTTAGACTCCTACAGAGTATAACCTGGAGTCTGCAGATTCGTATATTACAAGCATACGGAACGGGACTTGACTGTGTAAAGAAGGGATTTTCACGCCAAGAAATTTCCATGGAGCAGATAATGAGCTAACAAATAAGTAAAAGATTGAGTCTGAGCATTATTGGCAACAGCTCAAAATAAATGCACTTAATAACATGTTAATTTTTGTCATGACATTGATTATATTTTGAATGTTTGCTTTTTCACTTTGCTCGTTGCTGGCTCGCTGGATATCCCATTATTCTCTGTAATTCCTCTCCAGCACCACGTCTGATGAATTCTTCCACATGCTGCGGATGTGACAACCATGAGGTGTGACTGGAGTGGATTCTCTCCACCACCTCGAAATTTGCAGCCTTTGCCATCTTCTTTTGTATTTTTAGGGACAGCATTATGGTCGTCCGTGGTAAAGAGATAATATGACGGAACGTGGTTGAACGCGTAATACAAACAAGGCTGATTAAAAGCTCTTAATGATGATATTAGCCTTGTCAACGATAGTGTTGCACAGAAAAAGTAATGGGCCAAACAAAATATGAGCAAGAAGAAACAAACGAACCCAGGTGACCGAGGCAGGAGCTTTGAACACCAGTAATCGCCTTCCTCCTTCGGAATATCGTGTTAGAGGCAATCCATGGCATCTTTCGGATAGCAACGGCCATCGTCCTAGACAAACCCATCCACAGCCAGAAAAGCAGCTTCCTCTTTCTACACATGAAAGCATTCAATTACCTTGAAGATCAAGCTGGCGTTTTTCATCGCAGTCTCCTCGGACGTAAGAATTTCGTTCTGCTGAGAAATGGTTTCACCATCCAATAAGCAGTCCGTCGATAGGAATATCATGCGCACCACTCCGCCATGCTTGCCCTCAGCCTCGCGATCTTGCTTCAAAAGACCCTTAGAGGCGCTATTCGCGAGCAAGCCGCCGTAACTATGCGCCACAACCACGACGTCTTTGGCGTCCTCAAAAATGGCCTTCTCGAGCTCGGCACGCACAATAGCGATGTCTTGGATTCCGTCCGGATGCGGCGGAGACGTTGTAGTGGAAACAGAGACCGCCGAGCGGATGTCGAAGTATCCAGCAGCGGCCAGTCCCTTGGTCAGAGGTCGAAGATCTCTGTCGTATGCCAGCAACCAGCAATGCAGACGAGAGTAGGTTTAGCGAACATGGCGGAGAAATGTGGTTGAATTGTCAGACAAGAGAGGATATCAGCAAAGATGTCCAGAGTAAGCTGTAAAAAAGATCGGGACGAACGACAGACAAAGTAGATCAAGAGAGAATCTTTTAGAGACGAACATCAGCTAGCAGTCATAAGCATTTAAACCGACGGTCGCCATAGTTCAAACCTGTCAAACTGGGCATTTATACGAGTAAGCTACTGGCAGCGTGGTAAAGCTTGTGCCTCGACCAGGTCAGGAATAAACCCTCCGGATAAGCCCTTCGGCATAGTTTCGCCATGCGAATCTTCAAAGAGTTGTTTAGTCTGAACGATATGGCGCTAAACTCAACTTGCACCACTTACTGTACCACGATAACTAGTTGCCAAGGCATTTGCAATGATTAATTGTTAAATCGGCGAATTACTGCCACATGCCCACTTTTTGGCGACTCGTACCTAGTAATATCACAATTGACTCATTATTGCTATTTGTTGTAATAGGGTCTTGTGCTCGTAGATAGATAGGTGAATAGACAGGATTAAATAGAAGACTAAGCTATTCAAATTACTCTAGTTTGTAACTTATCTATTTGTAAAAAATAAAGCAAGCTGTCTGTTGAAGTCTTCACGAGTATGCAATCGAAAACCAGTTTCAGTACATATGCCAAATATCAATAAGGATCTATATACATGCATGCTCCGCCTTGCTGCAAATAGCGCCACTTTATGTAGATATATTCGCTTGTCATCTTCTCGAAGTGATATATTTAAGGCCAGTTGCTGTAATAGCTGTAGAGCCAGCGAAAACAACCGCATGCTCCAGCCATCTAAAGACATGCCCAAGAGGTGCGGGCAACGATGAAGATGCAGAGCATTATGTAAAAATATGGCTGTCAGGGAGCCACTATCACGAAAAGCTTCCTTAGGTAACCAAAGTAACCCATTATCAAGGCTAGAGACTGATATCCTAAGTCTGCCTTTTAATTTGTAAGTTAAAATACGAAAATTTCGAGTGGACCTTAAGGACGAAAACATTGGCCTCAACAGTTTCAGAATCAATTACATTTCTGAAGCTGGTAGAAAAGCACGAGGGTCATTAATACGGGCATATTCTCCATCATAGAAATGCTATTAGTTGGACTTGACGGGTTTGCACTCTTCAAAAGGCGGCTGACCGTACATCTTCTTGCCTGGTCCAGAGCTCCTTAGGATTGATTCGCTTCCATAGGCTCGGAATTCATCTTCGAATGAAGCCTGATGTCGTTTGAATATGCCTTTAGCAGTTATCGAAGCTAGTAGCATAGCTTCGCGCAGAGCCGAATTGCCCCTTGATTTCCCACAGGAGCTATAGCATCCACAGCGTCTCAGATCAGCGTGACATTAGTCGTTTCTCAGACTTGTTGGTTTAGCGAAGTCGGCGTGATCGCGAGAACGGAGATATCCTGGATAGACTGTAGTTCAAAAATATATTTGATCGGGACTCCAATCTTCGGTTGCGGAATTAACCAACGTAATGATTTCGTGTTTGGGCATCTTGAAGAGGACTAACGGCTGAGTTGACGCCCCAATCTGCCCAGGGTGGATTGGAATACATAACCATCGCTACTGATCCCAGTTTCTGACAACTTTTCTCCAGCCTGTACGATTCGAACGTAATCTGGCCAGTGTATTGGCGAGCTTGCCATAGATGGTTTGGCCATGTGTCTCAACCACGGTGTAATTGGGAAGATCGTTGGCGTACGCGTGATTTGATCCCGTCAGTGCTAACCAGGAGAGAGCCAACAGCCGAAGATCCAGCAGCAAATTTCGGTCGCAAGTGTAAGTGTTGCTAGCATCGAATACGGGCTCTGGTCTCGAGCTTGCCCGTCCAAGCCGCGGTTGATAAGTTTCCCAGAGTGCCATAAATCCTATGTCCGTCTTGGCCCCCATTTTTCGAAATAGATTCCATATGTCGTCCGCTAGCTTTTGGCGAAGGACCAAAGAACCATCCGAGTTATTAGACGATAGCCGAGGTTCTGTGTGATGCATGGTCATCCCTCTCGAAAAGCTTAAAAGGAATTCTAGCCTTTTTCAATCCTGTGCTAGTGTGAGGCCACCGACGCCAGCTCCAACCATAATAATTCGAGCAGTCATTTCCTCGCAGAAATTCTGAGAATTTTCGACAAGCAAAGTTGCGCTCGGCAAAATGACTATCAGACATAGAACATTTTGTAATGTAAATTATCCATTTGCTACCGTAGTCAGCAGAGGAGGAACCTCGAGCAGCGGAGCAGCAATCTACACAAGAAAGTTGTCAAAACTCAAACCGTAAATAGACCACCCACTTTCTAGTCATTAGACGTTCTTCATCCTTATTTTTACGACTGATTCAACCATATTCATTATTTATTGCTCAGTAGCAGCGAGTCGATAAGAAGTGTTCGTGACATAGTAAAGGGGACTGAAGAAACTACGCGACAAAGACAAGAATGAGGGGTGCCAAATTAGATAACTCAAATGATAAGCACGTGCAAATTAAAGGTAACGTCACTCGTGGCGTAACAGTCCTCGTTACCTAATGGAACCAATTTCTACGAACCTCTCCACAAAAATGTAATTATCTAGTAGCAAGTACAATACATTCCTTGATTTCGCCGTCATCCTTTTCTCCAGCTATCTCTCCATCTTCACTGTCAGTTTCAATTAATTGGAGTGTCTTTTTGCCACTATTTTGACCTTTTGCTTGGCTCCTGTCAGCAACATCTCTTTCAGCAATCAACACTCCATAAAGTAATTCCTGCTGCGTCATTCGAAATTTTCCCTTACTGCCCGTTTTCCTTCTTTGACCTCTCTTCTACTGTTTATCAAGTTGCGAAGTGTCGCAGTCTTGTGTTCGTGTATTATACGACGCGCTGAATGTCGCTCGCTGAGAGCAGTCAATATTCGGACATGTGACCGTGCAGGTGTTCGCAACGCCATGATATCCTCTTCTAAAGCAATACTGGCTCAATGCGGTGGTCCAAGCTCGGGAGAAGAGCTAGTAGGCACGATACTTAAAAAAATCTTTTTTGTAGGTGTAGAGGGTGCTGTTTCTTCATTTGTTCGGTCATTCCTAGGCTCTGTCGGCAGGTAGCGAAGTGCTTTTTCTCGATCCGACGGAACTAATCCAGATTCCCGCCAGGCCGAAAGAACATTTCGGAGCGTAAAGCTTGCTGTCCTTGCCTGTTCGTATGCCAATACCCAATCCACCTTCTGTATGCGCTTCACTTGGGCTTCGTGAAATGGCGCGACCGCTGTTGTCAACGCTCTCTTTAAAGGTCCGAACATGGCAACGTCAAGCGGTTGAAGAATATGCGACGTATGAGGAGGCAGAACTAACAGTTGAATATTGT